>JAQFVV010006699.1:0-454698 GCA_028023455.1 Epiperipatus broadwayi
TCAATAGGTAAATACATAGATGTGTAAATAATATATGAATAGATGGGTGGATAATAAAATAGATGATTGAATGGATAATAAATAGATATGTAATCAGTCAGATAAACTGGTATATAGATAGATTAATATACTGATTGATAAATAGATAGATAAATGGATATTTGCATGGGTAAATAGAAAGCCATATATATATATATTCATCAATAGGAAGATAAGAAGATAGAGAAATAGATAGAATGGGTGGATGTTTAGATAAATATATGAATGAAAGAATGAATATGCAAATAGAAAGATAGTTGCACAGATAGATATAAATAGAGCTATGTAAATAGATAGATAGATAGATAGATAGATAGATAGATAGATAGATAGATAGATAGATATAAATAATAATGTGTAGGTAGCTAGCTAGCTAAATGGACAGATAAAGTGCTAAGTATGCACAAAAAAGAGATGGAATAGAAAGACACATAGATAATACATAGAAAGACAAACATAGATAGGTACACTGAAAGTTATATAGATGAATTAATAGATAAGTAAATAGAGATAGATAGATATACAGAAAATCAAGGAGATAGGTGGATGGTTTTTTCCATTAAATTTTATAATTTTTCATTAATTTTCTGGCTTTTCTTTATCCTTTTATAATCATGAAGTCAAGTTAACAAGACTTTTTATTTTAAGCTGCCCCCATAATGTAGACAAAATCACATAATTTTTTTTTCTGTCCTTTCCTTACTTTCAGATAACATTGCATCTATTTATGTTCAAAAATTAACAAAATATGTATTTGACACATGTTTTGTTTTGAAAATAATTAACATAAAATATTTCACCTATAATTCTTTTAACTTTAGGTGATTTTTATTTTATTTAAGCATATATTTTATATTTATTCTTACATTAGTTTAGACATTTATTTAGTTTTTTATTCTTATATATTTTCAGATTTATTTGCTTTATTCCCCCCCTCTTTTCTTCCAAAGAGTAAGATTGTGGTTTAAAATCTGTAGAGGTCCCTACTATCGCATTTTTATACGCATGTGCTTGAGGCTATAGCCTTAATGAATATTACTTACGTAATCAATGTGCGTTTAAATAAATTTATAATTACAACTTTAAATCATGTTATTGTAAAATTAATTTTAATATTTGTTAACCTCTAAATGTTTTTTTCCTGTATTATGCAACCACATTTTTATTCATTCTTTATGCTAGTTTAGACATGCATTCTACTGCCATATTTGAAGTTCATTTTTTCATTTCTTTCATTTTTTTTTCATTTAACAAAATATCCAAATTTTTATTTTATTATTTACTAAATATAAGCATTATTATTTTTGCCATGTTAGATTTTAGACATATGTTTAATGTTTTATTTGTTTTAATTTTTTAATTATGTTCAAGTTATTATACAATTAATTATTATAGTACTAAACTATAAATATTTTTTTCATGTATTATGAGTATCTTCTTTTTATTTATTTATTAATTTTTATATTAGTTTAGTAATTTTCTTTTTCCATTTCCTAAACTCTAAATATAGGTTTTGGATATTATTTTTGTTTAATATAATATGTATAGAATTTTGATTTTAATATTCACTAATTCATTATTTTAGAAGATGTGATTGTGGGCAAATTTTAATATTTGCTAAACTCTACATATGGTTTTTGAAATTTATATATTTTTTTGTTTAACACAATATCTATAGTATTTTGATATTTTCTAATTATCATTTTACATTCAAATATCAGCCTTTCAAGCTAATTGTGCATGCGTCTTTGAGAGTGTTAAATAATAAATGAATACTTTCTTCTACTATACAAGATATAGTATTTATGCAGGAATAAAAGGGATTCTTTTTATTCCTGCATAAATACTATATCTTGTATTGTAGAAGAAAGTATTCATTTATTATTTAACACTCTCAAAGACGCATGCACAATTAGCTTGAAATGCTGATATTTGAATGTAATACAATTGTAAACATAGCGTCATAAAAATAAATGCTTATTTAATTATCATTTTAGTAAATGTTAATTTATTTTTTTGGTCAAATATTAATATTTGCTAAACTATAAATATTGTTTTTGAAATTTTTATTTTGTTTTATTAAACATAATGTCCATAGTTTCTTAATTTAATATTTGCTAATTACTATTTTAGTAGGTCCTAGTAATTTGTTTTTTCTTTATTTTGTTATATTTTTATCTTGTTTTAGCAATTTATTTTGTTGCCATACATTTGATAAGTACTTGCATTTGTTTTTACATTAATTTAGTAATTGATTTTGGGGATAAAATATCTGGAACAGTTTTATACTGTTATTTCTATGAAATTTTTTTTTTTTTTAATTTTTGACGAAAATTGTAATTTTTTTATGTGGGTTGATCAAAATATAATCTCGAAGATTAGGTATCATTTAGTTAGCACTATTTCTGTGGCTTACCCTAGTGTAAAATATTCTAGAGCATTTATTAAAATAGAACCCATATATCTTACATTGGGTTGGCCCCATAGATGAATAGCAACACTTATTTCAGGAATTGAATCGAAATAGATACTAATATGAGTCATTATTTTGAATAATATATATATATATATGATCACAGATGGAGCTTTACCAATAGCTCATCAAGCTTTGTTTACAAAAAATGCTGAGAGAGAATCGAAATTTAGTTTCTAGTCCCCCTACCCTTTACTGATGAAAGCCAATTAGCTTGAAACCATGGTTTAAAGGTGGGAACAATTTGAAAGAGATATTTAAATTTCGATTCTCTCTCAGCATTTTTTGTAAACAAAGCTTGATGAGCTATTGGTAAAGCTCCATCTGTGATCATAAAATGCAAGCTATAGGCAGGTTAAAAAAATTTTTAACCTGTTTTTGTTTAACATATATATATATAATAGATGTCTTATTTTTATTTAATACCTATTCTTTATATTACATTCATTGCTTTGCTCAGTAGACAATTTTAAATAAGCCTTTCAACAATTTTAAAATGCATATTTTTTAAGATTTGCCTCAAATATCAAAATTTTTTGTCAAGTCCTGATATTAAATCTCACTAATCAATAATCAATTCCTGTGTTTAGTCTAACAAAAACATTTCAATCTTGAAATTAATATTTTCTATTTGTCAAAATATAATCTGGTTCTGTTATATCTTTATTTAGATGCTTCCAAATCTATTTCTTATTTAGCATTTTTTAAAAATAATTCTTAGTATATAGTTTTTTTTTTGTGAATTCCACAAGTCTATGTTTTGTCTCATTTTTGTAAGCTTAATTAAATAATCCACAACATTTTCATATTTCAATTGTTTACCAATTTACATATTAAGGTCTTGGTTAATAATTGTAATATGTTGTTGGTCTGATTAAAATCGTCTTGTAAATCCATATCATCATTACAATAAGAATTTTGGGGCATACACTTGAATTATTTGCATATTCTATTTTTAATTAATTTGAATCCATCTTTTTCTAATAGTTCTGGCTTGTGTTTTAGAATTTAGAGTCCCATGTGATGCCATTATTCCATCTGATTGGCTGCCACTTAAGCATTTTTAAAGCGTATCTGTTTGAAGGTGTTTAGCTTTCACGTTATTAATTTGAATTACTAATGTTGTCAGTTTGTATGATATACCATCAATCTATACAATGTTGGTTTTTCATTTTTTATTTGAAACAGATATCACTCCTTTTGTGTTTTCCATATTTGTGCCTGTGTAGTAAAATACTTTCCATTTATTTAATCAATGGTATTTTCACCTTTTCTTTTAATATCCCAAAGTCCATCAGTTTTCCATTTAATATCAGACAGTTCTTCTAATGCATGTTCTTTTTTCCCCATGTGTCAAAGCATTGGGTGGGAAGTGAACCAGCAAATCTGGGACAACTGCTTGTAAGGCAGCTGTGCTGACCACTCGACCACCAATGCTTTTTTTCACTTACTTGAAATTACCTGCAGTTATTAGGCACCCAAATAAATGATCATCAATGAATGGCCATTGGACACTATCCATTGCCATGCTGATGATTTTACAGCCTTCTGTTTTTATGGATCATAATTTAGTTTTATCTGTCATGATTGTAAATATCTATAAAAACATCATTCACACATCCATTCTCAAAAAAATTGAAATGACAATTTAGTTAAGACCTATTAGATCATAGGAAAGAACCCATGATGTTTATTGATCCTAAATTCAGATGCACTACACTACACTAATATGTTGTGATAAGAGGTCACTTGTGTTCATTTACTACACAAATAACAAGACAGTAATAACAGCTGAATGATAATAATTTCTAGAATGGATATTAGGAATTTATTCTGCTTAATTCCTTTAAAGGTCTCAAAGTGAAATCAAAGTTTCCCTATTTAGTCAAAAACTTTATTTCTGCAGCTTATATAAGAATAGGTGCCTGTTAATTGAACTATACTTCCAATAAACCTCATTAACATTAATCTATTATTTAACATTTTAATGTTCAATTTCTATTTCCAATCCAAATATTTTTAAAAATTTATATTCTACAAACATTAATATGCTTGGAATTTTGAATATTCAACAGAAATAAAATGTTTTTTATTCATTTAAATTATTAAAAATAATCCATGTATAGAATATATATTTTTATATAAAAATATGAATAATAACAATTCTATTTATCAAATTTGAATCTTCTCTGATATAAAGTAATCAAAAACAAAATATACTTTATAGGGTTATAAATATTTATACATAATATTTATAGGTAAAATATAAGAAATGTTTTATATGAATTATTTACATATAATTAATTATTTATTTATATAGTGCCATGTTTTATTCATAATAGCCATAAGGGAATTATCCCCAATACATGTGCTGCATCACTCTCATTCTAAACACAAGACAGAGTTTTTAACATGCAGTAAATTGTAAAAATGTTGCAAATATCATTTATTAATATATAGTGAAAGGAATTAAAAGTGATTGGTTAAGAAATTCATGCTGTAAATTTCTAAATGCTTAAGATTGGCCTATATTTATAAATTTAGGTAAAAATGATAAGGTGATTTATTTTTATCATTTCAAAGACTATTCTGTGTTTAGAGTAAGAATATTTCTAAACTTTATATATTCATATAGCATATGTGCTGGTATGTGTGTGAATCTCTTGTGATTATTATATGAATTATTCCCTAAAATATCCAAAATTATTAAAGAAATAATTATATTTTATACTTCAAGTGATTTTTAATTCATTACAGTATTAATTCTACTTGTACCTGAACAAAACAAATTCTTTTGTTAATTCCAGATATTTATAATAATAGAAGCAAAATTATTAAAGTTAAACTGATTTATTACTTTACAGTACACAAAATGTGGACATTTTTTTTAGCTAATTATTTCAAAAATGGCGTTGGCTGTGTGTGGTAAGTGATTGATTAAATAATGTCTTTTTTGTAAGAGAAATAAAATAAAAATTTAAACTAAGCATTAATTATTTGTATTGGTATGAAAAATGATCTGTTCAAACTTTTAATTTTGAATGTTTGGACTTGGAAAAATCTTCATAAACTACATGATATATTCAAGACGATTTCATTCCTAATATCAGTATATAAAATTGATAAATTATCAGAAAATATACAATGTATGAAATTGAGCTGTGTCAAACTAGCTGTACAATAAGTATAATGCTAAAATTTAAGTCAACTTCAAAATCATAAAGAATTTGAAATTCAAAAGAGAACTTAAAATTTTCAAGGTTATTCACAAATGTCTGGATTTTAAGCACATGCACTTTTGTATAACTACATTAATATGAATTATAAAAAATGTGTCCAAATTTGGGTAAGATGTATTCTATTAACCATGGTATTATTGACTGATACACATAGTTTAAAGAAATGTCGAAGGTTATACTCGTAAAGAATAATATTTCTGTAGTGTAATTTTTCTACACCATTCTTAAGCATAAGGCTTTTCTAGAGATAATTAAAAACTTAGAACATGATGTATTTTAACTGTAACGACAAAATTCTTTATATTTTTAAAGAAGCGATGCTTAATTATCAGACTTTTTATGACTGTTTTGAGATTATTAACTGATCCAATATTGTTTATTAAATTTTTAACACTTTCCATATTAATAAACTCACCGTTTAGTTAAGATAAACTTTTAGTATTAATATATCTTATGCAACGTTTAAGCAGTTGAGTGAAATTATAAATATATTCAGGATTTTAATCTTCATAAGAGCAGAAAAGATTTAAAAAAGTTTCATTGCGATTATTTTCAAACATATGATTAACCACTTAATTTTTTTCTGTTATTATAAAAACTATATTTTCTTTTTTTAAAATTTTTATCAAAATTCTCTGATTTCTTTTCAATGTTTATTTTATTACGAATGTTTTAATATTTTGCCAATTAATTTATTACAAAGGCTTTATAATATTAAAATGTAACTTTTTAAAACTAGTGAATAATTAGTAAATTAATAAGGATTTCTATAAACTTGACTACTTTATGATTATTTTCCAATATATTTAAAACATTTTTCAATTAATTTTAAAACCGCGATCACCGAATATAAATCGTTTTGTGTTTACATTTCTCTGTCTGATATGTTTTGATAAATATTAAACAAATTAAGACTGTAAATATTTCTTTTGTGCCATGATTGTTTACTTTTCTAAACTAATAATAAGAGTAATGATAAAGTATAATATTTTTTGTTTCGTCAAAACAAAAGACATCATTTTTAGTTGATATTGTTTAATATTTATATTTTTTCAACTTTCATTAAGACAAAGAAAACAAAAAAAAAAACATTATATACTTGATAAGAAAAATTGTTAAACTAAAAATATTTTCATAAGAATAGCTTCAAAAGTAAATAATTGTTTTTGTAGATATATATTGTATAATATAAGGATATAATTTTCCACCTAAATGGGTCCTCAAATTATATATGTCTTAATTATTAATTAATAGAAGTATCTGATCTTGAATATATAAACATAAACAGTCTAAATAAGTTCACAGAGTTTCAATAGTTATTTTGTGTAGCCACTTAGTAGTTATTCAGAGATGTCAAAGATAGGTTAGATTAGACATGATTGTATGCTGAACACGTGTTAAGATATTTTCATACAAACATGCAAAACACATTTGTACTAACACAATACAGTTTAATCTGTGATCAAGTATGAATTTTAAAAAGACTGAACAACATCCTAAAAAAGGAGATCCAATAGTAAATTAACAAATATTTATTTGATACAACAGGTGGATTCACATTAAAATTGAAGAGAACAACATAAATAAATAATGATAATATTATATACTAACCTGTTTTTATATAGTGGTTATTTTTTTACATTGAATTGTAAAGTGTAACTTAGCTTTCAATTTATTAATAATTATTACTAATATTAAAAACTAAATTAATCATCATTATTCTTTTCTTATTTTCTCTCTTCATTTTTTAACTTATTGTTTTTGTTGACTTTTATTAGTACAGAATATCAGTGTCATAAACCTCTCATGTCATTATAATCTCTGTGTATTAGCTGTAACAAAGAGATCATGTTATTGTGCCTCTATATTTTATTTATTTTTATTATTTTACATAGTGTATGCACAATAATTATAACTTTTTATTTTATTTTCTAATTTTTTTTTCTTTCAATCTACTGGTTTTAAAATAGACTTGCACTTTTGTGTCTGTTAAAAAATAAATAAATGATATAATTATTGAAAATTATATTTATCTTCATCATTATCATCAACTATTATCAATCCACTGCAGAATGAAGGTCTCTCCAAGTTCAATCCATCTTCTCCAATTTTTAGCTTCTCTTCTCCACATCACCCCTGCACACTTTCTGATTTCATCCATCCATCTAACATGTGGTCTGTTTCAGTGTCTTTTACAATCTCTTGGAATCCAGTTTAAGATTTCAATTGTCCATCTATTATCATCTCTTCTATCAATATGTCCAGCCCAACTCCATTTCAATCCTTTAATTTTTCAATGAGGTCAGTAACACCTGTTTGTTCTCTTACCCATATATTACGTTTTCAATCTTTTTTTGTTACTCCCAAAATGCATCTCTCCATACTTCTTTGAATGGTCTGAAGTCTCTGTATTGCTCTTCTATTAAGTGTCCAAGTCTCAGATCCATAAGTAAGAACTGGTAAAACACATTTGTTAAAAACCTTCCTTTTCAAACACATAGGGATATTTCCTTTTAGTATCTAGTTATTTCTACCAAAAGCACTCCAACCAAGTTTAATTCTATGATTAATTTCATCCACTATGTTTCCATCCATATTAATAATCTGACCAAGGTATTGGTAACTGTTAACTGCTTCTAACTCATCATAATCAATCTTTATTTTCATATTTTGAGAAAATCAATTAAACATTACTTTAGACTTTTTAATATTTATCTTTAGTCCTACTTTTCTACTTTCATCTGAATTCCTGCAACATTTCCTGCAGCTCTAAAGCATTGTTTGCAAAAACAACTACATCATCTGCAAAATCTAAATACTTAAATAATCTCCATTTACTTTCATTCCTTTAGCTTCCCATTATAATCCACAAAAGATTTGGAGATATGGAGTCCCTCTGTCTTACACCCTTCTCAATGTTGACTTTCCCAGTATCATTATGTAATCTAATTGTTGCTGTTGCATTTTTATAAATATTCTTTAAAATATGACAATATCCTGGATCTATACCTTGATGATCCAATGCTTTAATCACTGAAGAAATGTTTATAGAATCAAATGCTTTTAATAATCTACAAATCCAAAACATAATGGCACCTCAAATTCATTTGTCCTTTCTATAACTTCTCTTAATACCTGGATATGATCTACTGTACTAAAACCAATTTTAAATCCAGCTTGTTCTCTTGGTTGGTGGAAATCCAATATTCTCTGTAGACAAGTTGTAATTATCTTGTAAAATTTTTGTATAAAACTGATAAAAGGCTTATAGGCCTGTAATTTCTAATATCGTCTTTATCACCTTTCTTAAATATTAATATTAATACTGCATTCTTCCAATCATCTGGTACATCTTTATCATTTAGACATTTGGTATATAATTTTGCTAAAATTTTTTCTATTTCTTCACGTGCTTCTTTTAATACACCAATTGTAATTCCATCATTACCTGGAGCCTTTCCTTTCTTTATGTATTTAATTGCACATCTCACTTCTTCATTTAAAATTCTGGGCAATTCGGAAGATGTAATAGATATAAGAGGTACTTGGTGGAAATCCAATATTCTCTGTAGACAAGTTGTAATTATCTTGGTAAAATTTTTGTATAAAACTGATAAAAGGCTTATAGGCCTGTAATTTCTAATATCGTCTTTATCACCTTTCTTAAATATTAATATTAATACTGCATTCTTCCAATCATCTGGTACATCTTTATCATTTAGACATTTGGTATATAATTTTGCTAAAATTTTTTCTATTTCTTCACGTGCTTCTTTTAATACACCAATTGTAATTCCATCATTACCTGGAGCCTTTCCTTTCTTTATGTATTTAATTGCACATCTCACTTCTTCATTTAAAATTCTGGGCAATTCGGAAGATGTAATAGATATAAGAGGTACTTGTTCTTTATTACTATATAATTCTTGATAAAAGTCTTCTACCCATTTCATGATATCTCTCTTTTTAGTAATAATTCCATCTTTTTTTCTCATTGCAGATATAAATTTCATACCAATACCAAAATGTTGTTTTACACTCTTGAAACTTTCATTTTCTTCTATAGCTTTCCTTGCTAGTTCACAGTTATACTTTCTTATATCATATTCAAGTCTTTCCGCACCATTTTACAAAATTCGAGATATTCAATCCTTTTTAATGCATTATTTTTGTATATCTTCATATTCCTTCTTTGCTTCATAAATTCTCTAGTCTCAGTAGAAATTTTATTGGTCAATTGCTGCTATTTTCTACCAGCTATCTTTGTTGCAGTTTTTAAAAGTGTATAAGTTATTTTCATATTAATTTCATTCAAATCTGAATCATGTTCAAAATCGACTAATATTTGAAGCTGATTTGTAAGTTCTAATTTAAGTTCATTAGAATGTTTCTGAAGATTAGGAATATCAACTGTAAATATTGTTTTTCTTAATAATTTTTGTCTCTCTAGTTTTGCATTAACATGTATCTTACATCTTGCTAATTGATTATCACTTCCTGTGTTAAATTTATTAAGAACATTACAATCTTGAAATATGTATTTCTGTTAGTTAAAATATAATCCAGTTCTGCTGTACCTTCATTTGGATGCTTCCATGTCTAGTTCCTTTTAACATTTTTCTCAAAAAAAGAATTAATAATATAAAGTTTTTCTTTTTCTGCAAACTCCACAAGTCTATGTCTTCTCTCATTTCTATTACCATAACCAACATTACCTATAGCACTTTCATCTTTCATTTGTTTACCAATTCTGTTTATCAAAGTTCTATCTGTTCTATTTAAAATCTTGGTAAAGATAATTGCAACTTATCTATAACAAACTCTGGATTTGAATCAATCAAAACAATAACCTGGATTTAAAAATGGCTTTGGCATAGTGTATCACATTCAAGCATTGAAAGAAGTTATATGTTATAAAAATGAATAATGAATATAAGTCACTATTATGCTTTCGATTTGTAGATCATGAAAAAGGCATCTTATTCTATAAGCATTTCCACAGTCAGTAAATTTTTATATTACCATGACCTAGAAATTATTAATTACATCTTGTAAAACATTTATTAAAATACAACAGCACTGATTATATTATATGGTGATACTAAAAAGATTAATTCTGAGAAGGGTTTATGACAGAATTATTCTATATTCCCAAAACTTTTACAGCTGTTTTACAAGAAATATTTTATGGATTAAAATAGAAAACCCAAAGTGGGAAAGTAAATGAAGATTATTTACGTCATTTAGATTTTGAATATGATATGGTTATTTTTGAAAATAATGCGTTATAGCTTCAGGAAATGTTGCAAGAGTTATTATATAAAAATAAAAAATAATACTAAAGGAAAATGCTAAAAAGACTAAAGTAATGTTCAACGGATTTTCTCAGAAGAAAATGAAGATTGATAATCATGATTGAAAACAAAGTTACAAATACTTTTGTCAAATTATTAATACATATAGAAATGTAGTTATAGAATTAAAGTTAAATGGAATGCTTTTAATAAAAATAACTTAGTATTAAAAAAAAAATTTAAGAAGTATATTTTATCACTTCTTATTTATGGTTCAGAGACTTAAAGACTTAGTAGATGATCAATCAATGAAATGGAGAGAGATGTATGCTAGAAGTAGCAAAAAAGACTGAAAGCAAAATTCATGGATGAGAGAGAAATGGGTGTCACTGACATTATAGAAATGCATTTAAAAATGAAATGGAACTGGACTGAATATATTCATAAAAGAGATGATAAGAAATGGACAGTTGAAATTTTAAATCGATTCCTAGAAATTTGAAAAGACATAGAAAAAAAAAAAAGGGAACTTACTGGTATAATATTAAAAAGAGATGCTATGAATTAAAAAAAGTAGATTAAATATAGAGAGACTTTCATCATGCAGTCAAACAATAGTGCTTGAATATGATCATGATGATTATATATATATATATATAATAGTTTTTACTTCACCTTTGATTAGTAATTAATTGAGATTGCGCTTTATGCAAAAAAAGTGAAGCTTGTCGAACTCTTACAAAGTTATATGGCTTAGCGCTTTCGGAGACCTTGAGTCTCCATAATCATAGCCTACTTTTAACTGAAGTTTAGTTGTGGTTTATGTAAAATTTATGCAAATTTTATAATGACCATTTTCTGGAGATTGTAAAGCATGATTCTTTCTGGTTTATTGCATAATTATCATTTGCAATAAAACATGCCTCTTTGATTTTTCGTTTCACATCATTGCTTTCAGTGCACAGAGCCCTTGCTATAGTGGGTTCAAACTTGAAACAGTATGATTTAGCCATCATACAGTTTCACTTACTATATATCATAGTAGTCTTCATTTTCCTAATTTGAACCCTAGGGGTACACATATATAACCATATACTAGTTAGTTTAATCTATAGGAGCATATATTTATGCATATATGTGTGTAATTGTATATATGCACACATCTGCTATATTAAATGTTTGTATTTATAATGTATACGCATTTGTAATAGTATATAAATGTTTTAGTTGTAATTGTATCTGCGCACACATCTGATTGATATTAGTATGTATGGTGTATATGCCATTACAATTTTATATAAAGATTTGGTTGCAATTTGAAATTAATGAATTTGGTTTAAGTTGTGAACACCATGTATATATGAGAACAGATCTATGTATATATGCGAAGGTAACTGTAATGTGATAGATTTAAGAAACATTACAAGTTTTTCTAAATTATTCCTGAATTGTCTTTGAAGTTATTCAATTTACTGAATTGTTGGTATTCGCATATAATAATTAAATTCAAAGGTGTTTTTCTTATGTATATGCTAAATGTTGGCGGCTTGGATCTCTTTGAAAAAAGAAATTCAAGATTTATGGATCCCTCAGAATTACTTTGCACTAAGCTGAGAAACAAACTTTATGGATCTTATAAAATAAAGTTAGAATCATTAACAGTCATTAACAGGGTCTGCCTGCAATAAATCCAATGGGGTCTTTTGTATTTATTAAAGTTAATGACTCCTTGGATTTTAAGGTTTTGAAAATAAAGATTGTGAATATGTTAATGGCTTGTGAGAGGGAGGCGGGTGAGAAAGAAAATATAAAACCCCCAGTTTGAAGTGAATAGGAGCTCATTTTGTTTACTCTCATGTTGACTTATATTCTGGCAGTGTGCCCAGTTTTTACAATGGAAATCAGTAACTAGAAACCATCATTGCTGCCTCCTTGGTGGCAGACCTGTTTATGGAGATGGAAGACTCGAACCCCAGTCTACTTGAAAGAATAGCATATAGAAAAAACAGCCAATAAACCAGCCCATGTGTGTGTAATCCTGCCAAGCTGCAAGCCTTCATAGTCGAACAACCAGTAACAAATCCTCAACCAAGCTAACCTAATGCTATAGCAATTTTAATCTTTCCTAATATAGCTGTAAAATATAGTTAATGTGCACAAACTCTTAAACTTAAATCTTTTAAATTAATTAAATTATGTTAGATAAGCATACTTCTATTTGTGTAAATGTAAACTAACTTTAAAAAGCTAAAGTGTAAAATCTGGCCTAATCTAAATTTCTCTTAAGTATTTTAAATTCAACATGTGAACAGATAATGACTGTCTTATTATTTTATCTATTCTCGTCTATGCTTATGCCTATATATATATATATATATATTACAATGCATTTATTAATTTGTGCTATGCCTTCAGAGTGGAGATTACTAATTATTATAAACATAAAGAGACACTTTTAATCTCAAGTAAGTCAATTCATGCTTGTTTTGTCATACTTCTAAATCTCTGGTCTGAAAACATACTCTTATATATATTAGTTAAGGTGCTATGTTTTGGCTTAATATTTCATACAGGTTTCCTTATTAAAAGTCTGTTTAGTTGAATATGTGAGAGTGATATTTTAAAGCATATTATAAGTAATTAGTCAATTTTAAGTCCCAAATATGCTTTAGCCCTTCTTAGTTTATTATTATAGACTATGTAGGTTAATTCTTAAACTAGATCATTTTAATAAATCCCTTTTTAGCATGGTTTAAGTATGCTAATTTACAAACTGGCATATGGTAGTTTCGCAGAATGAAACTATAGATTTCGCACTTTACTAAATTTAATAATGGATATTTAGAAAGCATTGCAAATGGGCTTTTATGAAGCATTTTGGTGCATTATGCATTGCTATTATATACTTATTAAAATGGGATTTGGTTTAAAGGGCCATCCCATTAATTTTAGTTCAGACAGCTCTCTTTTGAATGGGCTTTTTGGTTTTAAGGGCCATCCCATTATTTCTTTTAGAATTGGAACACTGGTATCCAGCACCATCCAGTACATGAGAAACAAGTAATTGTTACTGAATCTCATGAGTAAAGGCACATTCGAGCCACATCTCTTACATAACTTGTGTAGCACCATAGTCTCAGAAATTATGCTACAAAGCACCAGTTCACCTGCTATTATATTATTTGTTCAGCATTGATCTGAATCTCAGATCTGGTTTACATAATACTATCTGCATAGAGAGTGCATTGACTGCTCATTACATAATAATAATATTAGATATATATTATATAAAGTTGGCACTCTCTTAAGATTTAACTCTTGGCAAACCTAGTAGGAATGGAAAAGCGTAATCAAGGCATCATTATAGATGTAGAAACAATTATTAATTTATAAAAAAAATGTTATAATAAATGATTGAGTCCAATAGATTGGAGAACTTGTAGTTCATATATTCACCATGCCACCTGCGAGTGAAATATCCAGTGCACTTAATTGTTATTGTTAGTGTTGTTTTGACAAGATTAAATAATTTTAAGCATATTGATGTCTGTTGTCTTATTCACTCTAGCCATAAGTTGTGTGTGTGTGTTTAGTTGAGCTGTCAATTGTTAATTATTTCTCGAGTCTCTTGCTTCACCCTTTGCTACTGTTGGCACACAAATTTAAAAGATTCTGAGTATGACCACATATATGTCATTCATAGTGTAGTAAGTCAAAGAGCATTGGTAAAGGAGCTGAGGTGCGATCCGATTTGAGGTCTCAAACCCTCATCTAGATCAGCCTTGGTATAATTTGCCAAAAACTCTGGATTTGGTTGTGTGAATGTACAAATATGACTGTTACATAGGTTCTAATTTTTTACAATATATACATATATTAATAATATTAGAAATCAATGTCTGTATTTCTTCAAAATAATATACGTAAATTTATAAATAAATATTAGAAAATACAGTACTTAAAAGTTTATCAAAATATATCTATAACCTTCACTTAGAATCACTTTCAAATATCCTTGTAGTTTTTGTCAACTAATACTTTTAAAATGCCAGCTTTCTCTTAATTCCATATATATATATTAAACAAAAAAATCTTATAATAATCATGGATAAATTTGTGTGATGGCTAATATGTAATCTGTAAGAATATAATCATATTACAGAATATTCTTGTTCACACATTACCTGAAATTATTTAAAAGTAGAATGGTAACAAAGCATTTTTAATAAACTTGCAAATACAATTTTAACTTTATCAATGCCATTTGCAAGCTTATCAAAACTGTTTACAAATACTTCCAGGTAACGTATTTGAAAAAAAAAATGTTTGTAATATGATTTATCAAATATGTATTCATAGATATATTAGAAATAATTAGTACAACTATCATCTTTATCGATACAAATTTTTCTTGATTTATAATGTGTTTTCTTAATCAAAACTAACAATACATTTATAACTTTTATTGGGTATTTTACTTAGCATCAATTTGAATATTAGTTTATTTATTCAACCACAAATTCAAATCAATTACCTGGTATACACAGTACCAGTCAAAATGAATATTACTTTAATCTGCTTTATTAAAACCTATAGCAACTTTATCATCAGCATTTTTCATTAATGTCTAGGACAGCATTTGAAAACAGTGAATATGTATCTAACTTTAGACATTAATTTATGGGAGCATTATCCTTTGATTTTTTTTCCATAAATGTAATAAATAACATAATTAATAATCAAATAAATAAAATATTAAATTAATTTAAAACAAATAAACAAGCAAATAATGAATTAGTTTAATCACTACAAACATTAAGCAGCAAGCTTTTTCAAATTTCAAAAATACTTAAAATAATTTTATTGAGATCAATTACTATAATAAAAATATTTTAACAAGATGTGAAAACAGAAGATATTGCAAATATAAATATAAAATGTTTACTATCATCATGTTTAAGATAACAGAAGAAGTGACTTCCGCTTCGAGTAATGGCTGGTAGTGCAAGTATCTTTCCTGCTTGATTTACGGGAACGATTGTTTAAAATAAAAAAATAAAATGGGGCGAAAGAATAAAAAGATCGAGAATACCAAAGTAAGTATTTGTGAAGTTAAAGATAAATTTAAAGTCTTAGATACTAATAATCTGGAGGAAAATAAAAATCATAATGAGAAAATGGCGTTTAAGTCTCTGAGAAAAGAAAGTAAATTAAGGAAATATAATAGTGATACTTCTTTAAATAAACGTAGAGAAGAAAATGATAATAATAGTGATAGTATAAATTTAAAAGAACATACAAATAAATCAATAAATCAAGAAAACAATATAGCACTTACGGAAAAAGCAATTATTAGCAAAAAAACTGAAAAAAGCCTAAGTAGTAACGTTGGCCTAGAAAATCCAGAGTGCGTAATACTAAATAATAATAAAAAAAGGAAAATGGATAGCGATAATAATTTTGACTCAAGTGAAGTTTTGAGCTTACAATCTGATGCAATAAAACAAGCTGGATTGAGATCAAAATTAATTAAAAAGGGAGATGTAGTAGATAATCAAATAAACTCGGTGAATAAAACTCAATTTATTGATGTTAATGATAACTATGCTGATAATATAAGTAGCAAGAAACTTACAACAAAATCTTTTGTGAAATTAAATGAATACTGGAAAAAGATATTTGTAAAGTGTATGTCACCAAGTACATCAATTTTTAGCTTAATTATTCAAACTAATATAATAACAGGGGAACATATACTTGATAAACCAGATATCGATGAATACTTAAAGGCTCTATATTCTCATGAACTCATTAACACGGTCAAATATACTTCTTTTTTTCCCGCTAGAGGGTTCGTTTCGATTGAATATTTCAATAAAGAACAAAAAGATAAAGCTGAAAACATAATTAAGCAAATTCAAAATAAAAAAATTTACTACGTTACAAAAGATCCCAATCCATTGGTCTATGGAAGAATACTGCATACACCTCCAAGTTTCAATGTTGAATTTTTTAAAATCCAACTATTGGATTATGCTGAGATAATAAATTTGGAAAGAGAAATGACCTCGGGCACAACCTTCCAAATTCCGTCAAACTCATGGACAGTAGTACTTAAATTAAAGAAAGGGGTAACGAAAGAACAGATACCACATAAAATAACAAAAGATCAAATGCCCATTTCCATAATAATAAAGGGTAGATCACCATTGTGTTTTAAATGTAATCGAGTGGGGCATATTGCAGCAGGCTGTAACACTGCTAACTGCATGAAGTGTAACAAATTTGACCGATTAAATCACCTATGTAATGTATCATCATCAATTAAGACATGGGCTAATATAGTTAGTAACACAGGAGACGAGCATTTATTGTATGAAGAAGAAATTGATAAATTAAAAAATATGGACATATTAGATGAAGTTGAATTGTTACCAGGCCAAAATGATCTATTGCAGGTTGGAAATGTCACAGGTATTGATAGTCTTATAGATTCATTTGATGAGAATAACACAGACTCGCAAATGGAAAATGAAAACGAAGACAGGGTTATGATAACACAATCGGTAGAACTTATCAACCAACAAGTAAATGATAATGAAGATAGTATCAAAACAGAAGAACTTAGCAACAAGCAAATAAATGGTAATGAGGATAGTATCAAAACACTCAAAAGAAATACACATCAAAAGATTAATAAAGTTACAAAAGATAATAATGGTGATAATCAAATAATGTTGAATATTAATTTGGCAGAATTAAACAATGACTCCTATGATAAGAAAGATGATGAATTAAAAACTAAGGGAAAAGATGAGGATGTGGGGTGTAATATGCTAATAAAATGATTATTAAATTATCAAGATATGAAGAATTCACTAAATATAATATCTATGAATGTTAGAGGAATGAATGCAGGTGATAAAGTGATTAAAATTATAGACTACATTGCTTCCCAAAAATATGACATTATAATCTTATCAGAAACAAAGATTAGTAGCAACACACCAATTTGGATTACTGAAAGACTTGCAAAGGCAAATGTGTTTCTGTACAGAATGAATACAAAATCAGCACAGGGAGTTGCATTACTAATAAATATGAGATCAAATATAAGAAACATACAAATAATCATGTTACAAATAAATTTTATAGTGATTTCCTTTACCTTTTGTGATAGGCTTCATTATCTAATTGCAGTATACTCGATTAGTAAAGGTAAAGATATTCCTAAGCTAATTCATGGTATACAACATAAGTTAATGCAGAAGCCGGGCATTGTTGTGGTTGGAGGTGACTTCAATTGCTCCTACCGGGATATTCCTAAAAGTCTGGAAAACAAACTAGAAGCTCTTGCAGTATATCCATTGGAAATGAAATATGGTAAGGATGCCTACACATTTTTTAACAGTAGGTATATGTCACTAATAGATTTGTTCTTTGTGTCAAATGGTAAAGTGAAAGACTCATTCATTGAAACTTCTCTAGTAGGCTTTTCTGATCACCTAAGAATACTATTGGAGATAAAAAATTATGATGCAATAAAAAATAAGGCCTATGTCTTTTCTATTAAAAAGAACATTATGAGTCAGATAAACTTTACAGTTGATCAAATGTCTAACATTTTGATAGTATCAAACTACTATACAAGCCAATCAAAGCTACCTCCATTGTAACGGTCAGGTTTGTACATTTGCTCAACAGACTGAGAGTTCAAGCCAGAGAACCAAAAGCTGACCAAGTCGGGATAGTAATACCCTACGTCTGATCATACCTTAACTCTCTCACTCGTGCTTCCAAGTCAACCCATCGCGAATGACATGCCTGAGGTTACA
The DNA here is from genome assembly GCA_028023455.1 of Epiperipatus broadwayi. NCBI lineage: Eukaryota > Metazoa > Onychophora > Udeonychophora > Euonychophora > Peripatidae > Epiperipatus > Epiperipatus broadwayi. The sequence continues at coordinate 18,881 of JAQFVV010006699.1, forward strand.
CTCGATATCTCTTTGATCACGTTCCAGCAATAGCAAAGCAGTAAAACATGAGACATTCCCCCCTATTACATATTCTATTATATAACTTAACTAGTGATTCATAAGATAATGAGCAAGTAATGAGACTGAGACAAATTTATATTTCATAAATTTAATATAACATTTAATAAATACTAAAGCATAGTAACTGGTGTATAGCTAGCTCACACGCAGGTGAGTGGATTCTCAGGGTTATAAAATAATATTACAAAGCCATGAGTGGATTCTCAGGGTTATAAAACAATATTTTACAAAGCATTCAGTGTGTTCTCAGGGTATGAAATAATATCACCAAGCAATGAGTGGATTCTCATGGTTATAAAACAATATTACAAAGCATGGAGTATGTTCTCAGGGTATAAAATAATATTACAAAGCAATGGACTTTTTAATAAGCTTATGTCATCTTTCATGTTCTAATTCATGCCATGTTTTATATATTTGAAATCGGTTATAATTAGCCAGCTAGAGTGATCGATTTATTGATAAATGATAGAGATTATATTGTTATTACTAAGTTTAAAATTATATTATAAATACTAAGTTTAAGATTATATTATTAATATATTCAAAATCATATTATAGAGACATTTGCGTGATATATAATTGTTATACAGATAAACACATTAACTCAGATTCTAGTTCGGATCAATGCCGAAGTTACTTTCTAGGGAACATTGAACTGAGATGTGGTGGCAGTTGAACGTCAGATTCTAGGGCATTAGAAACTAAGTATCAGATAAGTGCAACTCGAATGCATTCTTAATGGGGTTTATTACCTAGTAAACGGTTCCCTAACCGATCTGCTTGCTATAATGGAAGAGGTTTTTTAATTAAGTGAACAGGAAAATTGGCTTATGAGCCCTTTGGAAATGCTTTGGTTCCATTATATACGAATAATTGTCACATTTGCCTAAACTTTCGAGGCGTGACTTAATGAAATACGAAGAAAATGTCACAGTTGCCTAAACTTTCGAGGCGTGACTGGACGTGGAACAATCTTGAGATGGGCCATTATAGACGTAGCAAGTAGATATGCATATTTATGCAAATTAGCAATACATTCGCAACGCTAAATTAATATTTTATAAATTAATTACGCCAAAATCTTAGCTTCTTCAGTGCTACTACCACCGGTCAGTTCATAAATGAGCTTATTAAATTATATGATAAAGGCGATAATGAGAATCTGATTTAAGGTTTTTCTGCATAGCTACTTATTCTTTAATTAAACAAAGTTATAGCAAGCTATTTTTTAGAACTGGGAACATTAGTTATATGTAGTATAACCTACATCTAATATCAAACTGATTTTTAAATAATAAAAATATGAGTTATAAAATAGCTCACGCAAATTATTGATGTTTAAATAAATTACACATCTTAAATAATTCGTCAAAATAGACCTTACTAATAATGAAAAATGGGTTTTAACTAACGAATGCAAATCTATATTTTAAATAGCTTGCGTGAAATATTCTTTTTCAGATAACTGGCAAAATACATATTTTAAATCATTTACGCAAATATAATTCTTAAATAACTTGGGCAAAATCTGCGTTTTAAATAGCATACGCAATATATACGTTTTAACTAACTTTAGTAAACATTTTCATTTTATATAACTTTAGAAAAGATGCGTTTTAAATAATAGACGCTAAATATACCTTTTAAATAACTTTAGCAAAACATTTTCATTTTCAATTAACTGGAGAAAAGCGTTTTAAATAATATACGCAAATATACATTTTTAAATAACTTTAGCAAAAGATTTCTTTTAAGGAAAACATTTTCATTTTAAATAATTTGAGAAAAAGATGCGTTTTAAATAATATACGCAAATATACATTTTAAAATAAGTTTATCAAAAGATTTTAAATAACTTGTTCGGGCATTATAAATATCGATTCACTCTATCACATATAATAGTTTTTTTCAGAAAAGAGTCTTGACTATATTCTTTATATCGCAATACTCTGATATAATAAAGGTAGATTACTCACTCCCCCCCCCCGCCCCCATAATTTATTAACACACAAGACTCCGTTCCGATAAAAACACAGCATAAATCAATTAACATGAACTTAAAACTATAAGATAGATGACATAAGAATAAATTGCATAAACAATCAATAAGATTTATAATTTAGAAATGAATTTCTTGTATAGTTTTATATAAACTAGATGTTTAGAATTATTTAAAATTGTTAATGATCAACGACTACTTAAAATTAATAATGATCAAGCAAAAATTTGGAGAGTGCTCTAAGATTTAAACAAATTTAAGATAAACATTTTAAGTTTTAAGAACATTTAGAAAATATAATTATTGTGATTTAGTTAGCTAGCTTTCATTTAGAATACGTTTTAGTTATGAGATTTAATATTTCGCAGAAAGGATTTACCGGCAAAGTCTCTTTTAAGGCATTGTTTCCATGTGCTTCTCACTATATTCAGTCAGGCTGGGCTTCTCTTAGGTTTTAGTGTGGATGTAACTTTGTGAATTTATCTCGGTGGCAGCTTTCCCCATTTCTCTGGTCAGGAACTCTCTGGTCTCTCAGGTACATCTTTCTTACTGTGATGGGCATGGTGGAGGTTTTCTGTCATCGGTAGCCGTTCGTGGAAGAGCAAACGGCTGTCTCTTTGTCTTCTAGCCAACGGTCATTTTGGTAGCAGCTTGGATGGTGGTTTTTTAAGATTTAGCTTTCTTAAATAGCAGGAACAGTTTTCTTACTTAACTTTCTGGGTTTTTGGAAATAAATTTCGGCAGCAAGCACAAATTTCACAGCAACAGCAACAAAATTAACACGGATGATGATAGATGATGGAAGAGGTTAGGTTAGAGGACCTGGTGGCTATTTTGGGCCCCTTTTTATGCTATATTTTTGACAGTAGTAACCTCCTACTTTGAGTCATGCCACATCACAAGATGACTAGTTCAAACTAGCCTTTAACCAAATATCCAGTTAGTAAAAATATTAAGTATATCTAAATCTGGACTTGGTCGACTCTATTGTTTTAATTGACGTCAGTTTTAAAAGATATATATTTTTAAGAGAATGGTCACAGGCAATTTGTATAGATTTTGTATAGATTTATGCCTGACTGAATATTATAATTGGTCTTGGTTATAATTTTTAAATAGGTCAAATTTTGGCCAAAGATTTATTTTTAGAACGAAGTGTTAAAACTGATAAAACTTTCTGCTTGTAATTTTAAGCAAACAAAAGAATTGAAAATTATCTAACTTGGAAAATATTCAAAATGAATACTGACTTAAATGATTATTTAGAAGGAATATTGAAAAATAAATAATATTATAAATTTAACTTATTATGCTGCTATATAGATAAATTAATTATACAGTTATGTTTATTTCAGTTTTAACAAATCTAATGGAATATGCTCGTATATAAATATTTGAGACTATAATTTTATATTTATAATTTTTAAGGACGATTATATACGCACATACTCGCAATATTATAAGGACAAAGTTTTTAAAATTTAAGAAATACACGCCATCTGAGTACAACAAATATATACTATTATCAAAGATAATAGGTGAAACAGATGTAACCGTTTCATAGCAATCCATTCCCGGACAAAAAAAAAACAAAAAAAAGACCTTTCTTCTCTCTCTATTCTCTCTCTCTCTCTCTTTTTTTTTTTTGTAGCTCCTGTTTTTTTTTTTATAGTGATTCTACACAACTTTTATATATATATTAATCTGGTCTACTTTCTTCAATATCCCCTTTCCCTTTCTGGTCATGCAAGCAGCTAATATGCCAACCCCCCTGCTCTAGCATAGTTGAATATAATTAAGTAACGTAATATAATTATTAAATATATAACTCTGTTTAACTAAGATAATAAAATTTCTGATTATTTTCATGCTATATGATTATGAAGTGAATAAATAAGGTAACCTAATTCTAATGCTTAACTTTTTATTAATATATATTACAAATATGACTAAATGATTAATAATAAGATAAATTCTAATTAAAATAAATAAATTAAATATGAATGAATAAATGCATAAATAAGCTAATACTAATACTATTTGCTAATTTTCTATTACTATAGGTTATAAATATGAATTACAAATAAATAAATAAGGTTAAATAGGTAAACTAATGCTAAATTTTGATACCAAAAACTGAAAATATAATTCCCTACACCTAGAGAACTTCTAATCTGGTACCTTTAATAAGCATGGTTTCAAACTCCTTGCATTATATGTACCAAGGGTGTGTTGATTTTTCTGCAACACAAAAGCGTTGTTTCCCCAACTCTCCTTGATCTGGTATGGCCCTTTGTAGAGAGGATAAAACTTTTTGTATTTGGATAGAAGGCGGCTACTGGGAGGCATATCTCTCACCCAAACCCAGTCCCCTACATTGAATTTATATGTTGGTTTTCGTTTTCTTCCCCTATACTCTGCTGCCCATTTTAGGCGTATTCGAGCCTGCTCTTTATCCTGTTGGTGGTCCACTGCTTCATTCTCTATTCTTAATGGTATAGGGATTACTGGTGGGCAAGTCTTACCAAAATGAAGTCTGTGAGGTGGGAACCCTGTGGACTCATTCTTGGTTTGGTTTATACTCTGCAATATGTGGTCTGTGTTCTTCACCCAATTCTTGTGGTTATTTCCTACAGTGGCCCGGTATAATCTTCCTAGTTCTCTCATGATCCTCTCACAAGGGTTTGACTGGGGATTTCGTATGGACGTTAGCACATGTTTAATGTTTTGTCTAGCCACCCAACTTTTCCATGCCCCTGACATAAAGGCCGCACCTCTGTCTGACAATATCGTCATAGGCTTCCCTATCTTTGGAAATTGTCTTCCTTGAAGTACCCTAACTGTATCTTGGGTGTTCACAGATCTTACAGGATAAGCCTGTACATACTTAGAGAAAGCATCGTAGGTAACCAACAAGTATCTATACCTATTGAATGGTGGTAAAGGGCCATAATGGTCTATGGCTAGCAGTTGGTTGGGTTCTGTAGGGAGAATGTTGTTCAGAGGACCCTTGTAAGATTTATTTGGAGGTTTATTTACAGCACAGGAACTACATTGTCTTAGGCCTATTAATATGCTCTCATATAAAGCTGGCCAGTAAAATTGGCGATGCACTGCCTCCTCGGTCTTTCTGGGACCATAGTGTCCGATAGCCTTGTGTACCTTTTCTATTATTTCCTCTCTTAATTCTGGTGGGACTAAAGTTCTCCATTCCTCTTTATCTGGGTACATTCTCTGTTGTAGTACACCATCTCTGAGTCTGAATTTCTTTGGGCCTTGATCTATAGAGTTTCCTTGTGCAATTTTCTTCTGGGCTTCCTGCATCAGTTTGTCATATGGAGGATACTGCTGCTGCCACTGGGCTATGTTTATCAGTTTAGTTTCAATGGACGAACTTTGTATCTGCATAATGTTACCAGCTGGTTCATCAGATAAGCAGGGATTCTCTACCTCTATCTTAACAGGATTCCTACTCAGGATGTCAGCAACTACATTTTCACGGCCCGGGCAATATCTAACACAGTAATTAAACCTCTGAAGGGATAAACTCCATCTTACCAATCTATCACTGGTCAAGTAACTCCGGTTTAGAAATTCGAGGCACCTATGGTCAGTGATGATGACAACCTGTGACCCCAACAGAAATTGTTTAAATTTCTCACAGGCCCATACAATGGCCAGTGTCTCCTGTTCCGTGACCGTGTAGTGTTTTTCTGGTCCCTTCAAAGTGCGGCTGATGAAGTAGAGTACCCTTTGTTGCTGTGCTTTACTAACTTGGAACAAAATAGCACCCATACCCACACGGCTGCAGTCTGTCTGCAAGTAAAAGGGTTGTCCGAAATCTGGGTGGTTGAGCATCACAGTTTGTAGGAACTTTGCCTTTATATTCTGGAACTCTGCTTGACTCCTGTCATTCCAAACCCAATTGCTACCCTTTTTTTGTCCAATCTATTAAGCTAATCGTGTCCAAAGCAAACCCGGGGTAGAATTTGTGGTAGTAGTTACAGAGACCTAGGAATGAGCGTACACCTTTTTTAGTGGTGGGTTCTGGAAACTCCTGGATGGCCTTAATTTTTTCAGGGTGGGTCCTTACACCTTCTCCACTGACAATATGACCCAAAAAAAGAAATCTCGCTCTGTATAAATCGGCTCTTGGATAGGTTGATGGTGATGTTTTTTCTGATGCACTCTTGGAATAGTCTCTCTAGGCTCTGTATATGCTCTGTGTAAGATTTGGACGCCACTACCACATCATCCATATAACTAATAATACTTTTTTTTACTTCCTCTGAGAGGACCTGATCTAAACATCTCATTAAACCAGCTGCACTATTTATAAGTCCAAAGGGAACACGCTGGAATACATGAGAATGACCCTTGTAACGAAAAGCAGTGTATTGGCGGTCACGAGGATCCAGCGACATCTGCCAGTAGCTAGATGTTAGATCTAGAGTTGAGAAGATGTTCATGCCTTTTAAATGCAAAAATATTTTCTTTATATTAGGTGGGGCATCTCTTTCCGGAACTGTCACGTTATTTAGAGTTCGTGCATCTAAGCAAATCCATACTGAACCATCCTTCTTTTTTACCACCACCAAAGGGTTGTTGTAAGGAGAGGGTGCCTTTTTAATGATTCCCCATTTTACCATTTTCTGTATCTGCTGTTCTACTGCTTCCTGATACTGGAATGGGATAGGGTATGTTTTGGCCTGGAAAAATCCTTCCTTTTTTAACCTGATATGGTGTTGGTACCCTTTTATCATACCCGGTGTATTTGAAAAGGCATACTTGTATTCTTTTAAGAGCCCTTGTAAAACCTGCCTCTCTTCCAACCCTGTACATCCGGCCTGCTGGATTTTTGCTTTCACTTCTTCCTCTTCTACATCTCCTTTCATAAACATAGACTGATTATTAGTGAGGGCCTGTTCTTTTTGCATTTTAAGGATTTCTTGGTATACTGTGACCTCCCTGGTCTCGAAACTGATACTGCCTTGATGTTTGCCCAAGAAATCCGCTCCTAACATTACTTCCTGTAGTAAGCCTTGCATAATCAAGAAAACATGCCCTATTTTAAAGGGACACCAAGCTATTTCAACCCATATTTGGTAGCTTTCAGTCTTTGTTTGCTTTCCATTGGCCATGAACATTTTCAAAGGTCTGAGAGGGAGTTTTTGAATCTGGTGGCCTAGTAATTCCACCCTGGTCACCCAGCTACTGGCCACGAATGAGAGTTGACTCCCTGTATCTATTAATGCTATGACTTTGTGACTATCTAACTCTATAGTTACCAGGGGACATGCCCTAACACTTAGCCCTGACTTTTCTTCCTCAACTTCTCTCAGGGTACCCATAGTGGGCTGAACATGTTCAGTTTCATTCCCTTTTTCTAATGTGGGCATCCGTCTATGGGAATAATCTAGTGGAACCCTTTGTAGTTTAACGACCCTAGTACTGTGGACTTTCCCTTATATGCCGTGCTACCTTGGGGTGCCTTGTTAAACCTCAGGTATGATCCCCTACCCTCCTGGCTAACAACCTGGCACTTAACATGGTCTAACTTCCTAACTCTTTCAGGTCCTTCTTTGTGCATAGGGGTATGGTCTATAGTGGTTAGGAAAGCCGCCATCTCCTCCACTGTGCATATCCTACACCCCACCATCATCTGTTGCACATATCCAGGCATATTTTGCTGAATTATACGTATTATTTGAGTCTCAGTAAATGGAAAGGCATTCAAGGATCTGAGACGGGCCACCTGGCGCATAAAAAATTGCGTGTGTGTCTCCCTTGTGACAGACCCATAGTGTTCTCTGAGCACAGTATGGTAAATCCCATCCTGTCTTTCCTCGCTCCAGAAAGTCCTTACTAGGGCAGCTGCATACTGCTCAACTGTGTGAGGCTTTTCTTTATAACAGTCCCACCAGGACTGGGCATACCCTTGTAGGTAGTGTGTGGCTAGCATGATTTGATCCTGCGGGTCAACCTGCTGGAACCTAAAAAATTCAGTTAGACTTTGTAGGTGTGTCTTAGGACTTTCACCGACCTCTCCTTTAAAGGTTTTGACCTGTATATATTTAGACAGGTATGTCTGTTGCCTACCTGTATCTATGCCTATCACCACTTCTCTTGTGCTCTCTATGTTCACTTCTCCCTTACGGCCCTCTTCCCCTCTGATTATCATATGGCTTTGGACCTTTTCTCTGTCCCTTACACATGCTATTTTATCTTGATGGGCATACTCTTTTGTTTCTGTCTCTGGGGCTCCTCTGTCTTCTCTTCTTGCTTCTTTTCTTTGTATGTTCCGATATTCACCTTCCCCCGTGCCTTCACTATCTAACTTTATTCTTTTTGGTGCTAATTCTCTATCTCCTACCCATGCTGTCTCTTTCTGCCCCTTTTCTACTCTATCTACTCTCTCCTGCAGCCCCTGTATCTCCTGTATTAGGTCTATTCTCCCTTCTGTGGTCCCTTTACTCATTTTCTCTAATTCTCTTTCTATGTCCTCCACTTTTTTTCTGTTTCTTTTCTTATGTCTATTATCTCTTTATGTAAGCTCTCTCCTTGCCATTCTAGCTTGCTCCTTACTGTGAGGACCTCCCCTTTTACTGTCCTCAAACTAGTTCTTTTTTTCCTCCAGGAACTCCTCACACTCCTTCTGTGTTTCCTCATTTTGTTTCTTACATTCAATTTTTAACCTATCCATTGTTTCCTCCAGAGTTTGGAACCTCTGTTCTACCTTGCTGTTAAACATGTGCCCTATATATTGACACATTTCTTCTCTATCTCTTTTTCTTTTTCTTCCCTTTCCGCCTTATCTTTTTCCTTTTCTTCTCTATCTCTTCTTTCTTTTCCTCCCTTCCTCTCTTTCTCCCCCCCTCTTTCCTTTTCTTCCTCTATCTCTTCTTTCCTTTTCTTCCCTTTCAGCCTTATCTTTTTCTTTTTCTTCTCTACCTCTTCTATCTTTTCTTCCTTCTCTCATTATCTTTTTCCATCATTTCCATTATTGTCATTAGGCTTGGTGCCTCATTTACTACTTCCTGCTTTTCCTTATGCCCCTTTTCTTGTGTTGGTTTTGGCCCACTTTCCTTTTCTATGTTGCTATCATTTTTGCTCGTTGCTACTTCCTCTTTCATACTGCTACATCTTTTACTATCCTTCTCCCTGATCTCAAAGTTTTACCTTCACTTTCTACTTCATTTCCTATCTGCTCTTCCTGATCTTCTTTTCCCTCCTCTTTTCTTTCAACTTCCATTTTATTTTTATTTTCTATATATATTTTAGTACTATTATTTTCTTTGATCTGCTTCTTTTATTTTTATATCTGACAGCTGACTCACCGTCTACTCCCCCAGAACTGACTACCTATCATTACCTCAATCACTCCCTGTTCTTTGCCCATTTTTCCTTTTTATTTGCTACCTGATACATTTTAACATAATATATAATTAAATATATAATAAGCACATCTAAATAATAAATTAAATTTTCAGACTCACCCAGCTTCTGTCTTGCCACCTGTGGTTTCTCCCTTAAAATATAAAACTTTTTTTTTTTCAGTATGCGTGTATTTCTTTTTCTTGCCTGATCATTTGTGTATTTATATATATTTTTCTTGCTTGATCATTCTCTTGCTCATCCCCTTCTGAATCACCAATTTATTTATTTAAATTACTTACAAACTCAATTATTTATCAACTATAATACCAGATTATGAGTTGTTTTGTTTAATTTATATGTATTTTTGTCATACTGCAGTGATATTTGGAACGAAAAATATAATAACTCTACTCAGGGTTGTGTACTTAAGTCTAAGCCACACGTTGGGTCGCTAACTCCGGGAAAAAAAATATACCTATGTAACGGTCAGGTTTGTACATTTGCTCAACAGACTGAGAGTCCAAGCCAGAGAACCAAAAGCTGACCAAGTCGGGATAGTAATACCCTACGTCTGATCATACCTTAACTCTCTCACTCGTGCTTCCAAGTCAACCCATCGCAAATGACATGCCTGAGGTTACACTCGATATCTCTTTGATCACGTTCCAGCAATAGCAAAGCAGTAAAACATGAGACATTCCCCCCTTATTACATATTCTATTATATACCTTAACTAGTGATTCATAAGATAATGAGCAAGTAATGAGACTGAGACAAATTTATATTTCATAAATTTAATATAACATTTAATAAATACTAAAGCATAGTAAGTGGTGTATAGCTAGCTCACACGCAGGTGAGTGGATTCTCAGGGTTATAAAATAATATTACAAAGCCATGAGTAGATTCTCATGGTTATAAAACAATATTTTTACAAAGCATTCAGTGTGTTCTCAGGGTATGAAATAATATTACCAAGCAATGAGTAGATTCTCATGGTTATAAAACAATATTACAAAGCATGGAGTATGTTCTCAGGGTATAAAATAATATTACAAAGCAATGGACTTTTTAATAAGCTTATGTCATCTTTCATGTTCTAATTCACGCTATGTTTTATATATTTGAAATCGGTTATAATTAGCCAGCTAGAGTGATCGATTTATTGATAAATGATGGAGATTATATGGTCTAAGATATTATAAATACTAAGTTTAAGATTATATTATTAATATATCAAATCATATTATAGAGACATTTGCGTGATATATAATTGTTATACAGATAAACACATTAACTCTGATTCTAGTTCGGATCAACGCCGAAATTACTTTCTAGGGAAAATGAACTGAAATGTGGTGGCAGTTGAACGTCAGATTCTAGGGCGTTAGAAACTACAGTATCAGATAAGTGCGACTCGAATGCATTCTTAATGGGGTTTATTACATAGTAAACGGTTCCCTAACCGATCTGCTTGCTATAATGGAAGAGGCCTTTTAATTCAATGAACAGGAGATTGGCTTATGAGCCCTTTGGAAACGCTTTGGTTCCATTAAGTATGAATAATTGTCACATTTGCCTAAACTTTCGAGGCGTGACTTAATGAAATACGAAGAAAATGTCACCGTTGCCTAAACTTTCGAGGCGTGACTGGACGTGGAACAATCTTGAGATGGGCCCTTATAGACATAGCAAGTAGAAATGCATATTTATGCAAATTAGCAATACATTCGCAACGCTAGATTAATATTTTATAAATTAATTACGCCAAAATCTTAGCTTCTTCAGTGCTACTACCACCGGTCAAGTTCATAAATGAGATTATTAAATTATAAAATGATGGCGATAATGAGAATCTGATTTAAGGTTTTTCTGCATAGCTACTTATAGAACTGGGAACATTAGTTATATAGTATAACTAGATCTAATATCAAACGGATTGTTAAATAATAAAATGTGAGTTATAAAATAGCTCACGCAAATTTTGATGTTTAAATAAATTACACATCTTAAATAATTCGTCAAAATAGACCTTACTAATAATGAAAAATGGGTTTTAACTAACGAATGCAAATCTATATTTTAAATAGCTTGCGTGAAATATACTTTTTCAGATAACTGGCAAAATACATATTTTAAATCATTTACGCAAATATAATTCTTAAATAACTTGGGCAAAATCTGCGTTTTAAATAGCATACGCAATATATACGTTTTAACTAACTTTAGCAACATTTTCATTTTATATAACTTTAGAAAAGATGCGTTTTAAATAATAGACGCTAAATATACCTTTTAAATAACTTTAGCAAAACATTTTCATTTTCAATTAACTGGAGAAAAGCGTTTTAAATAATATACAAATATACATTTTTAAATAACTTTAGCAAAACATTTTCATTTTCAATTAACTTGAGAAAAAGATGCGTTTTAAATAATATAAGCAAATATACATTTTAAAATAAGTTTATCAAAAGATTTTAAATAACTTGTTCGGGCATTATAAATATCGATTCACTCTATCACATATAATTCAGAAAAGAGTCTTGACTATATTCTTTATATCGCAATACGCTGATATGATAAAAGAGATTACTCACTCCCCTCCCCCCGATAATTTATTAACACACAAGACTCCGTTCTGATAAAAACACAGCATAAATCAATTAACATGAACTTAAAACTATAGATAGATGACATAAGAATAAATTGCATAAACAATCAATAAGATTTATAATTTAGAAATGAATTTCTTGTATGGTTTTATAGAAACTAGATGTTTAGGACTACTTAAAATTATTAATGATCAAGCAAGAATTTGAAGAGTGTTCTAAGATTTAAACAGATTTAAGATAAACATTTTAAGATAAATATTTTAAATGTACATTTAGAGAATATAATTGACTATGTGATTTAGTTAGCTAGCTTTCATTTAGAGTACGTTTTAGTTATGAGATTTAATATGTCAGAAAGGATTTACCGGCAAAGTCTCTTTTAAGGCATTGTTTCCATGTGCTTCTCACTATATTCAGTCAGGCTGGGCTTCTCTTAGGTTTTAGTCTGGATGTAACTTCGCAAATTTATGTCTGTGGCAGCTTTCCCCATTTCTCTGGTCAGGCACTCTCTGATCTCTCGGGTACATCTTCTTTCTTACAGTGATGGGCATGGTGGAGGTTTTCTGTCATCGGTAGCCGCTCGTGGAAGAGCAAACGGCTGTCTCCTTGTCTCTAGCCCACTGTCATCTTTGGAGCAGCTTTGATGGTAGCTTTTGAAGATTTAGCTTTTTTTTTTAACAGCAGGAACAGTTCTTATTTAACTTCAGCTCTGGTCACAGCAACAGCAAAAATTAACACGGATTATGATAGATGGATGGAAGAGGTTAGATTAGAGGCCTTGGTGGCTATTTGGGCCCCTTTTTATGCTATATTTTTGACAGTGGTAACCTCCTACTTTGAGTCATGCCACATCACAAGATGACTAGTTCAAACTAGCCTTTAACCAAATATCCAGTTAGTAAAAATATTTAGTATATCTAAATCTGGACATGGAAAGGCTCTATTGTTTTAATTGACGTGTTTTAAAAGATATATTTTTAAGAGAATGGTCACAAGCAATTTGTAAAGATTTTGTATAGATTTATGCCTGACTGAATATTATAATTGGTCTTGGTTATAATTTTTAAATAGGTCAAATTTTAGCCAAAGATTTATTTTTAGAATGAAATGTTAAAACTGATAAAACTTTCTGCTTGTAATTTTAAGCAAACAAAAGAATTGAAAATTATCTAACTTGGAAATTAGTCAAAATGAATACTGACTTAAATAATTATTTAGAAAGAATATTGAAAAATAAATAATATTATAAATTTAAACTTATTATGCTGCTATATAGATAAATTTTAATTATACAGTTATGTTTATTTCAGTTTTAACAAATCGAACAGACTATGCTCGTATATAAATATTTGAGACTATAATTTTATATTTATAATTTTTAAGGACGTTTATATACGCACATACTCGCAATATTATAAGGATAAAGTTTTTAAAATTTAAGAAATACACGCCATCTGAGTACAACAAATATATACTATTATCAAAGATAATAGGTGAAACAGGTGTAATAATAATAATAATAATAATAATAATAATAATAATAATAATAATAATAATAATAATAATAATAATAATAATAATAATAATAATAATAATAATAATAATAATAATAATAATAATAATAATAATAATAATAATAATAATAATAATAATAATATATATATATATAACTGTAAAATAAATCAAATGAAAAATTCACACAAATTTTTTTATGAATTAAATCATTCCCTTTTTTTTAAAGATTAAAAACTTAGTGAAAAAATAGTTAATTTTCATCATTTATCAACCTTAGTTTTTACATAAATGTAACCTAGATTATGATAATAATACTATTCAGTTCTTCCTTTATAAAAATATTCAAAATTATAAACAAAATTTCTCAATAGGCAAAATTAAAAATATTATAAGGATTTGAGACACATCACTCTCAGAAATAAGTTTGTAAAAAATATTAATATTTAAAAAATGTTAAGTCTGAAATAATGAGCAATTGTATGGATTTTGTTCATTGTTTAAAAGAAAACAAAACATTTAATCGTTAATATATTTTATATCAAATATTAAAATTACCAAGAGGTTTTAGATTTTAAAACCAAGGTGATTTACTTTAAGAGTAAAATATTATAATTTAAATAAAAAGTATATAAAGAAAATCACCATATTCACCTCTTCCTTTATTTTGCTGTAATATCTTATACAATATGCAATTTATCCACTAGACTTTGAACAGTTTTTTTAAAAAAACTATTATTGCATATATATGCATGCATTATTTTATGTTTCAACTGATTAGGAAGTCTTTTCAGAGCTACTTTTACTTTAATTTTTTAAAAGTAAAAAAAAAAAACATGTTTTTTTTTAAAAAAAAAAAAGAAGAAAATATGAAAGTGGCTCTGAAGAAGACTGCAAGACAGTCGAAACGTAAGATAGTTTATGTACATGTGGACAATAAAATGTTTTTGTTAAAAAAGTGTTCAAAGTAGAGTAGATAAAATTGTAATCTAAAAACTGATAACAACTGGCAGAAATAAACAACAATCATAATTTCAATTTAAACAAAAAAATATAAAAATCAATATTAATAATAAAATGTATTAAGCTAAGTAGTTTCTTTCAGCTAGAATAAATATGTGAAAGTAATCATTAAAAAAGAGTAGGCCATTGTAAAATTAAGAAATTGTAAGAAAAAAAACAACAAAGCAACTGTAATAAAAAATAACAATAAATTTTGCATTGATCTTATAAACAACTTTAAGTTATACATATATCACTATTCCAACCTCTTCATTATTTCATCTCCAAATGCTTTCTTCTAATCTTTTCAGCAAACATGTTTTTAGAAAATTTTAAAGAAGTTTTTAAAATACTTCTTGATAGTAGTTTTTCATGTTATTTAAATTTTAACCATATTTTTTTTCCATATGTCGTAGCATCGGTCGGGAGGCGAACCACAACCGTCTGCAACAAACTACTTGCTTGCAAGGCAGTTGCGATGACCTCTCGACTAATAATCATATTTTTTATAAAGAAAGTTTTAATGTTGACTCTGTTTATTATTTTATAACATAATATTTATAAAACCAAGGGTTTGCCTCTTAAGTTAAAATATCGATGAACTTTTAAATGTATTATTGATAAAGCAAATTATACTATATGCCAAGTGAATGTGAAAAATAATTATGAAACACAGATCGTATATTTATTAAAACAATTAATAACGGAAGATAAATGAACATTTATTTCTTAAACAATCATAGAAAAAAAATTACATTTTAATTTACTTAAAAGTTTTATATGAGCAAATATAAACTTAAAATAATATACTTAAATAATATTTATTTTATAAAGGCAGACGGTATTGAAATTAAACTGAGAGACTGCAAACTTCTCAAGCCTAATAATATACTTAACTAAAATAGAAAGTAGAAATTAGAAGTTAGTAAAATAAAGGGGCGATTAAAAACAACGGAAGGAATAAATTATTAACGTTGAGAAGAATATTAACTATAAAATATCTGAGGTTTTAAATAAATACTTGATCATTCCTTAAGAACCATCTCATAGTATATACGTGTGGGAGATGGTGAGCTGGTCCAAATGATGAGTGCTGATTCGGTACAAAATATGTACATTGGAGATAATTTCTCTTTTTCATATGTATGTGGTAATGTGTATTGGATGTTTAAGTTGGATGAAATATGTATTGAGCTTGAAAGTTTGATATCAAGCCCCTTATAAATAGATTAAGTGTAGTATAAACAATGTACATATATTTAAGTATTACATATTCAGCCTGTGTTCTGTCTAACCCTCTTCTGTAATATTAAATGGATATATTAAGATCCTACATGTGAGAGATTAGATTGACTTAAGAAAACCATGGATATGACAAATAATTATGACACCAACAAAGGATTAGAGCATTCCATTCTTGGATATATCTGTCATCAAAAACAGTTAACACTTAGACAATCTAATATCAATAACAAACAACAATTTCAAATTGTTGTGAAAGTAACCTTCATTCAACAATAAAGGTGGGATATAATAAGTAGTGTACATGATAGAAAATTATACCTTTATCAATTTTCTAACAATAGATAGCATTCCATTCCAATAAATATTTATAAAATATGGCCAGCCAGTCATTCTTAAAAATGTGCTATTAAATAAACCAATATTTACTAACGGTGCTAGAACGTCCTACTCAGTAAACGTTATAAAACAACAAGTGAACCTTCATGCTTAGGGTCTAAATAAACTAATAATCCTTGACAGCGCTAGAAATAGTGAACATGCCAACAAATTTAAAAGTCAGATTTTGAAATCAGCTTCTTACTAGCAAAGTTTAAAATTATATATTCCAAGAAAGAGAAATCATAAATATTAATGACCGATGTTAATGAACCACATTAGTTTATATAAATGTAATTATCAAGGGCTTATACTTTGCTTTTATTATTTGTGCGTAATTTGTATATAAACGTTTTACTTAGAAAAGTTATATATTTTTAATAAATTTTATTTACTGAGCTTACCTTTGATCCACCAAGGTCAAACTCAGAGCAATCATATAATTTAGGTGAAGTGAAATATAAAATTGAGTTTCCATATATGTACTATGAACAGACAGAAATTTTGAACTTTTATTGGTTATAAGCAGTATTATCATTAAATGCTGAATACTAAATAGTGGGCTTTAAGAATTGATGACCAGCCATTTCATGAAAACACTTATTAATATGGAGTGCTGTCTATTCATAACACATTGAATGCTAGTAGTTTTCTTCGATTTAAATTACAAAAAATTATAAAAAATATGCTACTTTATTTAATAATTACATTTATATAAACTAATAAAACAGCACCAAACGCTACATACAGTATTGCCACCCAGTGTAAACCATAGTTGTCAAAAGGTTCCTGCATAAATTCTCTAACTAGCACCTACTCATCCAATATCTCCAGACAAGTTTCTAGCTTGTGACTTTCATCAGTAAATAGCCTTGGATGTGAGAGCACTGGTATCTAAATCATAGTATTTAATGCAACCCTACAACAGCCACCATTCACTGGCATAATTATAGAGATTTGAAGCCAGTACAGCATCTATGTATTTAGGTTTCTTTGTTGTTTTTTTTAAATCACAATAACTGTTATTCTATGGGCATGATTGGTATAAAACCAATAAAACATCACATGACTGTGTGATATATAAAGTAATGTGGTTTATAATCACATGATGTTAAAAATGGGTTGCTTGCTTTTCCATGAAATATATAATTAAACTTTACAAGTAACAAGTTGATTTAATATCTGGGCCTTTAAATTATTCTCCATTTTCAATCCTGTCAATTAGTGATGGTTTACTTAATATTATTATTTTAATAATAGATAGTTTCTTGTTTTTTAAAAGCATATATTGATGTGGAATGTTGCTTATTCACAACACATGAATGAAAGTTCCTTCTATTTGTATCTAACTTACAAATTAAAACGTTTTAATTATTTACTTTAGAAAAAAATTTCCAAAATAAATTAAAAGTTATAGTTATGACCATGAAACTTGATAATGGCGATTTCTAGTCCATCGAAATATCAGATTGTAATGTAAAATATTATTTACATCATATAACCGTAAAAACATTAAATATATATATATATATACTTGAAAATAATAAATATACAAACTAACTAAAGGAAAAATAAAAACATAATAAAAACACAGAATTACTTCTATAAAAAAGCTTTTATATTTCAACCAGCAGACTGGTTTTCATCAGAAAGCAAAATGGCTACTTACAGAAATTAAGCGCTAAAATATTACGGACAGTTACGTATCAGATAACAGAACTAATTCCTAATTCCTATAGGCTAAAAATCTTTAAAAACTTTGTATAATATATATATATAGAGAGAGAGATACAAAACACTAAAAAAATTACTTCACAAAAAACATTTTAAAAACTAAAACCATACATAATTATTATACTGTATATTAAAATATATCAAAAAACAATAAAAAATATATTATTATATATGCACACACTAAAAAACTCTATATATACATATATTCTATTATATGTATTTTACTATATACATATATATCTTACGCACATATATTATATATATATTTAACATTTATTCTACTTCGTACTAGTCCACCTATAAAATAGTTATTTAGGAAACAAAAAATTAAAAAATAATTATTTAGGAAATAAAAAAATACGTAAATCCCTAGGAAACCAGGTAATTCAAAGATGTGATAGTACGTATATTCATATTCATACCATGATGATGTAATGTCTTAAATTTAAAAATTAAAAAACTCTCTGTTTTCTTTCTTATTTGCATAAGATATATATGTATATAGTAAAATACATATAGTGGAATATATGTACATATAGAGTTTTTTTTACTGTGTGAATATATAATAATATATTTTTTATTGTTTTTTGATATATTTTAATATATAATAATTATGTATGGTTTTAGTTTTTTCAAATGTTTTTTGTCAAATAATTTTTTTAGTATTTTTTATACAAAGTTTTGTAAATATATTGAACCGTATTCGAATATGTGTATTCGAAACACCGGCCTCTTAGGCAGAGAAGAACATACTCGGAGAGTATGTATGCCCAAACGATAGCTATAAGGTATATAACTAACGTTACATTTCCAGGACATAACTTCTTCTCGACTGTTGAGTTCAACACCAAGTTCAAAGCACTTTTTTTGTTTGTGTATAAACACGGGCGCCAGCTGCTTATTCTAAAAGAAAGTGGCTAACAGGTTTATCTGGGCATAATTGCTGAGATATTCTTGACTTCGTTTAAGGAGAAGCCATAATACATCACATCACATCACATCAATAGACAACGCACTTTGAATAGTGGCAACTAACCCAACGCCTAAATCCACGACTAGCTCAGTTGTTTGTAATCACTAATAGATTATACTTAATTAGTGGTTAAAAGACTTGATAAAGAATTTGTTAAAAAGAATTTAAAAAAAGAATTGTAAAAGAATTGATAAAAAGGAATTGATAAAAATAATTGACCGACAAATAAAGTTTAATTTTAAAGATAATTTATTAACTAACATTTATTTTCTAAATTTAAACATTTTATAATTCTAATAAAACACACGCATATTTTAAATTGACATTTCTAAACTAGTTTAAATATTCTTGTTTACTTTCATAACAAAACACTGGTATTTATCTAATTTAACTAATAAATATTGATATAAGGATCACGCACATATTAACTCATGCAAACACATAATAATATTAAGGTATTACATAGCATTTGAAATTTAATCACACACATATCAATAGTTCATTTATGTATGATATCGAGTTCATATAATTAGACTCTTGGAGGATTCGCACGAATTAATGAAATGCAATGGCTATTACAGTATAACAAAAATAAGCAAATGTTTTACCTAGGATTTTGAATGTTGACGTAGAATTTTGTTCTTTGGAGGCTGCTTTCGGTGAGGATATTTCCATTATAAATGCTTACCAGCCGGAGTTTCCTGATTTTCACGATTATTGCTATCGGAGACAAATAGATACTGACGGAGATTTTCTAAGATGTTAAGCTGACATTATTTCACGGGCAGATCTGCTGTTTTCTCAGACATCTGGGCTGGAGATAAACGTGCGTTCCCAAGATCTTCTCAACACTGCATTTTGTTTGTTAACTGCACAATTAATTTCTGAACTGCACTCACTCAATTAATTTGTGGAACTGATTGTCTCAACTCAATTAATTTGTGGAATGAATTACTGTCCGATAAAAAAGGTCTATTTATACCTGCGCCTTGTTGTCTTTCTGATATCTCCGGCAAAGATCTGTTGTCAAATTCCTTATCAATTAATCCTTTGATAAACGTGTTTTGGAAGATTGCTTAATTAGTAATAGCCATGCAAAAACGTATTGTTTTATATTAATTAATATCTAATAGCCATTGCCGTGTTTTTCAATGATAATCTTCTTTAACTTTCACATACATTTTATATATTTACAAATGTACATATATACACACATATATTTTTAATACAATTTACTATTTAGTTTTAACATTATTTTTTCTTTAATTAAAATTGAATGAAAAGAGATTTGTATATTTATATTTTTACGAATACTAATAAAAACTATTTAATTCCTATCTTTTTCTAAAACAAACTGAATAAACTCTTCAACATTTAATTTTATGTTTTTCTTTTACGAAAGATTACTTTAATAATAATTTTAGATAAAAATTATATGTGCCTATATCAATATAGGTACATTACACCGCCCTTCCTTTTGAGAGTAAAATGCGTCATTTTTGACCATTTTATCTCTGACAACATTAAATATTAATTTATTATTCCTTCTAAGTTTGCTTTTTGGTATCTTTTCCTTTTCCATACTAAGGGCAATCTCCAATTATGCTTTTCTTCTTTCTATGCTGGTAACATTGCTTACAATGTTCGTCCTGGATAATGACCATGAGGACAAACTAAATTTGTGGCACAGGGATCTTTTGTAAACGAAGCTTCGGCTGCCGATTCTCTTGATCGGACTTTGACTAAGAAAAGGTGGCTGCAAATGGCAGGAATTTCAACTGTCCATTTTCGACTTACGCCCTGGAAAACGATTGCCGATTCTCTTGATCGGACTTTGACTAAGCAGCTACAATGGCAGGAATTTTCAACTGTCCATTTCCGACTTACGCTTTGGAAAACGAGGTACGACTTACTCTGGTTGTTGCCAGTGCGCTTTTTAAAAGAGGAATGATCCCGGCCAATCCGTTACGGGTACTAGAATTTATCCAGTCGAGAGCTTTAAACTTAATCCTTATCTAACTTATTTCAATACTACCCTCATCCCTTTAGATTCGAACCCTTATACACTCCTAATACAACTTAGATTGACTTTCTATTATTTATCACTAATCCTACAATATTATTTTAAACACACATGAACATTACTTTAACATATTTATTTATATTATTCTGAACTATTACGAACATTATCTTACATATTTATTTAACTTACAATACTATTCTAAACTATCATGGACATCAATTTACATATTTATTTATATTACGATATTACTTTTAACCCATTACTTTAACTTATATATTAACGTGCGTGTACTCAGAAAAAAACTATTTTGCTTTATTATGATTCATTCATTATTATTTTACTAGAGATTTTTTTTTATCTTGATTATTTTAAACAATTTATTTACATCCTTTTCTTAACTTACGGTATTCAAAACAAACTTTTATTTTAACATGCGTATATTCAAAAAACTATTTTATTTTACTACGAATATTTTATTTATTTTCTACAGATATATTATACTTATTTATTTAACTTGTTTTTATTTTATGTATTTCCGTTATTTTATTCATTTATTTAATTCTACAAACATTATTTCTAAATCCTTAATTTGACCCATTTATTTAACTTGATTTTTTATTTATTTGAACTGTTTATTTACGAACATTTCCTTAATTAATATGTGCGTGGAGAAAAAAAATCTTTTATTTTGCGAAGCCTCCATTATTATTATTTGACAAAACAATCCATCATTTTAAATAGCGAAATTCTAATTCAGGCTTTTCACCTACGTCAAAATAATTATATTAGACTCATAGTCCATTTCCGGTCCTTTTTGTTTATTTCCTTTACTATTCCGCCCGTTTACTAACTTTTAAACTATGTCAGGTGGTTCCTTCTTTCTTTCTACAAATTCTATAATATAAACTAACTTTCCTCTCTTATCGGTTCCGCTTATATATTTTATTGCTTTATCTCTTTCTCTCTCTGTTCTGTTTTCGACTTCGTAACTCAGAAAACCTTTATACCTAGACAAACTCCGAATTACTTCAATCTGGGAATATTTTTTTCTACGCTTTCTCTTTGTTTTAAATCTACGTCTACAGCAAATGCGAACGTTTACTTTAACCTTTTTAAATTTTTGTAAAAACTCTTTTACGCTATTTTCTACCTTTTGATCTACATAAGTTTCTACTTTATCTGTCACAACGCTATCTGATTCTAATTCAATTTCTGCCTCTTTCGTGACCTCAACTCCCTGACTTTCTTTAATTAAATCTAACTCTATAACTTCTTGGTTCTTCTCTACCTTTACCGTTATCTCACATCTTATTTCTCTTACTTCTGCTCTGAGTTCTTTAATTTCTGTTTTAACCTGACTAAATTCTGCCTTCAATTCTGCTTTGAGTTCTTCTTTAAGCTCTTGTTGGCTTTGTTTAATTTCTTGACACATATCTTTTATCAATTCTGCTTTGAACTCTTGCATCATATTCATCATCATTTTCATCATCATTCGCATCTCAGATACTTCTTCTTTCTCCTTTTCTACTAACTGGGGATTTTTAAAATATATTGGGCTTTCTTTCGGATCCATTTTCAAAAATTTCAATTTTAAAGTACTAGCGCTTATGTTAAACTAAATTTAATATACGACTTATTTATTTATTTTTCTTACTAATACGGAAACTCACGTTAACTCCAGACTTTTGTCCTTTTCGCTACCCGCTCTTAATGCTTTAACTCCACCCATAACATCATATTGACTCTGATTTGATAGCATATATGTCAAAATCTCTTTTCATTTCGGAAAAAAAAAGTTTTCGGTCAATTCTTTTTTTTTAAAATTAAAACACTTTTACATACGTAATTTAACTTTTGTATAAAACAAAATTTTCAAACAAGAAACAAAGTATTTATTTAACTGTCGTTTATTAGAAGTTCAGCCCCAAGTTGGGTCTAGCCATTGAACCGTATTCGAATATGTGTATTCGAAACACCGGCCTCTTAGGCAGAGAAGAACATACTCGGAGAGTATGTATGCCCAAACGATAGCTATAAAGTATATAACTAATGTTACATTTCCAGGACATAACTTCTTCTCGACTGTTGAGTTCAACACCAAGTTCAAAGCACTTTTTTTGTTTGTGTATAAACACGGGCGCCAGCTGCTTATTCTAAAAGAATAGACAACGCACTTTGAATAGTGGCAACTAACCCAACGCCTAAATCCACGACTAGCTCAGTTGTTTGTAATCACTAATAGATTATACTTAATTAGTGGTTAAAAGACTTGATAAAGAATTTGTTAAAAAGAATTTATAAAAAGAATTGTAAAAGAATTGATAAAAAGGAATTGATAAAAAGAATTGACCGACAAATAAAGTTTAATTTTAAAGATAATTTATTAACTAACATTTATTTTCTAAATTTAAACATTTTATAATTCTAATAAAACACACGCATATTTTAAATTGACATTTCTAAACTAGTTTAAATATTCTTGTTTACTTTCATAACAAAACACTGGTATTTATCTAATTTAACTAATAAATATTGATATAAGGATCACGCACATATTAACTCATGCACACACATAATAATATTAAAGTATTACATAGCATTTGAAATTTAATCACACACATCAATAGTTCATTTATGTATGATATCGAGTTCATATAATTAGACTCTTGGAGGATTCGCACGAATTAATGAAATGCAATGGCTATTACAGTATAACGAAAATAAGCAAATGTTTTACCTAGGATTTTGAATGTTGACGTAGAATTTTGTTCTTTGGAGGCTGCTTTCAGTGAGGATATTTCCATTATAAATGCTTACCAGCCGGCTGGGACGTTTCCTTGCTGAGTTTCCTGATTTTCACGATTATTGCTATCGGAGACAAATAGATACTGACGGAGATTTTCTAAGATGTTAAGCTGACATTATTTCACGGGCAGATCTGCTGTTTTCTCGGACATCTGGGCTGGAGGTAAACGTGCGTTCCCAAGATCTTCTCAACACTGCATTTTGTTTGTTAACTGCACAATTAATTTCTGAACTGCACTCACTCAATTAATTTGTGGAACTGATTGTCTCAACTCAATTAATTTGTGGAATGAATTACTGTCCGATAAAAAAGGTCTATTTATACCTGCGCCTTGTTGTCTTTCTGATATCTCCGGCAAAGATCTGTTGTCAAATTCCTTATCAATTAATCCTTTGATAAACGTGTTTTGGAAGATTGCTTAATTAGTAATAGCCATGCAAAAACGTATTGTTTTATATTAATTAATATCTAATAGCCATTGCCGTGTTTTTTAATGATAATCTTCTTTAACTTTCACATACATTTTATATATTTACAAATGTACATATATACGCACATATATTTTTAATACAATTTACTATTTAGTTTTAACATTATTTTTTCTTTAATTAAACTTGAATGAAAAGAGATTTGTATATTTATATTTTTACGAATACTAATAAAAACTATTTAATTCCTATCTTTTTCTAAAACAAACTGAATAAACTCTTCAACATTTAATTTTATGTTTTTCTTTTACGAAAGATTATTTTAATAATAATTTTAAATAAAAATTATATGTGCCTATATCAATATAGGTACAATATATATATATATTATACAAAGTTTTTAAAGATTTTTAGCCTATAGGAATTAGTTTTGTTTTCTGATACGTATCTGTCTGTAATATTTTAGTGCTTAATTTCTGTAAGTAGCCATTTTGCTTTCTGATGAAAACCAGTCTGCTGGTTGAAATATAAAAGTTTTTTTTATAGAAGTAATTCTGTGTTTTTATTATATATATATATAATTATAATTGAAATAATATTTTTAACGGTTTACAAACAATTACAAACAATCTTTAAATCCGCAGCAGTACTTTCGGTTACTTTCTAATAAATTGCTTAACTTGCTTTTAAGATTGCATTTAAATGTTCACTAGAGGAAACTTGCCAATAACTCTAATCAAGCTTTATTTTATAAGTGCCGAAAGTGAAAGAATTCAAAATCTCTATTGGAAAGTCCCTATCTCCATACCAATTGTTTTCGAGCTTGTGGCCAACCTTAATGGAGTGCTGGGACTCTAGAAACTAGATGTAAAATGCTAACTAGAAAGTCAGTATTTATAAAACATGTTACTATTAATTGGAAGGCCTGAACTTTTCAGTCATGTAAATGTCTTAACATCCAGCCTTACAACCCAGATACCTATATGGGTCTGAATTCAGCTCACTTTCACCATATAGTAATAGCCTTTGAGTAATAGCCTTTGCAATATAGCATTGCAAAAGCCTTCAAAGGTACATCTATAATAATTAATAAAACAAATCATTAATTTCTAACTTGCTTTTAAGCTTGCATTTAAATGTTCACTAGAGGGCAATTATCAATAGCTCTCATCAAAACTTTATTTTATAAATGCTGAAAGAGAAAGAATTCAATATCTCTATCAGAAATTCTTTATCTCCAGTCAAATTGGTTTCCAATTTGTCGCTCATCTCAGTGGAGCACTGGGACTCTAAAAACTAAATCTAAATTGCTAACTCAAATGTCAATACTTAAAACCATGTTACTGTCAATTTAGCTATCTGGTTTGTAAGGATGGATTTGAAGACATTTACATGTCTGAAAAGTTCAGGTTTTCAAATTGATAGTAACATGTTTTATAAGTGCTGATTTTTGAGTTAGCATTTTAGATCTAGTCTTTAGAGTCCCAGTGCTCCACTGAGGTGAGCCATAAGCTCGAAACTGATTGGTCTGGAGATAGGGACTTTCCAATAGAGATTTTGAATTTTTTCTCTTTTCACACTTATAAAATAAAGCTTGATTAGATCTATTGGTAAGCTCTCTCTAGTGAATATATATATATATATATATATATATATATATATATATATATATATATATATATAACAAGCATTAATAGCTCTTAACATGTTTTCCACTTATCATTATCCCCAGACCAGTTTCAAGCCATTGGCTGTCGTTAGTGATACACTAGGATCTTCAGACATTATATATATATATATATATAATCAAAGTGATATTTATTCTATTTGATATATCTAAATATGTTCCTATAAATATTCATGAAACAAAAATTAAAATAAAATTACGATATTCTCAAATAAGAAAGTGATAAAAGAATTTTTAAAAAATTAAATTACAGATGCAGCTCACCTATTAAAAAAATTCAAATAATAATCTCTTTTAAGCCTTATAAATAAATTTTGAATTCAAAATATAACTGCAATTTGCTAGTAATGCAGATTTATATATACAAGACAACATATCAGAGTTTAATCTATAGTAGTCTCATAGAGATAAAACGATCTTTAAATAAAACTTTAAGGAAATGTGATAGATGGGAAATAAACAATAGTATATCGAGCGAACAAGTTTTTAATAAAATTTGTAAAATGAAAATGAATAAAACGGTTTCTGAATCCTTTGTAAATCACGAAATACAGTTATGTGTAAAAATAAATAAATATATACCTGTAAGGTATTTTTCAAATGTTTTATAAATTATTTTAATCTTAAATATATAAATGATTCTCACATTTAATTCAGAAATGGTAGCATATGTTTATAAATTTTTGCTTTTATTTATGTTTAGCATGCTTTCTATATCATACATCATACTCAATATGCTACCTTTTATGTGTTAAATACCTGAACATTTATATATTTAACAATATGATTGGAAAGAAAAGAGAATAATTTTAATTATCAAATTAGTATAATAAGAACTTCCGGTAATTATCTATAACTGACACGGAACTTATTATTCCCCATTGATTTATATGAAGTCAAAACATGAAAAGAGTGAATGGTACTACTCTTTCTTGTAGTTCTGTTGTTGTCTAAGCTTAGTTTATGATATAGTTATGATTTTTGATTATTTAGACTATACATAAATTAAATGAATAGAACCAATGCATCCTATAATTTCAAGATTATATCAAAAACTAACTTTATATAACAACAGAGCCCATTCTATGTTTCGTGTTTTTGACAGCACATAATGCACCTAGAGTTGGTTACTTTTTCTTCAGCTACAAATTAGTTATAATATAGCACTTTTATATTTTTGTAATAATATATTACTGTTATTAATATACTTTTAAATATATAGTTAATCTTTCATTACACATTCTTGAAATATATTAGTAAAGGCATCTGAAAAAGTAAACGATTTTCAAGAGGACACATCATTCTGAATCTGTTTTATTAATGTCTTCATCATTTGTTCAATATTAATCATTTAAAGTACTGTAATTACAATTTCATTTACCAAGTGTGAACATTTCTGAATGCACTACTTTCATTCCAATCATTTGAGATAAACATACTAGTGACCATTATTTAACTTTTACTAAACTAGACATTTTCTCAAGTATGGACATAATTTTAAACCTCTTTTAACCTTTTAAGCCACTGTTACCTTATTGGCCAAGTGAGGTAAAAAAGTTAACTTTTAATTGGCCAAGACACAAACTCAACTGTCAAAATATATTAATCTTTTAATATTATATTCCCTTTAGATTCGTTTGTAAAAAGTATATTAATAATTTGTCAGGGTATGAAAATAAAGGAAAGTTTTTTCAAAACTAAATTTTTATTTATTTATTGTAGAAGTATTCCATAGCTAGGAAAATTTAAAAGTGAAAGTTAGTAAGGAATTAAAAAGAGTTGCTGACTTAAACATTTTCCCCCAGTTTTACATTAAGGAAAAGTAAATATTTTTTTTCAATTTATCTAGCGTTATAAGAAGAAACGAATAATTTAATTTCAGCTTTCCTTTTTTATGAATAATATATATTAATCTATACTTAAACTCTCCATTCTACTAAACGTTTTTGAATCACAGGAATAAGGATATTGAAAAAAAAAGAATCCTAACATTAATAGTTGGGCTAGAAATAATATTTAGTTTTAAAATGATTTATAATATTGATTAATTTATTTATCTACAGTGTTGGGGACACAATTGTGAGTGCAAAAATAATTTGACCCTAGTAAATCAAATTGGAATAAACTTTTTTTTCCCATTTTGAAGCTTTATGACTAAATTCTTATCATATATACAAACTAACTAATGACATGTTTTAACATATGACTTTACATTGTAGCAAAATGCCATTGTCTATATATTTCCATTTTTTATGAAAGGAATATAATATGAATTTATAATTGATCTTAAATATTTTGGATAATAAATAAAAAATGAAATGTAATAAAAAATCTTAATTGTAAACGTCTTAATTATATTCCTTGCATTAAATAGTAAAAATAGTTCAATTAATAGCAAACTAGATATAAAGTATTTTATTTATGACTATTTTATCTTTAAAAGTAATCGTTTACTTTTTTGCACCAATTTATTAAATAATCCAAAGATATAATTGATATTTATGAGCAATAAAATTACAACATAAGCTGGGTCTTCAGATGTCTCATATTTTTGTGGTACATTTAAAAATAATATCGATAATGCACAGTGATTTTAATATTGGTTTTAGGTGTCCATAACCAGTAAATGGAATTATTAACAATTCCAAAGATAATATTAATGATGGTGATAATACTCAATTGTCAGTTTTGCCATGTCAGATACTAACATGCAAATTTAAAATCGAGAATCAATCAGAAAGCTTACTTATTTTTATAAAATACCTTAAAACAACACTGCTAACAACTTAGTATTCACAGACCATAAGAGAAAATAATCTGGATATTCCTATAAATTTGTTGGTGCTAAAATTATTTGCCTAGAAAATAATAATAAAACCGAAAAAAAAGTAAAGAATGAATGGCACATAATTAACTCTAAAAATTTCATATATATATATATATTGCTCAAAAGATGGCGCTTCACCAAAACCACCGAACAAGTGTAAGATTTGTTTACATAAACGAAAAAAGAGTCAGAAATTAACTACCTCTTTCAAATCTTACACTTGTTCGGTGGTTTTGGTGAAGCGCCATCTTTTGAATATAAATAACAAGTGATAGCAGGTTACGTGATTAACTTGTTTTTGTTTTTCATATATATATAACTTTTTTAATCCTACCTTATATATAATTCGATATCTGTATTTCTTCAAATCAATATAAGTAATCTTGTAATTGAATATTTATAAATACAGTAATTGGATAAAGCTTTAGACTATTCTTATAGACTTTGTCAACTCAAAAAACTAAGAAGATTGTCGAAAGAGCTGCATAGTAGTTAATTTTTTTAAAAAAAATTATACTTTACATTTATCTAATTACTGTATTTATAAATATTCAATTATATATATATAAGAACCAATACCATTCCTCTTTTCAAGCACTGAAGATTTAATCTATTGACATGGTCAACTGTTAGATTATTTTATACATGCAAATATGCAAATTCATAATAATCAGCTGCTAATTTAATGTACATTTATATGTATGCTGATATGCTAATGTATACCCCACATCAAAAGCCGGTTTAAAAAATTAATAAATTTTGCTTTATACTAAAATTTATTATTGCGATAATTAATAACAATTTACATATTCTTATAGAATTAATTTTATTAAGTATATGTATTAGCAAAAGCAACGATAGATTACTCTTATTCACAAGAAGTTAGACATCCATAAAATCGAATTTTCTTATAAATCAATCATTTTACTTATGATTGGTTTGTTTGATAAACTGTTTGTTGCAGAAAAATAAACTGCTATGTTTATTTTTTAGGATAAAATATTTTTAATAACATTCAAATAATTTGTTTTTGCGCTGGAAACTTTAAAATCATTCTTTAAGTAAAATTTTTGTTATTAATCATTTATTAATAGAAATGATTATATCATTCCTAGGTCAAATATAAACTTTAAACTCAATTTAAAAAAAACAAAAACAAACAATAAATATATACTTTTAATTTTAATTTAAACACGTAGTGGTATGTTTGCGCGTGTGGTTAACTATATAATCAATTAATACATAAATTTTAAACAATAAAAAAAAAACAAGAAATGTAAAATAACCAAAACTTAGTTTTACCACAGTTAATTTCATCCTATCAAAGGTTAAAAGAAAAGAAAAACGACCAAAACAATTATTGATGTTTATATCACAAACAAAATTGAAAGTGTATAATTTAAAAGCATAAATTATGCAATCAACAAAATAATTAATTATTTATTTATTTTTGAAATAGTAAATAAATTCTTGTGAAAAATTGAGTATTACACCGCTTAATGATTAAAACAAATTAATCAATTAATTTTTAATTAACAAAATTTATTAAAAATTTTATTCGATAAAATTTAATTATTTCAAGTTAAATTTAAAGTAAATTCAAAAATTATCTAATCTAAAAATTAATTCATTTCTTTTATTTTAATTTAAATTAAGAGAAAAAAACTATTAAATTTTAAGTAAATAATAATAATAATAATAATAATAATAATAATAATAATAATAATAATATTATTATTATTATTATTATTATTATTATTATTATTATGTTGATTAAACAGTAGAATATTTTGAAATGTTGCGTTTTTTCATTTTTTTTGCTTTATGGAACAAACATGTTTTCTATCTATCTATCTATCTATCTATCTATCTATCTATCTATCTATCTATCTATCTATCTATCTATCTATCTATCTATCTATCTATCTATCTATCTATCTATCTATCTATCTATCTATCTATCTATCTATCTATCTATCTATCTATCTATCTATCTATCTTTCTATCTATCTATCTATCTATCTATCTATCTATCTATCTATCTATCTATCTATCTATCTATCTATCTATCTATCTATCTATCTATCTATCTATCTATCTATCTATCTATCTATCTCTCTCTCTTCGCCATATATATATATATGTTTTCCTTTAGGTTGATTTTCACTTGAAATGGTCTATTTGTAGTAGATGAAACCATGGTTCTGTAAGGATTTTGGTAAAATTCTGAATTTAATCTAGTATTGTATTGTTTTATGGTTTTGCATTTATATATATATATATAATTTGCAGTGTTAAATATTTGTGCATAATGTTTTTTTTAGATTAACTCCTTGCATCAATTCAAATATAACTAAATAGTCTCTAATGTCAGCAAATTACAATATACATTAACAGTTATATATATATATATATAAATTTAACGGTTTACAAACTATTATAAACCATCCTTAAATCCGCAGAATTACTTTCCGTTAATTTCTTAAACCTGCCTCAGCTGTCTTTTTTTTAAAACGGCAGTTGAAGCAGGTTTAAGAAATTAACTGAAAGTACTTCTGCGGATTTAAGCATTGTTTATAATAGTTTGTAAACCATTAAATTTATTATTTCAATTATAATTACAATTTTGTTTTAATTAACGGTCATTTTGTTTATATTATATATATGAAAAACATTATAACAGACAACAAAACGAATTAAATAAACCAAGTATACTTTCCAGGATGCTTAAGTTTCGTAAACATGGTTGTCAATTACTACACTTATGTGTCAAAAGTATAGTTTCTTTACTTTGTTTTGGTCTTTGTTAGTGTTTGTCATATTATTAAAAATGGCAGATCATCAAAGTATTATATATATATCCCTGCTTTGGGATTTTCAAAAATAAAAAATGATTAATGTTTAACCTGTTATTGGGTAAGTACATAAACATATTTTTACAAGCAGTTTAACAATCTTTGCTTATGCATTTTCCTTCTCTTTGTTTGAATTATTTTATTTATTTTATAAACAATTTGTTTACTTGCAGTTTAAAGCTCGTTGCTTTTGTAATTCCGTGCTCTGTATTTGAATTATTTTATTTATTTCATAGAGACCTTGTTTAGTTGCAGTTTAAAGATCGTTGTTTATGCGATTTCTCGATCTGCTAGCACCCAGTTGCTATCCAAATGATTAAATCCTTTAATAGGTTTTATGTACTAAATCCACATGTTTCCAGTAGGGTAGGGGATCTGCCATTATATAGTCACCCTTTTGGAAGCAAGGCAGAGAGCAATTACGTCTGTTAACCTGGACGACAGAACGTACCTTCCATTAAACCCTCTGCCATGAGCAAAGGTATTTCTCTAGTCATTATTGTGATGTCCATGCAGTGCGGCAAGTTCACCTATGGACTAGAAACTGCTATTTCCAAATTACAGCTGAATCGAGGCAAGCTAAATACATAGCTGTAAGAGTCTTGCCAGAGTTCATGAGGCAGGCTAACCATTTAGCTAGAAATGAGTTCCGTACTTGGCTCGACTATCTCAGTATTCAATAGTATTAACTGTATTTATTAGTTTGTTTAACTAACATGTATATATTTTAAGCACTAATAAATTGAACATATTAATTGCTGACTAATTATTCTTTTTATGTCTGTTGGTTTGGAAACGAACCTATAAGCCTAACCAAACACAGCAATATATATTGGCATACATTTCACAACATCCAATAAAATTAAGGTCATAGGATAAAGATGTCAATAGTTATCCAACAACTAAGCACATCACAATATATAATACAAAATACTGAAGTGATTTCATATTTATATGACTATACAAGCAAGTTGGTTTAGAGTGAAAACATATATATGTTTCTTTTTTTCAATTTAGGCAATAGATTCATAGGTAAAATAAAGTGAATGGGACCTGCTAGAAGGAAGAAGTATTATATCTTAAAGATTCCCGAGTATTGTTCCAATATCGAAAGCTTCTCTCTGATGAAAATCATCAACTTGAAATTAGTCTGGGAATATTGAATAGGATAATGTTGGGTAGGGACTTTTTTAACCATTATTCTCTATAGCTGTTGTTTGTTAAAGCTTACAGTACATGTCTTAGAGATGGGAATTAAAAAAATATCACAATTCACAAAATAAGTTATACACATTAAAAAATGTAACCAATACAATATCATTTCAAATTTCCAATGTTCAACACAATTTTTAATTTTAAAAAATTGGGATTATTTAACAAAAGTTTTTAAAAAATATAAAAAAATTATCAACAATTCGATTAATTTGTATATACTTTGTCAACGCATATTTCTTTGAAATATTATTAAAAAATAAACAAAGATACACAAATCATAATATATATATATATATACTACACCAACAAATATAAACAATAATATTTTACAAAATCTTCATTTACTTTTTAAAAAAAAAACGAAAATTATTATTTCAAGACATTATTTTTAAATCGTTTTACTTAAAATTGACTAATTTTTTTCTCTATAAAACCGTTGAAACCAAGCTCAACGGATTTCCCGAAACGCATCATAAATCAAAAACTTGCTACAAGGAACAAGCAATTATAAAGATTTCTATGGCAAAATATTTAATTTGATACCGTAAATTCAATATATATATATTAATTGTGCTTTAGATATATAACAATAAATATGTTTGTCTATTAGTTTTTAAGATCTAAGCTTATTTAAATTCAGCTAATATAAAGATAATAGAAAGATGAGAAAATTGAGTGAATTGAAAGATGAGAAATGTAGCTTTTTGTTTTGTATAGATTTGTACTAATTAATGGTTGATAAAAATTGTCAGTGTTACAATCGAAAGTACTTCCAGTAAAGTATATATTTTATTTAAAATTTAAATACTGTGTTGAATAGATGTGTTTGAATTATATATATATATTACAGAGAGCATACCAATAGCTAAAACAAACTCTAAATTGAAACTGTGTTAAGAGATAATATTTAAAATCACTATCCGAAATATTTATCCCTTACTGCACTTTTCACTTAAGAGCTTGTCTGAGCTATTGGCATGCTCTTTGTTTTACATTTTTGTAAACACAAGCTTATAAAAGGAATACCACATTATGCTTTATTGATTATATATATAAGACATATTTTGTGGGCTCATCCATGTTAAAAAAATGAAATATTGATATACTGACGTTTCAACTTCATCACACAAGTCATCCACTGGGTGTTAAAAGGTATAAAGACAGTTGTAGAGGCGCTACAATCATTGATTTGAAAAAAAAAAACGTTAAAGTTCCACTAATAGCAATAATGTTAAATTAATCATGTTTTTTTTAAAAAATCTTTCCAAATAGGAGGAAGTTTGCATGTATCATCTCACTTATTGATACACTCTGCCCTTTTAAGTACCTCAATGGCTTCTCTAATTTTGCACTGGTAGAGATTATCACATCTGGATATGATCCTGGTACTAAAAAAAATCAATTTTATGATCTGAATCTATATTATAGAGTGAGAGTGCTGCTGATGATGAGTGTTGTTTAACTTCATTAGCATGCTAATCTCTCCTAACACTGTTGTGATGATTACTCATACTTATGTAAGACGCTTTACACTTTTCACATGAAATTTGATAAACACATCATGAGATTCAAGAGGGATTGAATCCTTAGGCTTGTTTATTATATTGCTGATCTTTTGATGAGTAGAAAATGGCATATCTATATTATAGCATTTTAATATATGGTCAATACTATCTGTAGTTCCATTTACACATGGAACACAAATCCTAATAACTGATTTATCATCTTTTTGTTTTCTATTTTGTCCATTTTGGGCTTAAAATATGGCTTTTTTATAAATTTATAATTATAACTATTTGCTAACAAAACACTATTAATATGATTTATTTCTTCTTTCAGATGTGACTTATCTGAAAGGATAATTGCTTTATTTAAAAAAAAATAGGTTAAAGAAACTATCTGATTTGGGTGTAGATGAGAATGTAAATGTAAATATCTGTCAATGTGTATATTCTTTCTGTAAATTGAAAAAGATAAGCTATCTGGTGTTCTGATGACTAGAACATCAAGAAAAGGGAGTTTTCCATCAGACTCTGTCTCCATTGTAAATTTAATATGAGGATGCATATTATTTAAATATAAGAAAAATCATCTAATTTATTTTTGCAAGTTGCCATATGACAAAAGTGTCATTTATGTATCTGAATCAAATGAGTGTTTTTAAAGATGATGATTCTAAAGCATGAGTTTCTATATTTTTCATGAATAAATCAGCTATTACTCTTGAGATAGCTGAGCCCATAGGAGTACCAGAAACTTATCTGTAATGCTTTTGATTGGATACAAAATAAGTGTTCAAGCAACAATATTTAATCAAAGCAATAACATGCTCTGGTAAATTGCAACGTTGTAAAATTATATTTAAAGCTTCATCAATTGGAATCTTTGTAAACAAAGACACGACATCAAAACT
Source organism: Epiperipatus broadwayi (assembly GCA_028023455.1). NCBI lineage: Eukaryota > Metazoa > Onychophora > Udeonychophora > Euonychophora > Peripatidae > Epiperipatus > Epiperipatus broadwayi. The sequence continues at coordinate 54,033 of JAQFVV010006699.1, forward strand.
GACCAGAATGTCATTAGCATTAATTTTAAATTTTTTTAAAACAGAAATAAAATGAAAATACTTTTTTTATATATGATTTAATAGATGGGATTATAGATTTAATGAAATCCAATAAATATCTAGATAAAATATGAGTTGGAGATCCTATTGCATTTACTATTGGATGATGAGGGTATTTGGTTTGTGAATTTTTTGGAACTCCATACAATTTTGGACAGACACAATGATTTTTTATGAGGGACTATTTTATTTTTTATCTTTGTTTCAATGGGATATATTGTAATAATCCCAAATTTCAGTGCAATAACAAGGACTTTCCTCAGACTTTGTTCTTTCTCAAATCATAAGAATATGTATGGTGAGATTTAAAATCGTTATTTTAGTATGTGGAATTTTCCATTTATAATTATGTAATTACAAACTGTTGAAGTTGACGGATACTATGTAAGCATTGTACAAAAAAAATAAAAAACTATAAAAAACGATTAATTAGAAAGCTATTGCTTCAATGTTAGCTATTAAAGATCAACTGCCCAAAATAAAGTAAAAGTAAAACTGGAAGTGTCAATGCAATCTTAAAGGATTCTGTTATTGCTAACAGTTTTACTTTATCTTTTTGTTTTGGGATGTTAACTCTGCAGGAAACAGTTATATACTGAAAATTCTACACACTAATATATTTCTATTTAAACATTTTTACATTTCCAATATATGTACATATTTACTTCAACACAAAACATAAACCAAAAGTGGTATTATAAGTTTTAAATTTGACCTCAGGGATTGTAGATTTTTAGTTATATATCATTTCTTGATAACAACAAAAGTTAAAGGTTATTTTTATTCACATGGATATTATCTTCTCATTTCTATTCATCACCTTAAATAACAATCTATGGGAATATTTAATTATATATATATATATATATGTGAAAAACAAAAACAAGTTATAAAAATATAAACTTGCTATCGCTTGTATTTATAATCAATAGATGGAGCTTTACCAAAACCTCCAAACAAGTGTATTTTTGTCTAAAAAATTTATGCTTGCAAACTGATAGGAACTTGTTGCATAAACGCTTGGAGTTAGTGTTTAGGTCTAGTTTCTAACTCCTATCCTTCACTGATGATAGCAAATCAGCTTGAAATCAGGTGATCTGAAGATGGAGCCAACAAAAGAGACAGTGAATTCTAACTCTGACATTTATGTAAACGAAAATCCACTTGTTTGGAGATTTTGGTAAAGCTCCATCTATTGATCATAAATACAAGCATAGCAACTTTACGTTTTTATAACTTGTTTTTGTTTTTCATAAATGTACCTTTCAAGTTTCTTGCAATGATATAAGCTTTGACTATGTGGTGAAATTGAACTGATATCAGACCCATATAGCTATCTAGTTTGTTACCCTGGGTTTGAAGACATTTATGTGTCTAAAAAATTCATGCTTGCAAACTGATAGGAACTTGTTGCATAAACGCATGGAGTTAGTGTTTAGGTCTAGTTTCTAACTCCTATCATTTACTGATGATAGCAAATCAACTTGAAATTAACTGATCTGAAGGTGGAGTCAACAAAAGAGACAGTGAAATCTGACTCTGACGTTTATGTAAACAAAAATACTCTTGTTTGGAGGTTTTTGTAAAGCTCCATCTATTGATCATATATATATAATGTTCAAAATTTGATTAAAATAAAAACATTAAAACTGAAAAAATATGGTTCTTAATAAACAAATACATTATAAAACGCATTATTAGTAAGAAAATATTAACCTGTGTTTAAATATGTTTTATAATAAAAATTACTTCTGTTGCTGTTTTTATTTAAGTACATGAACATTTTCAGTTCTACATCTGAGAATGTCATTTTGCCAAATCTTGAATTATTAAATTAAAAGAAAGCATATAAAATTATGCTAGCACAAAAACAGACCTAAAAGATAGATTGGTATTATTGTAACTTTTTATAATTTATTGAATTGATATTTACATAACACAGTGAAAGGAACAATTACTTCCATTTCAATTACATATTAAACTGACATTTGATTTGATGTTTAAAAGTGGTCAAAACTAAGATTCTGCTTTGATACACTGAATATTTCTATAGTGATTTTAGATTTATTGTGTACATAAAGTAAAATAATAGACCTAATTCATTTTCTTGTTTAAAGCTAAGTGAATAAAACTAAGCTTAACTAATAACAAAGATAAGGTTAGATTGGTATCATTCTATTTTTTCATAATTTATTAACTTGACATTTATATAACTCAAGGGGACTTCCATTTTAATCACATTATGTATAACTGTAAATTTATTTTTCATACAGATTATATTCTAATATTAATATATTTTCTTTTATAATTTCCCAGCAAATACCATTTTGATTTAAAAAAAACAAACACTTTTATTATGTTTAAATAAAGGCTCTACTAATTTTGTTTATTATAAACATTCTTTTGTATTTATCTCCAGCATTTCTTTATCAGTTTTGAATTCATTTAGCAGCAAAAATTTATATATATACAAAATAAAATATCCGCTAATATTAATAATGTAATAACAAAACTTCAATATATTTCAAATAACAGTAAACAACTTATAATATATGTAAAAACTCTTAGAAAATATTTTCAATTATATTCATAATCATTATCAACTCAACTCAAATGTCAAAAATTGAATCATGTATTACCAAACGGAAACACATGTCGATTTAGATATCTCACAATTCAGTAATCCTAACATTTGCTGATGTCTATTTTATTATCGTATTTGTATACCTATTAATAAAAACTGGTGCTTTCATTTTTATTTTTTCATTATCTCTTTCTGGACCTAAAGGATCATAAAGATTTATTAATGTGTTTAATTTCAAATAATGAATATATTCGAGGAGTTATACTACAAATGGAAAAATTACATTTTGAATTGATTGATAAATATAATGTTGATTCAGAAAGAATGAAATTTATTAATAACATTTTATTAAAGGCATTAGAATAAAATAATAAATGATAATGTGTATTATTCATTATATCCTTCAAGTTTTATTTGTCCACGTCTATTTGCTAATGTAAAATTGCATAAGGAAGGTTATCCCCTTAGAATAATTATGGATTTTGGAGGGTCTTTTATGTGTAAAACTAGTAAATATTTAGCTAAAATTTTACAGAATTTACCTGGATTTGGAAAATATTCGGTAATGTCATCTTTTGATTTTGTTGGAAAAATTAAAAAAATTAATTTGGACTGTGATGATGTTTTAGTATCAATGGATGTACCTGAGATGTATGGATCTATTGCCAGAGTTGATTCAATTAAGATTATTCATCAAGCCTTTTTGGAAAAGAAAATTGATAATCAATTAATATGTTTTGTGATGAAGACTTTAAATTTTATTGAACAAAATATGAAATTAAACTGAGAGACTGCAAATATTATGAACAAAATATTGTAGCATCATTTAATGGTAAATTTTATAAAATGTGTAAATGATGGCCAATCGGATTACCATTCGCGACACAGTTAGGTAGTTTTGTTTTGTGTTATTATGAAGAAAAGATTCTAAGCAAATTTATATTTATGAGAAATATTAAGATATATATGAGATATGTGAATGATGTTTTTGTACGTGCTTTTTCAGAAATGACTGATACAATTTTTGACGAATATAATACATTAAAAAGTCTTAAATGGACTATGGAGAAAAAAAATATAATAATAGTATTAAATATTTAGATTTGATGATTTCAAGGAACAATAATAAGATCGACTATAAATTGTTTATTAAACATATTGAAACGAGAGGGTATATTCCATATTTATCTAAAGTGCCACATAATTATAAAAGGGGTGGTTTTAGGTCTTTCTTATATAGAAATATTATTTTGTGTAAATAAATATTCATGTGATAAAATGAGAAAGATTAAAAATTATCTGGGTGAATTATTAAGTGTGGGTTATAATATTAAAGAAATTTATCAGGTGAATTGTCAATTTAAAAAGAAAATTAATAGAACTGTTGGTAATGAAAAAATTGAGAATAAGAAATGGATTTATTTGTCTTTTTATGTTAATAATCAATTAAAATTTAAGAAAAAAGTTTATAATAGAATATATAATGTTTTTATGGATGGTTAATAATTCAAAAATAAGTTAGAAAAATAATATGAGTAATGTAATTTATATAATTTTTTGTGGGTGCAACTTATCATCTGTGGAGGAATCTAGATGTAATATGGAGAAAAGAATTAAAGAGCATAAATTATTGTACGAAAGAGTTTAAGAAAAGTAGAGATATATACTGATAGTAATAATGACATGAAGTTATATACCGAATCTGTATTTTAGGATAATGATAGGAATTGTAATTTTAAATTTGATTTTGATATAAAAAGATAAACATTTTAGGTAAAATAAGAGATAATGAAAAAAGAAAAATGCAAGAGGCAGTTTTTATTAAAAGGTATAAAATACGATAATAAATAGACAGTCAGCAAATGTTTGGTTTGATGAATTGTGGGATATTTAAATCGGCTTGTGTTTCCAGTTGGTAATAGATTACTTCATTTTTGAAATTTGATTTGATAATAATTATGAATATAATCAAAAAATATTTCTCTATAAAGTTTTATTTATATTATATTATAAGTTGTTTACAGTTATTACGAATATATTCAAGTATGGTTATATATATATATATATATATATATATATTACAAATCGATATCTGTATTTCTTCACATATAATATAGAGAGAGTACCAATAGCTCAAACAAGCTCTTAATTAATAAGTGTGGTATGAGAAAATATTTAAAATCTCTATCCAAAACACTCCCATCTCCAGACCAACTGGTTTCAAGCTTATGTCTCACATCAGTGAAGAGCTAGATTATTTGGACAGTGATGTAAAATATGAATTCAAAATCCAGCACTTATTTCATAGTAATATTTAAGTAGAAACCCTGAAGTTTTCGGAGAAGAAAATGTCTTTAAATCTACTTATCTAACTTAAATAGATATATGGGACTGAACTAAATTCAGATCTACCATATTTTAAGAGCCTCAGCATAGCCAACGCCTTAAAGGTGAAATTATAATAATCAAAAAATCAAATCATATATAACGTGAGCTCAAGTAAGATCTTAATCAATAAGTGCAGTATAAGAAAATATTTAAAATCTCGATCCAGAACACTTCCATCTCCAGACCAACTGGTTTCGAGCTTATGGCTCACATCAATGAAAAGCTAGGTATCAACTCAAAACCCAGCACTTATTTCATAAGTAATATTTAATTAGAAATTGAAATTTTCAGACATGAAATGTCTTTAAATCCAGCTATCTAACTTAAATAGTTATATGGGATTGAACTAAATTCATTCTAGCTATTCACTGACTTGAGCCATAAACTCAAAACCAGTCGGTATGGAGATAAGAGTGTTCTGGATAGAGATTTTAAATATTATCTTATACCACACTTATTAATTAAGAGCTTGTTTGAGCCATTGGTATGCTCTCTGTATTGCATTTTTGTAAATACAAGCTTATAAAAGTAATGTCACGTTATATGAGACTTGCTTTTTTTATTATTACAATTTTACCTTTAAAGTTTTGGCTATGCTGAGGCTATTAAAATATGGTAGATCTGAATTTAGGTCAGTGCCATATAGCTATTTAAGTTAGATAGCTGGATTTAAAGACATTTTCATGCCTGAAAATTTCAGAGATTCTACTTAAATATTATGTGTGAAATAAGTGCTGGGTTTTGAGTTGATATTTTAGATCTAGTGTCCAAATAGTTCTCCACTGACATGAGCTATAAGCTCAAGACTAGTTGGTCTGGAGATAAGAGTGTTCTGGATAGAGATTTTAAATATTTTCTGATACCACACTTATTAATTAAGAGCATGTTTGAGCTATTAGTACGCTCTCTGTATTTCATTTTTGTAAATATAAGCTTATACAAGTAATGTCATGTTATACATTGGTGCAGTCAAAAAAGTTGTACCTACTTTAGAAGTTTTTAAAATTGGCAGACTGAGGTGTCCAAAGCAAATTTGTACTTACTCGGTAACATTTTTGGTTGTATTTCATAATAATGAAGTAATAATAAGAATAATCCTAGTTTCATAATGGAAAATTTAATTGGAAATTAGTTCACCCTTGGGGGGAAATGTAGTAAAACTATCTAGTTCAATTTTTGAAACTAGTTTCGTAACTATTGAAAGTTAAAATGAAATAAATTTAAGTAAAAGAATTTTATTTGTTATGTTGTAAAATTGTAACTATTGAAAGTTAAAATGAAATAGATTTACGTAAAAAAAAAATATTTATTTTGTAGAAATTAAAATGTGCTAAAAGTAAATGAGTAATCTAGATATGGTAAGTAACTGAGATAGTAGCCTCGTTTTGGAAAACACTGCTCTTCAGTTTAAAGTAAAATTAGAATACGTTTGGTAATACAAACCGTTATATATACACTGGGAGTTCAGGATCTGAGACAGCGTTGTTAAATAGTGTAAGATTAATATTGACAGTGCAAGCCAAACAGGTTTATGAAAACTTTTGCATCTCGTAACTGGATTGTAATCAAGTTAAATTGTAAACAGAGCGGCAGATTTGAACAAAGAAATCTGAATAGCCAGCAGTAAAATAGTACTGATTGTGGTTTTGATGGTGTAATTATTTCTGAAGTTGTCCAAGTTTATGGTTTGGAAAATAAATCTTCAAAGATTGTGGCAAAATGAGTGCCGCTTAAGTAATTGTCAAGTTGTGGGTTGGAAAAAAGAAATTACAAAACTTGTCAAGCGTTGTTAGCCGAGAGGTCATCGCACCCGCCTTGCAAGCAAGTAGTTGGTTGCAGACGGGTGTGGGTTCGCGTCCCGGCCGATGCTATGACATATGGAAAAAAAAAATCTACAAAACTTGTGACAAAAAAGAGTGCCGGTTAAATAATGGCCAATTGTGGGTTTAAAAAAAAAAAATCTGCAAAACTTGCGGCAAAAAAGATTGCCAAATCGCCAAGTTGTGGGTTTGAAAAAAAGAAATCTACAAGGCTTGCGGCAAAAAATAGTACCGGTTTAAGTAACGGGCAAAAAAATGGATTTGAAAAAAAAAATCTACCAGACGTGCCGTAAATAGAGCAGTTAAGAAATAGTGCATAATTGGTAAATCAACATAGGTGCTATTGGAAATATTTATTAATGAAGAGATTAATAACAGTATATAAAAAGTAACAGTACAAAAGAGAACAAGTGAATTTGCTTTCTAGTAATAACTGTTGAACTTCACAAAAGGTAAACTCCTAATTTGGGGGTGGGGTGCTACGTATTGCGTTATAATAATATCAGCAAGTAATAGAAAATTAAATACTTTAAAGATACACATCTAAAGATAAAAAAAGAGATAAACATTTCCAGTTTTATCCCCCCCCCCCTATGTGCGAGAAACTCACGAACCTCAGAGTGAATAGCAGTTTTGGAACGTGGACACGAAGCAAGACAAGGCTATCCCAGACTCTTGTGCATGGATGAGAAGAGCGTTATTTAAGGCCCAGTCAGAACAAGAGAATTGTCACGAGATAGCAGGGTAATCAGAAGACGGCATGCCGGCTGAAACCAGAATTCATGATCCAGCGAACTCTACCACTGAAGCTGCCAAAGCAGACGTATGGACTTATAGAGGCCATCCGTGCTTTATTATTATTTGTCGTAAGCCGCATGGCCTGATTATGTAAGCACATTATTAATATATTAAACCTGCTGTAATCGTAAGGCCAGTACTGTAATTCATATAGTAAATTACTAGTAAGAGTATATATGTAACCTAAATACATTAATATTGACTTGTTGTAAATATGTTAATGTCAGTTTGTTGTAAATAAACATTTGTTATTGTTAATTATTGGTAGTTGAAAATATTTTAGTTCATGTGGTTATTAGTAATGGGTGGAGGACACTGCATATATGACTTGCTTTTTTGATTATTATAATTTTATCTTTAAGGCTTTGGCTATGCTGAGGCTATTAAAATATGGTAGATCTGAATTTAGTTCAGTCCCATATAGCTATTTAAGATAGATAACTGAATTTAAAGACATTTTCATGTCCGAAAATTTCAGAGTTTTTACTTAAATATTACGCATGAAATAAGTGCTGGGTTTTGAGGTGATATTTTGGATCTAGTGTCAGAATATTCTAGCTCTCCACTCACATGAGTCATAAGCTCGAAACCAGTTGGTCTGGAGATGGGAGTGTTCTGGATAGAGATTTTAAATATTTTCTCATACCGTACTTATTAATTAAAAGCTTGTTTGAGCTATTGGTACGCTCTCTGTATTGCATTTTTGTAAATACAAGCTTATAAAAATAATGTCACGTTATATATGACTTGCTTTTTTGATTTTCCTTCAAAATAATATATAAAAATTAATAAATAATATGAGAAAATGCAGTACTTAAAAGTTTATAAAAAATATATCTATAAACGTCACTTAGGAGCGCTTTCAATTATCCTTGTAGTTTTTGTCAATTACAAGGATAGATGGAAGCGCTCCTAAGTAACATTTATAAATATATTTTGTATAAACTTTTAAGTACTGCATTTTCTAATATATACCTTCTATATATATATAAAGATAGAAGGTATTCCACCTTTGTTGTTATAAGGAAGTTGCTTTGACAATAGATTGAGATTAAAGATGATATATTAATAATGAGATTAAAGATGGTATTGATAATGTGATTGTCTACGTGTTGACTGATTTTAATGATTAATTATTAACCCATTTAACCTTGAATATTATTACATTGATTATTTAAATAAGATATTGGGTGCAATTAAAAAATTATAATTGCAGTTTAAATGTCATAATTCATTATTTATTAGTCTGCATTCAGAACAGATTAGATTTACCTGTTAAAGAGGTTTATTTACATTTCTTTATATCAATGATTTCAATTTCTGTGGTCAAGTTGCAATCTTTAGTGTCTATATAAATATACTGGACCAAAAATAAAGATAGAATTCCACGTTTATTGTTAAAATAAGGTTGCTTTGAAAACAGATCCATATTGGTGATTGTTATTGATATTGAAATTGTCTAACTCTTGACAGATTTAATGATTATAAATATACATATATATATATATATTCATTTATTAGTTTATAATATTTTTATACATAATGAGCTTACATGCAGACATTTTATTTACATATCTTTGGGAAAAATGCATAATATATGTACTTTATTTATAACTACATTTACGTATTATTCTACCAATATTTATTTTAAGAAAAAATATTTATAAGTAAGTTAAGATTATATTCAAAATGTTTGATTTGAAATAAGACAAATCAAAAGAATTTTAATAATGTAAACAATGAGTTATGATTTCCTCAAGGAGGAATGCTTTATTATAATCGGAACAATTTTGTTTGTGTGACCTTATAATTATTATAAGTGCACTTTTAATTAAAATAATTTTTTTCTTAACTTGTAATGTTTTAAAAATATTTCATTCAAATTTTTAAAATGTAGTTAACATATTAAATATTTTATTACAAATAAATTCTTATTGAACACATTGAAATGACGAAATGTTATTAATCTGATTACGTTTTAATTTATTACTTATTTTCTATATTTGCCTAAAATATAATTTTTAATTGTGTTTTTCATTGATAAGATCATATTTTAATAAATTTAAAATATTGGAAGTGCAAAATCAAGGTTTAAATTTTACAGCATAATGTTGCAAATATATTACAAATGTCTTGAAATTGTTTATTAACTGCAAAGTTAATTAATCAAAAAATAAATCAAGAAATATAATATACAATTAATTGCTGTAGTTTTAATAATGTGAATGATTACATATTTTGTTGATATTGCTTTATTATAGAGTGACATATTTTTATCTAGAAGAAATTAAAATTATATTACTAATTCTCTTTGTTGTTATAAAATATGAGAGGTTGTTTTTAGTTGTGTATCATATAAAAAGACCTAGCAAAAGACCACATGTGAAATAGATGGATGAAATAAGGAAGTGAGCTGGGATGATGTGAAGGAAAGAAGTTAGAGATTGAAAATAGATTGAACTTGGAGAAATCTTCAGCTTGCAATGGCATTTGATAATCCTTGTGATGATGATGATCAAATAAAATTTTGTATATTTTGACTGTTTTGCTGATGTTTCTTTTTATTTGTGACGAAAGCTGATATTGGCTTGGATGTATCATAATGCCTAATATAGATAATTTATAAGAATACAGACTACAAATTAAGCATGTATGTAATATTTTTTACTTATACCTAGAACATTTTACTCCTTAAAATTTAATTATTAATTACATAATGCATGAAATACCCCTCATGTTATTCAAAATGTTTGAGATTTACATGTCATCATTTTTGCATTTAGTGGAACTGCATTTGCAAAACTATTAAATAAAAGTTGAGTGAATATATTTTAGCTAATGTAAACATTTTAAAATGTATTATTAGTGCACTTTCCTTACTGTATATAACTAAAGTTTTTCTTGCATTATGTATTGTACTTAGTGAAATATAATTTTCTTTTCTTTTACTATTTAAGATAAAAATCTTATTTAAATTGGATATCTCGCAAATTTTAGTATAGTCTGCTTTGTAATGATACTGTATAAAAGTTAACTAAGTACAATAATTATACATCCCATGATCACCATCTCTAAAACTAGTATATAATTATTTATAAACAAGGCAAAACTCTCCACACAGTAGTGCCACCCTGTGCCAACTAGAGCCATCAATGGATTCCAGAAGGCTTTTGCATAAAATCCCTATCTAATGCCTACTCATACAATATCCCCAGACTAGTTTCTGGCTTGGGGCCTTCATCAATGAGGAGCTTTGGATCTGAGAGCACTGCACTTAGCTATCTAATGCATCCATTGATTACTCTGGTTGGCACAAGGTGGCACTACTGTATGGAGAGTTTTGCTTACAATAATTATATTTTCAATTATTGTGATAATGTTTCATTATTGAACAATATACAGTATGCACTGTACAATTTATATATAAACTTCATATATAATGAATAAATCATGTAGAGTATCACACTGTTTTGCTTTGAGTGTTGTCATTTTCTTTTCTGATAATAATAATTTTATCAAGTTATTATTTTATAATATTATCAGTCTTACAAAATGATCTTTATTTAATAAGAAATGACAGTCATTTTAAAAAAGTCTATATTTTTAATTAAGTGCCAATATAATGAATAATTGATTGTTTATAAAAATAATTGGTTTAAAGTATATGGCAAATCCTCTCAATATTTAGGGTTTTTTTTAAGAGAAAAGCTTTATGCAAATAAATATCCCATACCAGTATATACTTACTCTAAAAATATCTGCTATATTATTTCTAATTTGTTATATATTTTCTAAACTTCAGTTTTCTCTTGATAAGGAACATAAACTTATAAATCATTAAATATCAATACAGAAATTGACAACTTCAATCTGTTTTATTTATTGCGATTTATAAAATGTGTTTTTTTTTTTAATTATATATATTTTTTTACTATATGGGATATATGTTGCTTTTTAGGGCAAAGTTATGAATACTATATTTTATACCAATACATAATTACTCTTTAAAAATCTGCTGTATTACTTTCTAAGTTGGTACACATTTGCCAAGATTCAAACTTATCTTGATAATAGGCATATACTTATAGATTATTAAATATCAATACAAAAATTAAAAATTCAGTACATTTTATTGCAATTTAATGTATTTTTATTAATTATATATTTTTTTGCTATGATAGGATTTAATTGTAGCAAATTTATGCGAAATTATGAAGTGAGTACAGTACGTTTTTGGACTATATATTGATTAAAAATATATGTGGAGAGAAAGAGAGAGTAATTGTAATAAAATATACTTAATTTTATTATTATTCACTAAATTCAAACTTTCAACAACGTCATTAATAGAAATGTATGTTTGTATAACTACATTTGAAAGTTTTAATTAGAATGAAATTAATGCTTTAATTTTTTTGTTGCAACTATGTGTGAGATAAGAAGGCTATTATGTGCTCTAAATAAAAACACTGATGATTCGAGTATAGAAGCTAGAAATTATAACACGCTATATTGCATAATCAGTACCATCAAATAATTATTCATGACAGAATTTGGTACAGAAAAATACGCAATCAAATGGCTGGTTAAAAATTACATCTTTTATAAAAGGTTGCTTGTATGTCAGATCCGTTAAATGAAAGGTGTAGGTATTATTATCGATTATTGATATTGAATAAAAAACAAATTAGGTAACAAGTTTATGTTTATTTGAAACTAAACATAACATGTATATTATCGTCTAAACATGATTTTTTTTCTGGACAGAACATGGAGAAAAATTGTCAATGCTAAGGAAGGATGTTTAATTGAGCTGTCAATTGTTTTTGCAAAGACAAATTATTTCAAATCAGGAGATTGCTGTAATAGCCTTTGATATCTACCTTTTTTAAATGTCTAGAGTGGGTCTGTATATATAAATAATAATAAGAAGTGAGTTTGTGCAATATTTTATTAATACTAATTCTTAAAATAATGATATTTAAAAAATAATCAGGAAAACACGTTTGTTATTTAATAAATGTACCAAACGCACCATTTAGTAGTGCCACCTAGTGCAACTTTTGTAATAAATGGTACTTGGACTTGGTGGCACTACTGTATGGAACGTTGGGTAGTCTTACTAACAGCATGTGTAAGCATATGAAATGGTGATCATGTGTATTTATTTGACAACGAGTGTCATGTATATGTAGCAACAAAACAACTTATTTATTTATTTATTATTTAAAATTGTTAAAAAAGAGTTGTAATTTTTCTGATAAATTCAAGTAATATCTTGTCCATAAATTTTTGGTATTACTTAGATTATTATTACAATTTTTCCATTAAAATAGGACATATTACACATATTTTATCAGTATATACATTTTGAAATAATTATATCATTTGAAAACGAGATGTTATTTAATAAGCTGACTGCAAGTTGATATTTTTTTATATTATTAATATTGGTACAATAATTTTCATAAAGTTAACTTCATTTGGTGTTTTTTATGCTTATATATGCTCTTATTATAAATTATTTAAATGTTTTAACACTTTTTTTTTCGAAACAAAATATAATAATGTTTTTTTTTTTTTTTTACTTTAGGCTTAAACATGAAAGTATAAAATAAATTAAGAATTCTTTCAATTATAAAGATTATGTTCTTCATTTCCTGCGAGCACAGATTATCCACTGTGTTTTTAAATTTAGTTCTTTGTGCTGCTCTTTTCATACTAAGCATAATTATCTTAATATCACTGTTGTCATAGCAAAAGTAATCCTTGAAGGTAACATATAATTTATTTCAGTTTTACATTAAATCATTGAAATGTAACATTTAATTTATTTACTAATGCAGTAGTTGAATATAATTTTTAATGATATGATTTATGCATATGCACTTTATATTTCATTTTTTTATTTTATTTTAATATTTTAATAACGTTATGATGAGTACAGAATATACTCTCAAACCAATGCTGAATTCAAGTACAAAAGATAAGATGGCCAGTATTAACCATTTAAATCTTGATCTTGTTCTTTGTTTGAGAGTATTATCTGTACTGAACAAAACATCGTTGAGATATTATAATAATAATAATAATAATAATAATAATAATAATAATAATAATAATAATAATAATAATAATAATAATAATAATAATAATAATAATAATAATAATAATAATAATAATAATAATAATAATAATAATAATAATAATAATAATAATAATAATAATAATAATAATAATAATAATAATAATAATAATAATAATAATAATAATAATAATAATAATAATAATAATAATAATAATAATAATAATAATAATAATAATAATAAAACACTTACAGCACCTGTACATAGGATGGTAAATCTCTTCATTAAAAATTAATTATTTGAGTAGAATTATTGTTTTATTGATATAGTAAAAGAAATTATAGTTTTTTTTTTTTTAATATATAGGTGGAGTTTGTAAGTGTATGAACAATGTTAATAGTTTTTTTTCTTTGATTTCACAAATGGAAAGTATTTTGACATTATTTTTTTAAAAAAATAAGATTTGCTATATTGTATGACATTTTACTTTTATAACTTTTTTAATTTTTCGAAGTCACTTGTTTTCTAAATTCATATATATTTAAGTGTTTCCTTCTATACCAAATGTATGTGAATAATATTGCAATATTGGAAATGATATTTAGATAAAACGGCTTCATAATTATTTTAAGACCCGATTACTTAATGATATTCATTTGCATGAACAGTTTTCTGTTTGAGTTTATCTAACCATTTTTTTAAAACATGTGATATAACTTTCCATTAAAATTATTTGTTTGTTTATATATATATATATATATATATATATATATATATATTGTAACCAGTTGGCTTACATAGCATACACTAATATAGTGTGTGTGCATAAATATATACGTAAAATAAAGGAAAATTAAAAATAAACAGAATAAATTTTTGTAGATTTGTTTTTATATTTCCTAAAATAAAATCATAATATGTAAAGGGTTAAATAATAACTCTGATTTAAAATACAAATTGTTTTATAAATTAAACTTTTAAAAGGTCTGATAAATATTATTTGTAATTCTGATTTTGAAATTTAAATATAAGCTTGTTTTTTTGATAATTTTGAAAAAAAATGTCTATTTTTGAAATCTTTAATTAATTTGTAGATTTTTATTGTCTAAGTGAAAATATGTATATGTTTTCAAAAGAATTATCACACCTTTGGTCAAATACCAAAGATTAATGTAAAAGCACCATACTTGTTTTTGAAATTTTTTAATTAATTAAACATGTATGTAGATTCTAAGGGATTATACAGATAAAAATAAAACTCTGTTTTCAGTCAAGGTGTTGTTATAACACTTCAGATGATTTTATAAGAAGAGCTGATAAAAAATATCAGTCAGTCTGGGTAATGATTTTTTAAGAGAGCAATCTGAATAATAATTTTTCTAAGAACGGTCAGCTGAAAATTGGTTTCAATATTTTACTGCAACTTGATGAAGTGCAGCAGTTGGTTTTAGCTGACCAGAGAATTTGCAGAATAGCTACCATAGGCTGGTGTAGTTGAAGGCAAGATAATAGACTGTTTTCCTTAGTAGGAGTTTGAATTCACATGGAGAAAATGACCCACTTCTTTGTGCTTGTCTGTAACAGTTCTACACAGATGGGAGAACAATTATGGACCAACATTATACATGGATTATACTTTGACCTGATGATGACAATCACTAAAAATAAACTCACCAAGAAAAAAATCTTCTAGCTTGCTGAAGAGTTAATTACATGTATGTTGTGTCAGATAAAGGCAGAGAAACATGGATAAATGTATATACAGCTGGTGGTGAGTAGCGTTATATATGATATGGAAGTTTTAAACAATTTCCTTAGTAAAATGACATTTTAATAACTGATAGAAATATATAAAATGATATTAGTTTAAAATCATTTATTAAAGAAAAAAACTGTTTAAAGTTATATTTATAATTTAGAAAGGAAAAAAAACTACTAAAAAAGTTATAATTAATAATCAAGAAAAATATTTCCAAAAATCTTTTAGACTAGAAAAAAAAAAGACATTTTAAATCAATTAACTGTCAAAAATTTGATAGTTCTTATTTTAAAGAAAAAGATTATATTCAGCAAAGAGGATTAAATTGTGAAATAATCTTTAATAATTTTATTGTGATAAGTACAAATGTTATGTATTTAAATTAATGTTTCACATGTCTGTGCAAATTATATATACGTGTTTCAGTAAACCTAGTATGTAAAATGTATTTCATTTAACTGAAACTTCAATCATTTATTGTATTTTATATAATTTAAGAATTTGATAATTATTTTGTAACAAATCAAATAGGTTATTTTGTGCACGAACACACACATATATGTGTATATATGCGCAATTGTATTGTAAATAATAATACGTGTCAGATAGACACTTATGTGTAAAATTTTGATCATTTTTCTAAATTAAATGTTAATTCAAACATGTTTATTTTGTATCAAGTCACATGCCTGTGTGCTGAATGGGTTTTAAATAAACCTAATTTATTAATCGTGTAACTCAATGTATACTTTTCAAAAGCAGAACCCTTATAAGACCTTAAATATCATTTATTTTTTTGTTATGAATAAACTTGTATTTAATTGTTAAAATTGTTTCCATCATCTCTTGTTCACATACAGTAATAGAGCTTTGTGTTCTTTGAGCTAGATTCAGACACAGGTAAATGGGGATGTTCACTTAGTGCTTTGGGCATCCAGTTATGATCAATCATTATCCTGGTTGGCGCATAAGATTATACTCTTTAAAGCCCATGCACTATATTTTATTTTAATTTAATCTTGTTAAAAATTTAAGTTTATAGTTGGCCAGTATAAGTGGCCAGAGCATTGATGATGATCAGCATGTTTTAAATGTCCCAGCATTATTGATTTGATTTCTGATTATTGTGTATTTTAATGGATGGGCACTAAACCGGTGCATCCAAGTTATGTTTATATAATTGCCCAAGCTGGCAAAGGCTCAATAGTTAGCCTGGTCTAAAGAAGATCCATTTCCAATCCAGTCACAAGGTTGACTGTTGATTTATATTTTTTATTGTTCAAATCCAGCCACAAGATGGTCTGTTGATTTTATTCTGATTTATTGTACTAATTTGTTTATTCCCATCAATGGTGATGATGGTTAGTTATTTCTCTCAAGTATTTACTTATACTTATACTTACTTGTTATAATGCTGGTTGAATTTATAATTATGCTTTTGTTACTCTTTTGAGTTAGCTGGCTGATCTCTCAATGATCTCAGAGATTTTATAATCTCATTTTATTATTAAATATATCTCACTTAAGTATACTTTTCATAAATATTTCATTTTAAATGGACTGGGAGTGATGATGATGTTTTCCCATCACCCCAGGCTCATACCACTTATCACCCACTCCATCCCATTACTATATATATATATATATATATATATATATATATATATATATATATATAATGTCCGTTAATTAAAACAAAATTAAACTAATAAATTTAACAGTTGACAAACTATTATACACAATCTTTAAATCCACAGAAATACTTTCAGTTAACATCTTGAACCTGCCTCAACTGCCATTAAATTCAAAAACAATGCAGAAGCAAACGTCATCAATTCAAACTCGACGAATCTCGTATTTTAATGTTAGCAGCTTGCCTAAACCCGTGTAAATATAAATTTAAATTTGATTTTGAAAATGTGAAAATTCTTCATGAAGAGAGAAATCATAATAAAAAAAAAATTAAAGAGGCAATTTTTATAAATAGGAATAAAATGCAGTTAATAAATAGGTAAGCTGCTAACATTAAAATACGAGATTCGTGGAAATTGAATTGATGATGTTTGCTTCTGCTTTGTTTTTGAATTTAATGACAGTTGAGGCAGGTTCAAGAAATTAATCAAAAGTACTTCTGCAGATTAAAAGATTGTGTATAATAGTTGTAAACCATTAAATTTATTATTTCATTTATAATTATATAATGGGATATATACATTACATTTAAATTTATTGCTTAATTTTTTTTTTGTAAATATCTAATAATGAATTAAAAGCACAGTCGTTCAAAATGAACAAATAATGAATTATTAATTTATTAATAAGTTTCATTTAAATATTGAAATAAAATAAGTTCAAAAATTTTTTAGAATCAAACGAAAGATTCTAATCTTAAATAAATATAATAAAAAACTTTTAATCTTAAAAATAAAATTACAAACACGTCCATAAGGCAAAATGACCATTAAAAAGATTACTACGAAATAGATAAGAGTCAAGAGATAGAAACAAAAGACTTACACAGACCACAGTGGAAAAATCTACTTAGCCATAAACCCAATGAAATACATATGTGAAATATGTCAGATGGATCTATGCATTCCTAGATAAGACAGTTTAGGATTATAAAAGGAAAAGTTCAAAAGAAATAATTAATTAGAAGATTAGAATTCTGAATTTGTTTTGTGATTGCTGAAAAGTAAAAAACAAAAAAAAAGTTATTGTCGCTGTTATCAAAAAATGTAATCTGTTTAATTGCGCTTCTCTTGGACTGGCCGGCCAAAGGCAGGTTTCATCTCCATGGATCCCAAGATCAAACCACTGGTAACATCTTCAGAAATCATCGTAAAAGCTTCATAAATCATCATCATCTGCAAGAAATGGCCATTGCGTAAAATCAGATCTTTGGCATGAAGGCATGGGCCTGAGAAAGGAAAGTATAAATTATGAATGATAAAAATGAAATATAAACTCTCTTAAAATTAATACCTTCAAACTTTATTTTTTTTAAATATGAACTATAGACTTTCTCTCCTGATCAAACTTGAACTTTATTTTTTATATATAAACTTGGCAATTTTAAAGTTTTATCTAATATTTAAACGTAAACTTTTTAAAATATGTACTATATATATTTTTTATTTATGCTTATTATAAGAAGTATTTGTAATAGGGCAGGACTTTGTGATTGCAAACATAAATTTAAAGATAAAATCAAACACGTATCATTATTTGTGCATTATTAGATTTTAAAATTAGGTCAAATATATTATTTGATGTAAAATAAGTTGAATGCAATGTATGATTTTAAAATAAGTTAAATACCCAACTAAATATTTTTTTATGATAAAATAAATTAGAAAATTGATTTAAGTTGGGTGTAGATGGCTGCTTAGACTCATTTAAGTATATGTTAGTTTAAAGGGGTTTTGATTTCGGATTATTTGTTTTGTAGTTGTGTCAATGCTGGTGGAGGGATATATGGATGTTTATGTCAATGTAATGTGAAGGGTGTTAGCATACAGGGCAATGTGACCAACTGAATGCATGACCCCAAAGATGTAGTCATGGAATTGAAATGGATGTGGAGTATTTCCCATGACATTGACCCCTTTCAGCTCTATGGATAGGGACTATAAGTCGCAAGACAGACTGCTCTCCCATCCAGACATAGCAATTTCTCTTTATTACTTTATATGCATGATTCCTTCACCAGACAGGCACACCTTCATGTACTGGATGAAGGTCATGTTTTCCAAATAATATCATGGTATCAGATGCACATTCATGTCAGCATGGTTTTACGCTAACATGTTCACATTGCATTGGTTGTAGATATATATCGGGAAGTGAGCATTAGTGTGGTTGCGGACTTTTAGCCTGGAGTCAAATGGTTTTGAAAATCTTTTAAGTGCATCATCTAGGTGGCCTATCTATGTTCAATATCCTAATATTAAAAATTAAAGTTTAATAGTAATAATAATAATAATAATGAGACATAAAGCATAATTTTTTTATAGTAATTATTTTTGAAGTTTATTTGTTGTCACCTATATATATATATATATTTGAAATAATATTTTTAGCAGTTTACGAACAATTACAAACAATCTTTAAATCCACAGAAGTACTTTCGCTTACTTTCTAACCTGCTTCAACTGCCATTAAATTCAAAAGCGGAAGCAAACGTCATCAATTCAAATTCCACAAATCTCGTATTTTAATGTTAGAAGCTTGTCGATTTATTAAATGCATTTTATTTCTTTTTATAAAAATTGCCTCTTTAATTTTTCTTTTACTATGGTTTCTCTCTTCATGAAGAATTTTCACATTTTCAAAATTAAATTTAAATTTATATTTACATTTTTTTTCATGATCACAGAAAACTGAAGAAGATATTAAATCACCACTATTTTTATTTTTTACACGCTTATATAACAATTCATGTTCCTTCAATCTTTTCTCAATGCTGCACCTAGATTCACCTATATATGATAGCATACAATCACAAAAATTTTGATATATGACATTACTTTTTTGCTTGACAGGTATGACATCCTTAGAATTATTAACTAATTTATTAATATTGTTTGAAACGTAGAATGAAACACTAAATACATTCTCATATAAATCCTTAAAAAATTTTACTTGTGGATTTGAAATAAATGGAATAGATATCCATTTTTTATTATTAATCTTCATTTCTTTTAAATTATAATAATTTTTTTTAAATTGACATAAAGTATTGGTTATTTGTTCCATTTTATAACCAACATCAAGCAATTCCTTGGCAAATATCTCAATATTTTTCAATTTATCACTTTGGTAATGACATAATTTTTCATTCCAAAACAAAACAGATTTAAAACTTGCCATTTTATGCATCATTGGTACTTTTGATTTACAATTTATATATCCTCTTTTTTGCAGTGGCTTAATTATTGGTTTATAATTTAATATATTGTTATCTCTAGTGATCATTAAATCTAAATAGTTAATCTTATAGTCCTGTTCTTTTTCAATAGTCCATTTCAAGCCATTCAACTTATTTAATTCCTCTATAAGCAAATTTATACTATTAGTGTTTCCACAGACAAAAACATCATCCACATATCTTTTGTAAATTTTAATATCTCCAAAAATACACATATTTAAAATACTACTCTCATATGTAGATAAAACGAAATTGCAAACTTGTGCAACTACAGGCAATCCCATAGGCCAACCTTTGGTCATTTTATAATATTGACCTTCAAAAGATACAACAATGTTATCATTAAAATTTTTTAAAGAATCAATGATAAATTTTATCATATATTTACAAATATTTTTACTTTTTAATGCATGTTCAATTATTTTTATGGAATTCATTCTATCAATAAATCCATACATTTCTGTAACATCCAATGAAGCAATAATATCATTTTCATCAATATTTAATGGCAGTTGAGGCAGGTTAGAGAGTAACCGAAAGTACTTCTGCGGATTTAAAGATTGTTTGTAATTGTTTGTAAACTGTTAAAAATATTATTTCAATTATAATTACAATATTGTTTTTAATTAACGGATATTTTATTTATTTTACACACACACACACACATATATATATATATATGAATAAAATCTTTTATGTTATTAGTACTGGCAGTGATCAAGTTTTTTTAATCTTTATTAGAAATATATTTTAATAAATATGTTTTAAACCTCTCCTACTCCATGAGCTAGTGCCAAGGGATAATGGTCAATAAAATAAAAGTTAGATTTTTAACTTGAGTATCTGCTTACTATATAAATTTTCCATGTTCCAATAGCCTGGTGGCACCCTGCATGCCAGATACGATGACACTCCAACCACCTTCTCCCCAACCATTATATATATATATATAGTGATACTACAAAATTTCAAAGAATACCCAAATTATGACAACAGGTATAAGGGCACCACTAGGTATATAGCCTAGGACTAGATTGAGAAAATTATTCAACAATAGTAGTGATAATTTATTACCATTTTATGGTCCAATAAAAATTTCTAACATGGACTCTAATAATTATGATTAAGGTTCATCCTAGAGGACACAATAGCTGTTGATTGTTTAATTAAATACATATAAAAGGCACTCAAGTATGTTTTTAATAAACTTTATTATATTCTATTTTCATTCCTACCTTTTTTCCCAATCCTATATTCAAAGCACATCGAACAGACTCTGTCTATGTGCAAGGCAAAATACCCACTAAAATTTTAATTCAATCAATTATCATTTTTATAATGATCCAATTATTTAACATTTTATACCTTTTCTTAAAGAAATGCATCATCAGAAATGCATCATCATAACTCTGCATACAACAAGAGCCCAAATTTATTATGAAGATCCTGTCCAAATAGGGATGAACATTAAGGCAACTTATTCTTAGAATGAATAGTGACAAGGAATGTTACTCAAGAATGAAAGACTTAATAAAAACAAAACTAATATGAACCATCAATTGAGAATTAAATGAAATATATTTACTTAATCTCTTAAGTGGGGGTGTGATGATACATTAAACCAATCACACAAAAATCACCACTCACACATGTATCATAAAGTCTGAATCTACCAACACAATCAAAAGCATATTATTGATTATAAGTTAATATGTTTGTGTAAAATTGTCAGTTAAAATTATATTATTGACAATACTAATTTATATGGATACCAAACCTTTAAATACAAGCAAGCAAAAATCTCTAAAAACAAAAGAAAGAAATCATTAATGTTAAATTGTTTATTATTATTATTATTAATCCAGTATAAAATTATAAAAAGATCAAAAGAACACTAACAATGAAAGCAAAGAGCAAACTTGAAATTCATGATCTAAAAATAAAACATAAGACAATATAGAACACTTTCATTCTTTTGAAGAAAAAGGAAGACAAATAAATTACATCATCAAAAAAAGATATTTGATAAATTCTCAAAATCAATTTAATTGTCATATTAACTATACTTAATATTGAAGTTCAAATTCCAATATAATTGCAAATTGAGGAAGTTGACTAAAGGATCTACCTTAATTTTATAAAGCTTATATTTTTAATGCAAGTTATAAGTTAGAAATAACAAACCATGTGTGGCTAAGAAGTGATAGAACATTGGGGGGATTTAGCTGCTTGTCATATAACCAAGAATTTCTGATATAATTATCATTTCAAATTAACATCATAAAGACCACACCAGTAAAAAAATATACAACACACTACAATCAGGCAAATAGATGACCTCACCACAGAAAAGATAGATTAGAGTCTTAGTCACCAACATGAAGACCCAGATAACAACCAAAGATTATCCAATGGTCTATCATTTGGTTTGAGCAAATGAACTTCCCCAGGATCAAATATACTTGACTGTTTTCCCATGTGAATTTACAAGACTTTGAACTATGGGTAGACTATGCTGTATTAACATCCCAAATTATATTTTAATATTTTTTATTCTTATTTTGCTTGTTAAATTGTTTTTTTTTCTTTTGAAACAGAGAATCAATCCACCCAACTATCAATTATTCAAGAGGGAGAAGAGCCATCAATTCTATTTTTTCATTTAATAATAAAATTTAGGGTCAGATTCCCAAACTTGCTTACCAATTGGTACATTATTTTTCTGACCTGAAAAGTGAGATTTCACTCTTATTTACTATTAAGTGATCGCACTTTGATAGTTGAAATATGTTTTATGTTCAATGTTTGTGTTTAATTAACTTAATTATTAATTATTTGTTATTCAGAATGTATGACTAATCCTTGAATGATTGGTCTATCCTATCATATTTTTATATAATCCCAAAATAAGAGGGAACTCAGAAACTATAAGCAACTCTCAACAGATCACAAAATCAGATAGGCAGAGTACAAATTAATAACCAAATGATTTCATGCAATTTTAGTCATCAAAGTGTTAAAATTGTTAAAATATTGTTTCAAATTGTCTTGAAAGTAAATTTGTGTTTGTTAAATTGGAATAAGGGATTACTATCTTTTGTAGGGATTATGGGTTAATAAATGGTTAATGAATGCAAACGAAAAACGATCATGACCATACAATCATTAAACATTAAATACATATAACATTTTGTTATAAAGAATTATGAATAATGAATAGCATCATAATCAATTTGTTTAAATATTAAATATTAAATTGAATTAGTTGTTTGTTGTTTAATTTTTTTCTATTTTCCAATTAATCACACTATATGGATATCCAATGCACACATCGGATATGGAATAATCATACCTTAAAATAGAGTACATGTACATTCTCTTGAGTTTGAACTCTGTGGCATAATGAGGATCAAGAGAGGTGAAGTAAGGGAAGTTGTGCAAGTATGAATCTCATCCTACTCAATCATTAACCATCAAAGGACCATTTCCTAAAACTTAGATAAATCATCAAATGACTGACTTGTCTTATCATATGTAATGTCCTTCCATGAAGATCAATTGGGTGACCATAAATTAAGTATTCCTCACAAGGAGAAATATATATATATATATATATGTGTGTGTGTGTTGTCATGGTATTTTCCGCCATATAATATATATTTAAATTAGTAAAAATGTCTCTAGTTTATAGCAATAATTTAAAATAATATATTTATCTTTATTAAATCAGTTATTTTTTATCTCACTAAAAATCAATATTTCTTTGTTTGATTAATTTATATAAATAAATTATAGCTCAAGATAAATTAGTATCTTGAGATATAAGTATTTTTCTTAAAAGCTTTTTTTGTGTTTCTTGGAAAAACATGAGTAGAAGGAAAAATTACAAACCTTTGGGACTAACTCTATTGTTGAAACTCAAGCTGCAAAATGTACTAATAATTTAAAATATTGTGAAAGTCTATCAGATGTATATTGTGACAATCGATCAAAAACTTTTTGTTAATTAAAAATTCCATAGGAATAAAATGATAGAAACTGTAAGTGACAAAATGTAGCTAAAAATAAACCGAAAAGTGTGATTCATGTTTGCAGAAAAAGGTATACATTGCAAAGTTTTATTTTCTTCTGATTATTAAAAAACTTTTTCATTAAAACCATTAATGTACATCACTATGAAAATGTTCTCCTGTTAGAGAACATCAAGGACTTCTCTTCTGGGAAAAGTCATCTCCCAGCCCACCTGCAAACCACTGGAGTGATTTCCATTCATGGAAAGTATGAAGCCAGACAGCTAGGCAAGAATGTATTCAGGATCCCAAAAGTAGCTTATCAGTCAGGGTAAATACAAACTGTTGCTTAAGAGAACTTTTATTCTACAATTTAAATTATTTACTGCTATATAATTTTGAAGTTATAGACAGAAGGTGTTCAGACTTAGTAGATAAGAACCTATAAAAAGTAATGGATAGTTTGAACTTACTGTAAGATGAATTAAATATAAAATGATACAATAAATTGTTTAAAAGATGATATTAATTTTTATTTATATTTACAAAATACTACAAAGATAGAATAACTCAATTATAGCAATAAATATTTTACATTATAAATTTAAAGTAATTATTTTTGCTTAAATATCATTTTTAAAACAGTTAATTTAATATTGATTTAAAATGTGCTGAAAGTATCACATGATTAGAAATGAATATGTGTGCTTTCAAGAAGTTAGGAAAATAAAACTTTAATTTTAGCTTGCTAATAAAATTTGATACTTAATAAAGTGTAACAAATACTCAGTCTAGAAATAATAATGAGCAAAGTAATAATTAAAATTATTATTATTTATTTAGGTGTGATATTTTATTTTAAAATCAATTTTAGCTTATTAAAATATTAAAATTTGTCTTAATAAAGATATTCAACTTTTTAGATAAAAATACTTAATAGTTGAGATATTAAATAATGTGATAATATGTATTATTGATGTCTCATAGTTTTAAACTTAATTTTAAAAATTAATACTGATGTAAATAAGCAAATATGTACAAACAGTAATGACCAATAAAATCATTGAATTAAGACTAGTATAAAAAGAGAGGTTGAAGACAGTCTACACAGATTTCCACAGATTCTTAGTGACTTTAAGAAATTCAGATTGTTAGTGTTTTAGTTTTAAATTTATAACTCTATTTTTATTATGACAGTAGTAATTTATTTTATTATTATTTTCTTTGAAGTGTTTTTTGAAAAAAATAATTGGAATAACCAATTAATTATGAATCACTAAACAGCCAAAGTTCCCTATTAGATTGTCTACTTGAAGTTTGGCTAGGACCTTACTAATTTTATGAAATGTGATGGTAGCTACTTATATATTGGGATAAGGAATACCAAAACACAAAAAATATAATGCAACAACAGTGGAGATGATTTATGTAAAAACTATCAAATTTAAAACTGGCAAAACTCTCCATACAGTAGTGCCACTCAGTACAAGGCAGAACAATCAATGGATGTCAGAAAGCTTGTGCATAAAATCCTTATCTAGTGCCTATTAATGACCATACTGTATGGAGAGTTTTGCCTGTTTTAATAACAGTTATGAGCAAATATAATAAATGGTGATCTTGTGATGTTTAGTGGTTTAACTTTCAAATTTGTACAAATAGAATATCTGAAGTGAGTGAATACTTTTAATAACACTATATCATATTATAATAAAGCTAATTTATTGAAGATAACTAAGAGGAACCAGGTATTTATTTAAAATCTTTATCATAGTGTTAAATTTTAAAAAAGAAAGAAATGTAAGACTCTGGTTTTAAGTTTTAAAACTGAATTTATGTTGTTATGATTGATGAATAACTGTTTATTACATAATTAAGAATAATAATTCACATTTCATTTGTCTTTAAAATAACAATAATGGACTTACAATTTAAAAAGGATAGATTTAAAGACAAATTGAAGAGGATGATTTCTTCAATGCCTTTTATGCTTTTAAAAGGAATTACTTATTGACCAAATAAATAAATAAATTATAACCTTCTAAAAATAACTTTATTTGGAACAAATGATCTCTAAAACAACTTTTTAAAAGATTGAAATTATATCAGATTATATATGCTTGAATGATATAGCTGTTAGTTTACCTAGAAAAGAAAAATATTTAGGGAAATAGATATAAGTTTTAAAAGAATAAAAATTGTAATTTCTTATAAAAAATATTTATTTGAAATCATGATTTATATGTCTGCTGATAAATTATTATATAAATAACATAAAATTATACAATGTTTATACAAATGTTTTGACCAATAAAATGTGAATATTATTTATTCTTGTATTTATTGAAATATATCTGCTATATATATCATCCAAAACAAAGAAATACGTAAGAAATACTTTATATAAAATTGATTTTGATTATTATACTATGAAGATATTAAATGCTTTTGATAAAATTTTCAGAAAGGATTGAAATAAACATTTTATCTAACATGATGATTAATATTGTTTTAAGAATTTATTGGATGACATTATTATTATTATTATTTGTACATTTGTTTAAATGACACCGAAACATAAGAATGATTCCTACAAAGCTGTCCAACTATAAGTGGGCAAGAGGGAAAGTTTCCTGACAAGCAGGTTCTTGACAAGATTTTACTTCCAAAAAGAAGAGAAGAAAAAATCTTTTCATAACCTTAAAATTATGTCTTTTTTAATAAAGTCTAATATTACTATTTAAAATATTTTATTTTTTAGTTTTAATTTTAAAACTAATCTGTTGTTATTATATTTTTAATTTTAATTTTAGATTAAATTAATTTTATTATTATGTTACATAAAAATAATGGATTTTCAGAAAGTAATTTTCTGAACAAGGTATATCATGATCGTAATTGATTTTGGTCAAAGAAGTGGATTGCCCAGAATGATTTTTAGCAATATAATGAGATCATTGGTAATTTTTTTATTATTTAGATTACATTTTATTTAATAATTTTGTTTCTTTTATTTAAAAATTATATATATATATATATATATATATATATATATATATATATATATATATATATATATATATATATATATATATATATATATATATATATATATAGGTTAATATTTCAAAAATTACTATCTAATATTGCTTGAGTTTAACATTAATCATTGCAATGAACCATTGATAAAATTATTATTGTGTGTATTTTTTTTATATAAAATTGATGAATATGTATGAATTTTTTTGAATACATCCAAGGATATTTAAAAATATTTACTTAATGTCAATGCTTGAATGTGCATATATTATATATCATTTTATTAATTTATTAATGTTTTATCTTTGTGAATGTTGATTGTTGAAATAGAGAGAAAAACCTAATATTGATCTCTAAATTATATAATGCATAAATAAATGTATAGTACAAACTTACCTTTTATCAAGATCATTTGTTCTTGAAAACATTTAAAAAGCATCTTAAATTGAATTTAGGCCTTTGTTGTTTATTTTATATTGTGTTTTGGAAATTATTTTATAATGTGACTTGAATATTTTACAATGTTTAAATGAGTTATTTAGTGTGGAAGATATAGGATGATGGTTGGGAAAGTAATATTCATATGAAATCCTAGGTGTTAGAGATATGTTGAAGTCTGTTGTATGTGAATTATATGTCCATACTTTAAGTTATTAAAATATACAGGTAACATAGGGATATATATCATTATTCCATGGAGAGTTTCTTTTTTTATTGTCAATAAGTGCTATAATAGCGCTATGACTTGAATCTGAGGTGCCTGTTGTATATGGACCAATTATTCTGATTTGCACTTTAACAATGATGATATTGACTTACTCCTTTGAGTCATTCTTGTTATTATTCTATACTCTACACTTTAATCACTATCTATGACCACAAGAATTATTGTAGATGATATTTTATATGTCAGTAAAATAATGACTAAATGGTTTAAGTTGATAATTCTGTGAGAAAGCAAGATAAAGTACATAGAAATTTCTTTCACAAATGATGTTGAGATGATTGATGACCGTCATAGTATATAATATAAGTGAGGAATGATTAATATTTCTACAAGTAGTAGAGATCACTTAGCTCAAATAAATGGATATTCAAATCAGAATAAATATGAGGATAGTGAAAATGATTTTGAATGATAGAATGCATGTAAGAGTACAAAAACAAAAAGTAATACAAATGTCAACCAAGGTAATGTATGGATAGTTATTGTTTTTTAAAAAAATATTATAAATAATTTAAACCACATTCTTTTATGAAATTATCTCTTGAGTATTTTTGCATAAATAGTTAATTTTTATAGAACAACATATTTTTGTGTAACTTTTTTTGAACATGAAAATATCAGGAAGATATCTTGCTCAACAGTTAAGGAAGTTTTTTTTTAGAAAATGTTTTTATATGTTGAATTTTAGAAATATAGTTTAAGGATAAACTTATATTGATGCATTACATCATAGAAGTATATTTTCCTACATTTTAGGTATAAGATTAAGTTTCTAACAAATTGGGAAAATTATTATAAATGTTCCCAATACAAAACAATAAAATATAATTTTAATGAATAAGTATTATGTATTGTTATTTCTGATATAAGTTTATTTTATTTTGAAATAGCTAGAGTGAAATCTATCTTATTTACTTCATGTCATTACTGGTAAGATTGATTGTAATATTTTTAATGTAAAAAATGTCATGCTTATATTATATTTGTAAATATTTTTTTATTTATATCATGTTATAAATCCATTGTTAAATTTTGTAAATAAATTTGTTAAATGTTTTTGAAACTTGTGTGTTATCCAGATGTAATTTCTTTGCATGTTGTTTATTCAATCTTTCATTTTACATGTATGAGCCCCAAAAAATAATAATTCAAAATATTACTTATTTTGACACATGATTTTTAAAATTACTTAGATATTATTTCTATTGTGTTGGATTGATTAACAAAATAAGTTATTATTGTAATTATCATAGAAGTTTTGATCATAGGTATTTTTTTTTTAAAAAAACTGATAAGATACCAATGAGAGATATAATTGATATTGCCACAATATTAAAATACATTTTATTTTACGAATGCCACATTAAATAAAAAGAGATTGAACAATGTTTTCTTAAAATTGTATTATATTATTTATGCTTAATTGCTAAACTTTAATCATTAGGTAGATGTAATATTGAGAATTATTAAGTTATTTTAGTTGCTTATTATTGTTGTAATTATTTTATAAGAATAGTTAACTATCATGTAAAATCTCTCATCATATTCAAGTACAGGTTATTAGTTAATAAATTTATATTGTTATTGGTTTGGTAGAAATCAACTTGAGATTATTATTATTATGTTTGGAGAATTGAAAATTTATTATTAAAAGATGGTGATTAAAATTATTAATTAATATTTTATTAAAGGAATATTATGTAAATTTATGTTATTTCTGAAATAAATATATAAATTATATTTTAGGATTATTAGAATTGTGTGTTTAAATACATAAGAGTATTACATAGTAGTTAATAAGGTGAATTTGATGGGGTAATGTTTTTATGCCATTTGGAATGTATTTTTAGGGATGTTTTCTCAATGTTTAAGTCATTGTACCTTATTGAACCTCTCATATTAAGAGTTTAATAATTATATTTGTTATTTTGATAGAACTATATTTATTTATAATCTTCAGTTAGTTATAAATTATTTTTTTATTTAAACAAATAGATTGAGTATTGTAGTTGGAATCCTAATTATTTATTATGAACCTAAGAGTTATGATATTTAATTCAATGAGTTTTCATATATTTAATGTTTGAAAATTATTGTTTTATTAGATGCTGTATGTTGGTGATGTATCTTGAGCTAGTCAGAATAATATTATTATAATAATCATTGTTTATGTAATCCAATTACAGTTCATTATATTTATATCCTAGTTAGACAGATTCTTTTGTTTAGTAGTTTTCCTTTAAGTGAAGGGTACAATATATATATATATATTGTAATGGGAGAAAGATCTTTGAGATTTGCATATACTGACCCCGGGGGCGCCACTAGTCCGAAAATAGGGACTAGAGATTTATTTTAGGGTGGACAGGATATGCTAATCAAAAGGCAGCGAACTACACTCAGGGAGGAACAAGATATCTTAAATTATATTTAGACAATTGAGAAATCAAAGCACAAAGACAAATGCCAGCCAAATTAAGTTTAAACAATTTATTAATTTTATTAAAAGTTGTGCAATAGAGTGAAGACATCTAGCCACGAATATAAAAGTGACTTATGTTAACATACACATATTTACAAGAGTACGACAAACATGAAGGCATTAAACATTTTGGCAGCAAAATTATCTCACTTAAAATAGAAGAAATGGTTAGGATAATATCTTCTTGCTGGCCAGTTGTAAAATTACAAAACAAACAATAACTTTAGCTTCCTGAATCAGGGATAATAAAACAGTTACTGTCCCGCCGGAAATCAACAATACCAGTGCGGACGTTCGAGCAGTCATATTCTAATTACTGTCATTAAAATGCCGCAGGACTGTTGCCCATAATACTACATTCAAAGTAAATGTTGTTGATCTCACCTACATGACAGCAGCAGATATTCGATTACGATCTTACGTAATCCAGAAAGAAATAGACTATTTTCAGACAACCTGAAAAAATAACTTGACAAATAGCCAGAAAAAGAATTTGTTGTTTGCACAAACAGTGCAAGTAAAACATGCTTAAAGATTCTTTATTTTACAACTAAGGGCAGGTGAATAAATAAAGACTATGGCAACTGCCAATGCGTTTTGTAATAGTTATCGAAATAATCAGGTATATATTAAACATATAAAATACAATCTCCTAATGCACCCTCTGATAAACGAAAATTGCTAACAAACTTGTAATCTTAAAACTAAGATTCCAAGACACACTTTAAATACTAGAAAAGATAAATACTGATAACAAATAATTAATACAACCTTATAACATACTTATCATTGGATTGAGCGGAGATTTAATTAAACACAATGTATTTACCCTGGCTAGAATAGAAAAAAGTTTAGCTTATGGTAAGGCAGAGTTCTAGTGATTTAGTGATGAGTGCGCACTTTTGGTAATAGTTCATCTTTCAGGTCCTTTGACAGTGGCAAGGTAGATGCATTGTTTATTTTAGAGGTTCATGGCATGACTGAAGAAGAGCTGGTAGGCGTGGGTCCATCCTTTGTTTAAATTAGCCAGACATTCTAATGATGGCAAAACTCATAGCAGTGGATTTTGACATCTTGCACAGCAACAAAGTTTGTCAATAATTATTTAAGTTTTTAGTAGGAATTAAACATCTGAACAGCTACTCACAATGGTATCTCTTTCCCGGCCATAATCCAAGTATGTATCTAATAATGAATCTCTTCTCTCTCCAAAAATTGGCGGGCTATTGTTGCCTCCCTACATTTCCCATGAAAAACTTTCATTAGTGTCCATTCTATATTCCAGGCAGGGCAAATATCAATTTCCCGCTCAATCTAATTTAAGACTTCCAACCAGGGATAATTGAAACAAAAATGGCAAATACAAAACTAAATCTCCGCTTTTTAGAATTAACTTTAAAAATAATTACAATAAAAGCAACAGGAATATATAATTAGCAAGTTTGCCTGTTTTTAATGAAATTGATTAAAACAGATGGTGAAAGTAAACTATTTTACAATCAATTTTATAAACATTAAATAATCTATTTTAAATTATAAATGTGTATGTGTTTTAAATAATAATAAAAAAAAATTGAGCCTTAGACATTTAATGAAAATGAAGTTGTTTTCTCTTTTTAATTTTAGTAATAAAACCATTGAATCAGAAATCAATCCGGTTCAATATATATATATATATATATAACAGTAAATAACAATTATATACAGTCTTTCAATCTGCAGAAATCTGTTCAGTTAACTTCTTAACCTGACTCATGTCACATTAAATTCAAAAACCAAACAAAAGCAAACATCATCACCTTAAATTCAATGAATCCCGAATTTTAATGTTAGCAGCTTGTCTATTAATTTTATTCATTTTATTTCTATTTTTTAAAATTGTCTTCTTAATTTTTTTTAGTATGGTTTCTCTCTTCATGAAGAATCTTAACACTTTCAATATCAAATTTCAATTTATATTTAAATGTCCATTCATGATCCAAGAAGATGGAAACAGTCACTATATCGTTATTATTTTTTAATTTTCATGGTATTGTATAATAATTTATGTTCCTTTAATTTTTTTTCAATATGGCATCTCTATTTATCTATATATGATAATATCCATCCCCAAAAAAATGATACACAACATTATTTTTCTGCTTGACAGATATAACATTTTTAGAATTATTCACTAATTTATTAACATTATTTGTAACACAAAACGAATCATTAAAGACATTCTTATATGTCTTTAAAAAATATCACTTGAGCATTTGAAATTTATGGAATGGATATCCATTTTCTACTATCAATTTTAAACTCCTTTAATTTGTTGTACTTCTTTTTAATTAAACATAAAGTATTTCAAGAAAATCCTTGACTAATACCTCAATATATATTTTAATTTATTACACAAATAGCAAAATAATTTTTCATTACCAAACAAAAAAGATTATAATACTTGCCATCTTATGCATAATTGGTATTTTCGATTTACAATTTATATATCCCCTTTTTTGCAATGATTTGATTATTAATTTATAAGTTAACTTTTTATTATCTCTTGCAATAATTAAATCCAAATACTTAATAGTTTTGTCATGTTCCTTTTCAATACGCCATTTCAAGTAATTCAAATTATTTAACACCTCTACAGCAAATTTATAGTATTTATATTTCCACAAGCAAAAACATTATCCACTTACCTTTTACATTTTTAACATATTTAAAAGAACACCTATTTAATATATTACTCCCATGTGTAGACGAGACAAAATTACAAAAAAAAAAAAAAAAAAACACAGGCAAATCGATGGGCCAATCTTCAGGCATTTTATATTTTTTTATACAAATAGACAATAAAAAATGTAAAATTATAGAAGTTAAAATTAAAAGTGAAAGTGAAAATACCATAAGGGTTACACATGTTTAAATTATCAAGAAATACTAGATAAAATATTTATTCCAAAACCATAGGAAAATACCCATCAATATATTAATTTTGGATGGCCCACTTATAAAATTATGAAATAAGTGTTAACTTCTTACAGTCTCTTCACCAGATAGATACTGAATAAATGTAGCCATGTTATTAAGCAAAAATTTGTATTCATTACAAATCATAAAATTTAAGAGATTATTATCATTTTCTTTTGATTATGTATCCATTTAAATATTCACTCACATACAAAAACTTTTAATGATCTTTTTAAATATAATTGTGATATTAAAACATAAATAAAACAAATGTCCCATAAATAATGGTTAATGTACATTATCAAAGTTTTATGGCTCTTTAGATTCTTTTCACCAACTTTGAAAACTATATATATATAATAAATAAAATTTGATATCTGTATTCGTTTCACAATATATGTAATATACAAATCAATATATATATATATCAAAATACATTTTGATATATATATATATTAATTTGTATATTATATATATATATATGAAAAACAAAAACAAGTTATAATCATGTAACTTGCTATATATATATATATATATATATATCATATATATATATATATATATATATATGATCACTAGATGGTGTTTTATCAGTAGCTACTAAACAAGCATTTGTTTACATAAACACTGAGAGAAACATAATTCAATATCTCTTTTATTATCTCCAACCACCAGACCATGGTTCCGAGCTAGTTGGCTCACCTCAGTGATGGGTAGGAGAACAGAAACTAGATCTAAATACTGACTCTGTAATCAGCATTTTATGAAGAAAGTTACAAAATGTACAACTTGTTTTGTTTATCATATATATATATATATATATATATATATATATATATATAATCCATTAAGAGAATACAATAGTTAAAATTTGGTAATCAATGAGAAAAAAGTGTATTATTTAAAATTTATTCCATGGAGCTAAGTATTGGGGCATATCAATCAATTTAGTGCTTATTATCACATTATAAATTATTATATATATTCTTATAATTCTGGTTTCATTGACATATATACAAACTAGTTTAAATTAGGTCATTCATATATATATATATATATATATGATAGCAGATGGCGTTCTACCAAAAACACCATCAAGCGTAGTTTTCTGTTTACATAAACGTCAGAGCGAGTATTCACTATCTCTAACTTTAATTCCACTTTTTTTGAAACTGTTTCATAAATGCTCAGAGTTTGTGTTTAGATCTAGTTTCTTATTCCTGTCTTTCACTGACGATAGCAAATAGCTTGAAATCATGATCTGAAAGTGGAATTAAAGTTAGAGATAGTGAATACTCGCTCTGACGTTTATGTAAACAGAAAACTACGCTTGATGGTGTTTTTGGTAGAATGCCATCTGTTATCATAAATACAAGCGCTAGAAAGTTTTTTAACTTGTGTTTGTTTGTTTTTCATAAATGTACCTTTGAGGTCTTTCTTGCAATGATGTATATTGCAGAGGCTTCTACTATGTGGTGATGCTGAACTGAGATCAGACCCATGTAGCTATCTGGCTTGCTATGCTGAGTTTGAAGACATTAACGTGTCTAAGAGATTCACGCTTGCAAGCTGAATAGAAACTGTTTCATAAATGCTCAGAGTTTGTGTTTAGATCTAGTTTCTTATTCCTGTCTTTCACTGATGATAGAAAATAGCTTGAAATCATGATCTGAAAGTGGAATTAAAGTTAGAGATAGTGAATACACGCTCTGACGTTTATGTAAACAGAAAACTACGCTTGACAGTGTTTTTGGTAGAACGCCATCTGTTATCATAAATACAAGCATTAGCGAGTTTTTTAACTTGTGTTTTTTTGTTTTTCATATATATATATTCATTGAATTTAAGCAAACATTTTAAAATTATTGCAAAACTTTTTGAACTTTGTAACCAATGACAAATTCCATTCATCTGTTGTTTTAAAACCTCTCACAAAATTAGCTTTGTCTTCAGGATAAACATGGGATTATTTATTTAGTTTTTCATCCCATTATTTTTTCTAAAGCATCCTTAAAATATGTGTAATGCATTTTAAAAAAATATTTATTGTAAAAAAAAATGTTATAAAAATGTAGCATTTATTATGGTGGCTGACATACATACAAGAAAAATAAATGAATGCAAGTGCTATATATATTATCTTTCCACTGATATAATTGTCATGGATTCAATTGTGTTTACCACAATCATTTTTTAAAAGTTATTATTGTTCTTTTATTTGAAAACAAAAGCATTTTAAAATATTATTACAACTTTAACATTTTTATCACTTTTAAAATAATAATAAATATACAATAATACATTAAATTCAAAGATCAGCCTTTCAAGCTAATTGTGCATGTGTCTTCTGTGAGTGTTAAATAATAAATGAATATTCTAGACAATTTCATGACGTCATTCATCACAACATCGTAGATAGTAATTTAAAGTGAGAATTCTACTCTCACGCTTTATTCAACAGTACTTCAGATTGGCTCATATAAAAGAATTTGAGTTGTAGGAATAAGAGGATTCCTTTTATTCCTGCATAAATACTATATCTTGTATTGTAGAATGAAGTATTCATTTATTATTTAACACTCGCAGAAGACGCATGCACAATTAGCTTGAAAGGCTGATCTTTGAATGTATACAATTGTATGCATAGCATTATATAAAAATAAATGCTTATTTACTAATAATACATTAAGTTTATTTTAAAACATTAGTATAAACATTACCTTTTTAACAAGCATTATATTTAAAATATTTATGAATTCTGAATCAACATAGACACATATATAAAAACACATACATACACATGATATGTAATCATAGTTCAGCTATTTACATTCCAAATAAGCAAGGTTATTTTAACTCTAAAATTATATGATTTTAATTGAAATGACGTTTAGAACAAAACAGTAAATAAATCATAATATGATTTCTAAGAGATAAAAGCAAAAATAAAATCGTGACTTACTTATTTAGAAAAGATAAAAATAAAACATATCACAAATTCTTACTTGTATATTGGTGTATTTTATAGTAACTTAAAAAAATTAGATAAGATATCACTTGACAATTTTCATAATCAACAATAAGAAAATCAATGAACTAAAAGTTATGATCAGGTTGCTACAATATATAAATATATAAATGATCACTAGATGGCGCTTTACCAATAACTCCTAACAAGCTTTTGTTTACATAAATGCTGAGAAAGATAGAATTTAATATCTCTTTCATTGTCTCACACCTCCAGATCATGGTTCCGAACTAGTTGGCTAAGGGTTTCTAGTCTTCCAACCCTTCACTGATGTGAGCCAACTAGCTCAAAAACCTGGTCTGGAGATGAGACACAACAAAAGATAACGAATTCTATCTCTCTCAGCATTTATATAAACAAAAGCTTGTCAGGAGCTATTGGTAAAGCTCCATCTAGTGATCATAAAATGCAAGCTAAGAGCAAGTTACGAAATTTATAACTTGTTTTGTTTATCATATATATATAATTAGATACCAACCAATAACCACCTAAATATTCACAGTAAAATATAGTAATCAATATTTCTCACTGCTGTCAAGGCAACCTTCACACCTTTTAATAGAAAGAATGGAAATCCATTCTTCATAATGGTCCATTGAATATATATGGACACTTAAAGATTGCAACTTGACTACAGAGCATATAATATTGATACAATGAAGTTTGAATAAACCTCTTTAAACATGAAATAAACATGTCACTGTAATGCAGACTAATAAATAGTCAATTATAACATTACAAACTGCAATACTTTGAAATTGTCCATGTATTATTTAGAAATAATAAGCTAAATATTTCTTAAAGCTAACTGGGATAATGATGTAATTAGATACCAACCAATAACCACCTAAACATTCACAGCAAATATAGTAATCAATATTTCTCACTGCTGTCAAGGCAACCTTCATACCTTTTTATTACTATTTTTATTACTATATTTGCTATGAATGTTTAGGTGGTTACTGGTTGGTATCTAATTACATCATTATCCCAGTTAGCTTTAAACAGTATTTCACTTATTATTTCTAAGTAATACATGGGCAATTTAAAAGTATTGAGTTTGTAATGTTATAATTGACTATTTATTAGTCTGCATTACAGTGACATGTTTATTTCATGTTTAAAGAGGTTTATTTAAACTTCATTGTAACAATATTTCATACTCTGTAGTCAAGTTGCAATTTTTAAATGTTCTTATATATTCAATGGACCATTAAAAAGAATGGATTTCCATTCTTGCTATTATATCTATCTATCTATCTATCTATCTATCTATCTATCTATCTATCTATCTATCTATCTATCTATCTATCTATCTATCTATCTATCTATCTATCTATCTATCTATCTATCTATCTATCTATCCATCCATCCATCCATCCATCCATCCATCCATCCATCCATCCATCCATCCATCCATCCATCCATCCATCCATCCATCCATCCATCCATCCATCCATCCATCCATCCATCCATCCATCCATCTATCTATCTATCTATCTATCTATCTATCTATCTATCTATCTATCTATCTATCTATCTATCTATCTATCTATCTATCTATCTATCTATCTATCTATCTATCTATCTATCTATCTATCTATCTATCTACCTACCTATCTATCTATCTATATAGTGACTTTCTGACTAGGCACAAAAAAACAAATTATAAGTAGACAGCACTGTATCAGTAATAACTAGTTGCATTTAACTAAAAAAAGAAATAACATGAAATTTTCACAACTTTTCATTAATATTCTAAAACCTTGTGTAGAAAGTACTTGCAGATAATATGTAGAAGTTTTAAGACATTAGTATTTTTGAGAGATATTTAATGATAGAAAAGGGGGTGGCTTGTCACAGAAATTGTTGGTGTATAGGTTAAGTTGATCCAGATTTGTCTTATTTGTCTGTAAGACAGTTGTTGATGTTGGTTTAGTGATTTTCTGATTTATTTGCTCATTGATACTCCAGTCCATATTATAATTAGTAAAATATATTTTACTCATGGTCATATAAGTTATATAAGTTTCTATTTGATCAGATTGGTTTAGTAATTATAATGCAGCATATATGTCTGTGCATGTATGTTTGTGGCATCTTACTTCATTTTTCACTCATAATAATTAACTATAATACAGAATCCTATGTTTCACAGTGAAATATTTAGATTTACAATAAATATTTTTGATAACCATTTTAAATACATTTTAAGTGATTGATGGATAGATGGGTCAGTGGATTATTAAACAAGACAAATACACTATCAGCTACTTTATTTGATAAATAATTATTATTTTTGTTTGAGAGTGTAAACAGTGTTTTTTATTGATTCAGTTTGGCTAATATTATTTAGAAGACAAAATGATTTTTCTTTTTTTTTTTTCATTTCTTTTTCAAGAGAAAAATTTATTGAATATTTTTAGCTCATTACTTCAGTGCAGAAGGTTCTTGAAGTTGACTTTTAGAGAAAGTAATATTTTGACTGGTGACACAAATTGATAGCCAAGCAATAATCAGTAATATAAATGGGAGATAATTTATAGTCTGTAGTCCATCTGATTTTACATCTCTCTCTCGCTCTCTCTCGCTCTCTCTCTCTCTACAAGCGGTTTTCTTCCAGAATCAAACAGTTAACATTCAAATTTCAAAAGTACATTTTTTAAAGTATTAATTTTCTTATATGAGACTGGTTAAGAAACTTTTCTTGGAATGATAAAGAAAAGCATGGAAACTTAATCAGCTTCAAACAAGGTATGTTGCCTGCATTTCCAATTAACTAACTTAGATTTTAAAATCATCATTTAAAATGTATATGTGTTTCTATAACTCAAATTCAAGTTATTTAATTTCTAACCAGTGAAGAAAATTTTGAAGTTTGTGAATTTTGCTATATTATGGAAAAAATTATGCTGAACATTTTAACCAAACATTTCATAGACTCTATATTTAAAATTTCTTCTGGCTTTGGAAAAGTAATGTTCAAATGAAAGGATGTGTGTATCTAACTTAGTATGACATGCTTTATTATTATTATTGAACAAGAAATATACCTAACAACTCGTGTCTCTAGGATTAGGGAGCGGAATATTGTACCGGTATAAATCCACCACGCTTACTCATACACAGTACCCGAGTTCAAATCCAGTCCACGTTTAAGAATAAATTCCAAAACGCCAATGAAATTCAAACCCAAACCCCGGTATGACCAACCGATGATGACTTTATAACAGCACGGGGTTATCCCTTTACTAGCTCAACTCAGAACACAGACTAAATTACTTACAGTTTTATATATAGATCTATTATACTCTGGATATCGGTACGGTCATTAATGTAATGTATATATTTAAGTTGTCAATACAGACAGTAGGTGACTAAATAGACTTCGAGAGTAATGAGGTGGAAGACACAAAATTAGAGTAAATAAATTGTTTAATAACAAATAGAAAGCATAAAAATATAATATTCAAAAGTACGGTAAGATTTCCATAAATATTCTATTATACTTAGCTACTAGTCTTTAGTAATCATTTTACCTGGTAAACAAACTCATACCAATATTTGTGTAGTGAAATGATTGACGGGTGGCTAAGGGAATCAGAGCATTTGAGCATTGACAATATTTATCTACGATTTTTATTAAGTTATTTTATTCGAATAGATTCGAACCGTTGCGTGTACGAATAGTTGGAGGGTGGTTTCGTATAACTATGATATCTAAGATTGATGTACTAGTGGTTGCCTAGATTGAAGAGCCCTACAGTAATCACTTGCGGTGCACCAACGGAATACCGGTCGGCTTGTACTTTGACAAGGCTTAATGCCCCCAAGTAGATCCGGGACACTACAACCAGCCGGGATCATTTCGAAACCCGGTGATCCAAGAGATAACCTGGGAAAGAATTGCTTTCTTCCCCATATGGTAGTATGGCGAGACGCTAACTTCAGCGAATGAATGGTATTGCCACAGTCATCGAGGACGAGTGCTTGAAGTGAATTTGAAAAGGAATTACACAAAACCGGATAATCAATTCGTCTATTTCTACGCAACAGGCTGATATAACTATTCCAATAAAACATGGCGGAATCAAACTGACCGCGAAAGCAATAATTAATTAAGTTGAATCTGAAACCCCTAAACCCCCAGGTTGTTCAGGCGGTAGCGATTACAACAAATTATACACTGAAAACCATTCTCATTTCATGTATGGAACTAAGATAATAACTTAAAACCCTTTACATATTTAAGATTGAAGTATCGGTTGCAATAGTATGACAAAACAAAAAAAAAACATAATAAAGTGATTTAATATCTGCCAACTCAATAATGAAATAATCTTTAATTTAATAACAAACTTCCTTTTAAAATAACCATAATCAATATTATAAACTAGCTTTAAACAGAGTTGGGAAATATTTCTATTGGCATCGTTTGTTTATAGCCTAAGTAATAAAGGGAAAAAAATATAAATGTCTTCATTTGAAATATTATTAGTAGATACAATATTTATAAACTATTTTCTAAAGACTAGAGCAGAGGAAGAGGAGAAAAGAAAATTTACTGACAGGTTTGAAACAGTAGCATTATAAACGAAAAAAAAAAACTTACATGTGATTCATTTGATTGACAGATTAACTTATAACATTAAGCTCGGGAGGAAGTTAAAAGTTCATGTAACACAGTTACCCTTCTTTCTTCATCCGGCTTGGCTTCTCACGACGGTAATTCTGACGAACGTAGGCGCGCATTTGAAATTTACTTGGAAGGCATAGTCAATTTGGAGATTGGAAGCTGGAAATCGTGAAGCACATACAACATGATCAGTCAGCGGCACGAAGATTCAAATTGGCGGGACAGAGATCAGCTCCTGGCACTTAGCCCATCGACATTACGGTTTACTGGTGGACTTCTTAACAAAAGTTGGAGGGATTTCTCTAGCAACTGCTTTGCTGTTTTTTGAGACGATCTACTCTCAGCCACGTCAAAAGTTAGAATGTTAGTTTTTTTTTTTAGATGGCCACGGTTGACCTTTCTGTCTGGTTTTTGTTTTAGGCTCCACCTACTTTTCTCCAGCCTCCAGCAATCCAGCTTGACCATACAATATCAATTATCCATTTCCATTGTTCCGTTTTCAGCTATCTCTAACTTTAATACGCAATTTTAAATTGACACAGTAATTACAAATATAAATTCCTTATCTAATTTCGAATACAACTTAATTACTCTATACATTTGTACAATACAGATTTTAATTAAAAACACTGATCAAAGGAATGTGACTTTTGATCAGCATTTTTAAACGACTTTGTATAATTCTAAAAAGGCTAAAATTTAAGCAAATACACCCGCAATGAAACTTTTAAATTAAGCTGCTATAAATTCACAAACCACGCACACACGAATATTATTTCATGATTTGCGACATTTATGCACGGAATCTTTACATATTTATTTACAAAACATAAAATATATATAGCTCAATTTTTGTGACTTGAAATGGAAAAATCCCATTGCGGGCGAATAGTGGTTCGAATTACCGTACTTCAACACATGAAACTAAGATCGGTTCTTCGATCTGTCTGTTTCAATATGTAACCTGTATAATTAAGGGAACTAACCTATATTTAATGTGCAAATGATATAAATGCAAGTAGAAGAGCACATATATTAATTATAAATATTTTTTATTGTTCTCCTTGTTTGTATTTAAGTAATGTTTAATCAATTTTCTCAAAATATGAAAATAAACATTGATTATGATCAATTAAAGAAGTTAACAGTTACAAATACCTTGGTCAGAATATTAATACAAATGGAAACATTGTGGATGAAATTAATCATAGAATTAAACTTGGTTGTAGTTCTTTTGGTAGAAATAACTTGATATTAAAAGGAAATATACCTATGTGTTTGAAAAGGAAGGTTTTTAACAAATGTATTTTACCAGTTCTTACTTATGGATCTGAGACTTGGACAGTTAATAGGAGAGCAATACAGAGACTTCTGACCACTCAAAGAAGTATGGAGAGATGCATGTTGGGAATTACAAGAGATCAAAAGGCAATGTATGGGTAAGAGAACAAACAGATGTTACTGTCCTCATTGAAAAATTAAGAGATTGAAGTAGAATTGGGCTGGATATATTGCTGGAAGAGATGATAATAGATGGACAATTGAAATCTTAAACTGGATTCCAAGAGATTGTAAATGACCCAAAAAAAGACTACATGTAAGATGGATGGATGAAATAAGAAAGTGTGTAGGGGTGATGTGGAGAAGAGAAGCTAAAGATTGGAGATGGATTGAACTTGGAGAGACCTTCATCCTGCAGTGTATTTATAATGTTTGTTGTTGATGATGATGATGAAACTAACAGCTAATTTAAGAGGGGTGAATGCATAGAAATATTATTTTATCTTCACATTGTCAGAGTATGAGGTTTATTTAAGAGTAATTACTATACTTCAAAACTTGAAACGTTTATAGCTTGTTATAAATTAAAATTTTATTTCAATTTATTAACTATTATTAAATACATACTGTTTTATCTTTGCATTGTTAGAGATAATGAAGTTGGTTTGATAATAATTATTATACTTCAGATTTAAAACATTTATAATTCATCATGAATGACAGATTTATTTTTGATTTATTACTTAATGTTGTTATAATATCCACATATTGAATATGATTTGAAATTAATTTGTGTTTTTTTTGTGTGTGTGCCTGTTTTGTGCAATTCATTTATATAATTGTTAAACTTAAAGTCATTTTGACTTGTATTTCTCCAATCACTTTCTAATGGTATATATGCCAAAAAAAGT
Organism: Epiperipatus broadwayi; assembly: GCA_028023455.1. NCBI lineage: Eukaryota > Metazoa > Onychophora > Udeonychophora > Euonychophora > Peripatidae > Epiperipatus > Epiperipatus broadwayi. Next base: position 97,530 of record JAQFVV010006699.1, read on the forward strand.
AAAAGAATTATAAATTTATCCAAGAGTGAATTTTTTTAACATTTAAAATGAAATCTGTTAAGTGGCTATGAAAAAAAGTCATTTATGATGTATATTATATTGTCAGGGATTGAGAGAACTCTCTCTTAGTTTATTTAAATACATCATGAGTGGATTATATTTTCCAGAATGAGCATTTGTGTATTATGATGATTATGTTATATGAAGTAGAGCAGTGGATTTCCCTTGTTTTCTGGTAATGAGACTAGATCCACATCAATATTGAACCTCTGAGTAAGGTTAGGAAGGCACTATATTTTGTTGTTTAGAATATTAGAGTTAAGAAAGTCCCCATCATGTGTCCATTTTGGAATGTTTTACCATTATATATTCATAGCTATGAGTAATGTAGTTTATAATAAAAATAAAAGATATGATTGATTTCTTTTATAGAACATCTAAGTGGAAATAGTGCTAAAGTTATTGGTTGGTCTTTGGCATCATCCATATTATGCCATTTTATCTTTTGATTTCCTAAGCAAAACCATGGGATATAGCTGTGTTAGGTATATTATAACAGGTGGCATAATGCACTAGCACACACAAAATATTATTGATTCAGAAAGTATGGAAGAAATTTATCACTGGATTTGTATGTCTTGGTAAATATTTCAAGTCATGTCATACTAATTTATTTTAAATTTTAAATCATCAAATCTTTTGAATAATTCATCCTCATTTTGAATGAGTAAACAAAAATAAAAGAAAGCTGGTGTAGCTAGTTAATAGAATTGTTTAATTGATTTATGAAGTATAGTGTGACCTCTAACCCTTTATGTTTATCTCCATATTGCATTATTTAATGTTTAATTACCCCAGTGTTAGTTTGGTTGACAGAATGTTAGAATTAGCTAATAGCATATGTATATCATAAGTAAGAATACAAATAAATTTAATTTTATGTACAATTATTCCAGTGTTAGTGTTGATAAATATTAATAAAGCATACATGAATTGATTACTAACATGTGTATGTTCGAAATAAAAGAACAAGAAGTGTATGTTAATGTTAATTACTCTTATGTTAGTCTATCTGTCATGAATATTTGAATTGTCCAATATATATATATATATATATATATATATATATATATATATATATATATATATATGTGTGTGTGTGTGTGTGTGTGTGTGTGTAAAGCAGAAGTACAAAATGTTTCTTTGGCTATATAATGTAGTAAATATTTTATTTATTTAAAAACTTTGTTTAGAGTTATTCTTTAACATGCATTCGTGTTCTGTTTCCACACACACACATACACACGCATACATATCCAGTATGATATGATTGCACTATATTATAAACTTAATAATGAAGTTGTTCAGTTCTGATGATATTGTTTTCTCGATCCAAAGACTATATGAAATGCTTAACTATTTGATGATCATCTGGGAAAGTTTGTGTACTTAGTTATTATTGAGATGATGATTTGAAATCAATAGGTACCCTATTTCTTTCACTAACTACTATTTTATTAGAATTGTGCTCAATTTTATGTCATTATATTTTATAGTGATAATTGATATATATCGTAGAGTATGATTTTTAAAATAAGTTATATAATAAAATCCCTGAGATATCCCATTATTGTTTTCAAAGTAGATTCCAATTTAGTTACTTAATTTAAACATGTTATGTAGTAATGTTAATTATTGCTACATCTTTGTTTTACTTAATTTAAACTTATCATAGAGTAAAGTTAATTAATACTACCTCTTGTTTTATTTAACTTAAGCTTATTATCCAGTAAAAGTTGATTAATGCATTTGGATGATGAGTGGAAATAAAATTGAAGTATAACTTGTTAATTTAAATGGATAGAACTTTCATCAATTTCAATTATTTATTTATTGCAAAACCAAGAAGATATTTTACTCTCATTGATTCATAGCATTTCGTCCTCTATTTTATTTGCATTTTTCATATTATAGAATTCTGTATGCCCCACTGAACTAAGCTATAGTTAGACAGTACTCTATGAGTCTCAATAGTAACTTGCTTTGATTAAACATCGTCTCTTGAACACATAGTTTGTATACAATGGACAGCATTACAGACAAGTTTTTGGTACTCCTATGGGCTCACCTATCTCAGGAGTTATAGCTAATTTATTCATGGAATATATAGAAACTCGTGATTTAGAATCATCATCTTTAAAAGCTCTCATTTGGCTCAGATACATAAATGACAAATTTTGTCATATGGCAACATGGAAAAAATAAATTACATGATTTTTTCGTATATTTAAATAACATGCATCCACATATTAAACTTACAATGGAGACAGAGTTTGATGGAAAACTTCATTCCTTGATGTTCTAGTCACCAGAACACCAAATAGTTTATATCTTTTTTTGATTTACAGAAAGAATACACACATGGACAGATCTTTTACTTTTCCATTCTCATCATCACCCATAGTTTCCATAGCCAAAACTCTTTTAAATAGAGCAATTAATCTTTCAAATAAGTCACATCTGAAAGAAAAAAAAAACATATTAATAGTGTTTTATTAGCATATAATTATATATCTAAATTTATTTAAAAAGCCTTATTTCAAGCCCAAAATGGACAAAATAGGAAACAAAACGATGATAAATCAGCTATTGGGATTTGTGTTCCATATGTAAAAGGAACTACAGACAGTATTGGACGTATATTAAAATTCTATAATATAGCTACAGCGTTTTGTATTCATCAAAAGGTCAGCAATATTATAACCAAGCCTAAGGATTTAATTCCTCGTGAATCTTATGGGGTTGATCAAATCTCATGTGAAAATCGTAATCGTCACATCAGTGTTAGGGGAAATGAGCATGCTAATGCAGTCAAACAACACTCATCATCATCAGCACTATCACTCCATACTATAGATTCAGGTCATAAAATTGATTTTTCTACTACCAGGATAATATCCAGATGTTATAATCTCTACCAGTCCAAAATTAGAAAAACCATTGGGAGACTTAAAAGGCCAGATTGTATAAATATGCAAGATAATACATGCAAATTTTCTTCTACTTAGAAATATATTTTTAAAAAACATTCTTAATTTAACATTTTTACTATTGGTGGAACTTTAACGTCTTTTCAAATCAGTGATAGTAGCACCTCTACAACCATTGTTCTACCTTTCATCATCCAGTAGATGACTTGTGTGATCAAGTCAAGACGTCAATATATCAATATTTAATTTTTTTTAACATGGATGAACCCACAATATATATATATATATATATATATATATATATATATATATATATAAACTTAAGAGCATGCTATATATAAGTCATGTGACATCTAACTTTTTATTATATATATATATATATATCATTACTCTGGTTTTGTACTGAGTGGCACTATTGTGTGGATAGTTTTGCCTGTTTTAACAACTTCAGCAAGCATAAGAAATAATGATCATGTGATGTTTAGTGGTTTAATATAAATCCTACTTAATAGGATAGAGATGGCTATTGTTATTAAAGAACCAAAGACATCAGAGTTCAGACCTATATACTATATAAGCTAATGAGCTTGAATTGAAAATATTATTATGATTTCAATATTAGACTCATAGTTTTGTAATTACATAAAGATAAAAGGTCACTGCTAGAGAGTTTTATTAGATCCTAAGATTTATGTGCAGTACTCTCAGAACCAATACTTCTCACTGAAGAAGTAAACAATCTAGAATCTACTCTGGGATATTAGATGAATAGGCAATAGATAGGGATTATATGCACAAACTTTCTTTCATACTCTGTCTTGCAATGATTGGCAATACTGTATGGAGATTTTTGTCTGTTTTGTACTCCACAATTGCATAAAAATATTACAAAAAATATATAATCACAAAATTAAAAATACAAAAGCAAGAATCAGCAAATATTACATCAGAAATGTAAAAAAATAACATCGAATCAGTATCAAAACACATTACTGAGTTATTCAATTTAGATAATGATAACAACCAAACACAATTCAAAACAGAGCCATAAAAAATACAAGTGACCCATGACCGATATAATTTCTATATAATTCCTCTAAAGGACAAATTCAACTCACCAATTCTGTAGGCTCTGTTGAAATCTTTTTATTTTTAAAATTTTGATAACAAAGCCTTATAGTAACATTACTAATCTTAATATTGAGCTTAGAAAATTCCCGATGAAAAAATTCTATAAACTACTAAGAGAAAAAATATCTATGGAACACAATCTATAAAATACTAAATCATCATAATAAAAGATATCTTTATATAGTACTTCATAATACAATACAGAAAAAAAAAATCTTTAGGAAAATATTAATTTTTTAAATGAAAAAATGCTTACTTATATTAACCTAGATCGACCCCTAGTGTTGAATAGGAAAATTAAAATCTGTGTCTAAAACTTGTTGTGACTGATCTTCAATTTCGATTACAATATATGGCAATACATTTAATATTAAATATTCATTAGAAAAAAAAGTGCTACACCCATATTATGGAATTCAGTTTTCTTTTATTTAACCCTAAGCAAAAATATTTCTCCCACTGATATATCATGCTTTCATGCCACCAAATCTTCACTATTAATTATAAACTTTTAAAGGGACCACTTTTCCCCAGTGCTGCTTATGGAAGGAAAGAAACCACAAATTAAAGAATGTCCCAATAAATTTTGTGCCATCTGCAGATGTAAAGTAACCAGACCATTCCATGTACAAAAAACTCACAATAATTGCAAAATGATATAAACACTAAAGCAAGATCTAAACAGATATGATTGTCATCAGTATCTGACATTATTAACCAATTCAAAATAACATAACAAACTATGATTAAAAACCATCATTTCTATAACTATTGCTCAAAATAAAGTACATGCAATTCAAATTATGAGTCTGAAAATAAGACATCTATCTTCTCATACAAACAAAAACTAAGTTACAATCCACTACCAGAAATAAAAGTCAGAAACTTATCGCTATGCCAGACAAAAAAATTAGAAGTCTACATATTCCTCAAACTCTATTCAACTTGAAATCTTCAATGGCAGACATTGAATAGGACCAGCACAGGTGGATATCTTTTCATTCATCTCTGAAGAAAAAGTCATTTATAGCAGCAGTCTTTCACAGAAGAGACTCTAAAAATTTTAAGAATTTTAAAAACTCACCAATGAAATAATCTACTAAAACCAACACATCAACTCAATAAAATTATCTTCACATTTAATGAATCTATTCCTATTTAAAATCTGCATTTTTATATAATCCTGATAAAGAAATAATGGGAAAGTTAATTAAACACTCCATAAAGGTAGTCTACAGATTCCTATCATAAATTTCCTGCAAACATCCTCAATCTCATATCTGTACCAATAGATATAAGTCATAAGATTTAATACTACATTATCATTCTTCAACCTGCAATGCATTTTAACATAATTGAAATTAATATTAGAATTATAAATACAATTTATCCAAACCGCTTCAAACACTTTTTAGCAAAACTCTTTATTTGTACATATACATACACCTACATTTCGACTGACCTGCAGTCTTCTTCAGAGCAAGTTTATTTTGATCTTCTAAAAAATAAACTTGCTCTGAAGAAATAACCTATCTCTGAAGAAGACTGCATGTCAGTCGAAAAGTAAGTATATGTATATGTACTAATAAAGGGTTTTGCTAAAAAGTGTTTGAAGCGGTTTGGATAAATTGTATTTATATGATATTACAGCAAAAGTAAAGAAAAGTGGGATTCTGTTAATATTAGAGTTCTAAACTCTCATCAAAGGTACTATTCATTCAGTATCTGGAAAAATAGTTCATCCCTTATATTATCTTATTCATAGAAAGAAAACTATTAGTCATCAAAGAAATAGATTCTCGAAGATTTTGGGATCAAATTTGCTATCTAGAATTTTTCTAACTGAAACAGGAATTGACATTCTAGTTTGATATAAAACCCCATTTAAGTCATTCAAAATATTATACCCGGATCAGTGTGATCTATAAATTTTTTTAAGCCGCGATTCTTTATTACAGTCGCTGTCAAAAAAAGCATGAAAACAAAACAGAGCATTTCGAATTTATCAATCACACAATCATTTAATTTTTCTATATCAACCATTGTTAAAGGATTTAATGTATTTTTCTTTGTTTTTATTAACTACTGTTTTACAACCAATAATATCTGGAGAAGATCGATGTTTATTTTTTATTTATCCTATAATGACAATTGGGAAAATGTAATTATATATATATAAATTATTATTTTTGGAACTAAACCGTGTATTATTTTGCATTAAATCCGATATTTCAATGGACTAGCAACCACTATTATTGATAATGGCGGTTGCTAGTCCGTCGAAATATCGGATTGTAATGCAAAATATGACACGGTTTAGTCCCAAAAATAATAAGTTATCTACATCATACAACCGTGAAAACATTAAATATAATATGGATATTCAACACTAACACCTATCATTATAAATAATTAAAATATAGTTTTTTTTTTTCATTTTGTTACATATTTCTGTAATAAATATTTATATATTAATTTATAAATATTAATTACAAAAAAGAGAATATTTTATTGATCATTTTAATAAAAACAATGAAAATGTATTACCTCTGAAAAAATACCCAGAATACATAAACATATCGTATTTAAATTAGTATTAATGCTATGGCCATGTTGCATTGATAAAAATAAATAAATCTAGGCAGAACTCTTCTAAATTTACCGAATATGATGTTTCTGGCACTGTCAGAAAATTAGATACAGATATAAAATTATTCTGGGAAATTTAATGGGTTGATATGAATCATCATGATGGATAGTAGGATCTACTTTTCGAGACTGAAAACCATTGAAAAAAGATCCTCAAAAATTAAAACAGCTAAAGAAATTACTCTAGTGATGTTTAATGGGTTGATCTGACAATCGGTCTTCCAGTGATATATAATGAGTTGATCTGAAACATCATGATGGATAAGAGGATCCATATTAGGCAATATGTTGTTACCCTAAAAACAATTAAAGAAAGACTGCTGATATTTAATGAGTTGATCTTAGGCATCATCAAGTATTGCATGTTCTATTTTAGGCAATACATTTCAAGCCATAAAGCAATATACTGTCTATATTTAATGGGCTGATCTGATATTAGGTGTTCTGGAATAATATTTAATGCATTGACAAATAATCATCATGATGAATAGTAGAATCTATATTGGAAAATGCATTGCTAGGCCCAAGGCAGGTTTAAACAAAATTCAAAGTTATTCCCAAACCAGTTATAAAAACCAGGTTGAAATTAATATATATTCTTGTGATTTTTAATGGATTAATCAGAAGCATCATGGTGAATATCAGAATCTATCTGGGGTAATACATTGGTAGTCCTAAAGCAATTTAAAAAAAGATGCTGAGGAAAGTTAATGGATATGTATTTTGGTAATCCCGATCAACGCATTTGACATATGAAAAAAAAATGAAAAAATGTATTGTGATGGCATTTAAGAGATTAATGAATAGTAGTATCGTTAACGTTGTACAAAATTTAAAGTAAAGAGATTAATGAATAATAGTATCTCTAACGGCGTACATAATGATATAGGTGTACATATTGGACCAATATGGACACAGCTTATAACAAAGTATCTGTTATACTGAGAGATAAAGATGTCCCACAGTCTGCAATTATAATTTTTAAGTAGCATTTACTGTTTGATGACAAGACTACAATTATTTTTGATTACCAAATTTTGTAACCTTCAATTAAATTTAAATGGTTTATAAAAAGTTTCCTTTACACGCAAAAATTAAAAATTATCAAGTAAATATTGGAAAGTACATTTAAAGGATTTTTAAAGAATATGTAAATATTAAAATATGTAAAACATTTTAAGAAATGTCATAAAATACTGACAAAGAGGGCAGCACTTTCTGAACATAAATGATTATACAGAAAGTGGATTATTGGTTTTTATGCTAGGTTTGGAAAAAGATAAGTGGGATTTAGATATAAAGGCCGTAGAGTTGACAAAGATTATGTTGTGGAAATGGGATGGAGCAGTATTTGGGGAAACATAGAGTGGGGAATGGAAAATAAAGTGGCTAACAGGTTTATCTGGGTATAATTGCCGAGAGATTCCTGACTTCGTTTAAGTAGAAGCTACATTATATCACATTATATGTATTAAATTCTAGTCTTTGATAGCGTTCAGCACTAAATAATCATGATTAATCAATGTCACATATACAGTTTAATTTAATCATACAAATAAAATATGAAATCCAAATAAAAATTTAAATAGGATATAATTACATAATAATAGCAAACTAAAATATTATAATATTATAATTTTAAGGAAATTCAATTATAAAAATATGTAAAAAAAAGTTAATTCCGGAGAAATATTTATTTGAAAGAAATCTATTATAAACGAAATATACTTAATGTTTACATAAATAAATGTATCAGTAAAAAAAGGGGGGGGGTATGCTTTTTTATAGATGTAAATCATAACCAATTGCTAATATTAATATTTACTTGTTGGTTGTTAGACTTGTCTGTTTTTTTTTTTTTTTTTTTTACTAAAAAGTACCCATTGATGAGGAGATACAGAATGAGATTCTCTCTCTCAAGCCTTCTTATTACAGTTTTAGAGAAAATAATTTGTGAAATAAATAAAAAATTAAGAAAATAAAGGTAAATTAAAATGTAAGAAATCTCGATTTTGCAGATCATGTCATTGTTTTGTAAAATAATGTTCAAAACGTGAAAAATGTTACCGAAGATATTGACAAAAGTATGCAGAACAAAATAGAAATGATAGTAAGTCTAAAGTAATGACTTTTCAAGGAAAAAAAAAACAATAAAGGTTGACGTAAAGTGATTAAATGAAGTTAATAACTACTAACAACCTCAACCAAAATCAATATAAAGATGTAAACGTAATAAATTAAATTATATAAGTGATCTTTAATGAAGTAATTTTGGTAAATTTACCTATTAAAAGAATATAGACTATTTGCCTGGAAAAGTTTTTAATAAATGTTATGCATTTATTGACCTAAAACACAGATGTTTATTAGAAGAATAAATATTACTTATAGCAGAAGAATATGTTGATATTCAGCCGAAAAATTTGCATAGGGTTCTACTGTCATTCATATTTCATGGTAGTTTTTACCACATTTTCTGCAATTTCTCCCAATGGTTATTCACCATGGTGATCATTGTTCAGTAAAACAGTGTTACAATAAATTGTATTATTTTTTTGCATGCAAATGTATATTATTTGGAATTTCATCTAGTTTCAAGTTCTGTTACTACTAAAAGCTTCTATTAATGTACAATCTCATCTGTCAATATTATTTTTATGACAAATGTACTAGTTTATTCTTGAACATATTATTCAGTCTATTTGAGTAAAGATAACTATTTATGACACTATAGCAATATCAGGGTTGTGGAGGCTTAGACAAATATAAAGAATACTTGTAATATTCTATTGTTTTATTTTCTTGGATCTGGTGGCATATTGTTGTACTGCTTGTAATTGAATGAAAGATATGAGCTAAGAATTAGTCCATCATCAATACAAGAAAATTTAAATAAAGATAGCTTCATATAAATAATAATCAATCATCATCAGTTGCAATTGGATTTAAAAAAATATATTCTTATACTAATCATCATCATACAAACCATGAGATATAATCTTATAAGTATGTAATTATAAACTAAACTTATGCTAAGTTAAACAGAGACAAAACTCTAAATAGGTAATTATATAAAAAAAAAACAGGCAAACTCTTCATACAGTAGTGTCACTCAGTGCAAGCCAGAATAATCAATGGATTCCAGAAGGCTTGGGCACAAAATCCCTATCTATATACCCACACTAGCTTCTAGCTTATGGCTTTCTTCAGTGAAGTGCCTTGGATCTGAGAGCAGTACACCTAGATCTTAGGACCGAAAGCAACCCTCCAGCAGCCACTTTTTATCTCTACTTAGCAACCACTATTCTATTAGGCAGGATTAGTATTAAACTACTAAACATCACATGATCAACATTTCTTATTCTGGTTTGTACTGAGTGGCACTACTGTATGGAAAGTTTTGCCTGTTTTAATAACAGTTATGAGCAAGCATTATAAATGGTGATCATGTGATGTTTAGTGGTTTAATAGGTAATTATTAACTAAACTTATGCAAAGTTGAGCAGAGCCAAAACTCTCAATAGAGTAATGTCATTCAGTCAAATCAGAGTAATAAATGGACATAATCTGTTTTGACTTCTTGTGTAAGCATAGGATATAGTGATTACATAAGCTAAATACTATAAATGCATATTTGGGGATCAATGAAAGCTACCACATGCATTAAGAACATTGGTCCCTTGAGATTACCACTAGGCTTAATGATCCTAGAAAATTTATTTGGGTTGACTGAATGTTCATTAGTGATGACGATCAGTCATAACATGCAATAAATTACTTCCCCTACCTCAGCTTAGAGGATGAGATTCTTAGCTACTAAACATTTGATAGAGAGACACAGTAAACAAAATGTCAGCTAAATTTAAATAAATCGTAATGTTCTTTACAATTAAAAGAAAATACAGAAAATCATACAGTTAATAAATATTGCATATATGGATATCTTATGAGACTACATTATTATTGAGAGTTTTGGCAGTTAAATTGATTCCCAGTTAAATTGATTTCCCAATTCAATTATTTCACTAATATAAAACTAATCTTATAATAGTAGTTTTATAAAAAATGGTTGTATAATCTGTGTGTAAATGACTTTTAATAAGAAAAAAAAGAAAGTATTCAATTGAATGACTTTTAATAAGAAAGAAAAATATATTCAATTTATCTCCATGGACTCTTATGCACTGACAATAAAGACAGTTGTGCATGGCAATATAATTCCGCCTCATGACTGTATGTAAAATAAAAATAACTATTCAATTTAAGCTAATTCTTCTAAACTTGCCAAAATCGACTATTAAATGATTAGTAGCCCCATTTAAAAGAATATGAGCTTGACCAAAACATCATCGTCAAAGGCTACTCGATTCACCAATATATAGTAATAATATTAAACAAAGTGTGTGTTTTATCTATATCAAAGCAAGGTCATGCCAGAATAAACCGATTGCAATATAACCAGTAGTCAATCTGAGCAACCAGAGGAAATACAATAATAATATTGGCTGGGAAGATACTTAGATAATCCTTGTTAAGTAAAAGAAAACCCTATAAAGTAACAGTGGTCTATGTATGGATTTATTTTAGTTACACATACACAAGTAGATGAATAATACATGTTATATACAAGCATTAAAAATGTTTTAGCAAATCTAAAATGAAAAAAGACATATAAAATAAATTGATTAATGCATTTTCAAAGAAAAAAGTTAATTTCAAACATTATTACAAATCTTCTTTAAACAATTTTTCTGATCAATTAACTTCACACTTGTTTTCTTAAAAAAGCACTTAGCTTTTTCACATTCAAGAGGGGAATGGAAAGGAATCAAATGATTCTACAGTAATAATAATTATTCTGAATTCAAGGCTTTATTTAAAACTGTCAAAAACCTCAATTAAGGAAGACAGAATATATATATATATATTGTAATGGGCACAGACGTCATTTCATTATTTTTTTATTTTATTAGTAAACATGAAAAAAAAAATAAAAGTTCGCCAATAAAAACTTCTTTTTTAAGAATTAAAAATAAAAATATCATCTTAAACTCACACATATATATATATATAAAATCGCACAGATAAATAATTATTAAAATAAAACTTTATTAAAGAAAAAGTATTTTAAAACTAAATTTTCAGAAAAGATTTAGAGATAAAAATATATGTTTAAGTTTGAAAACAGATTAATTAATCTTTTGCAAAATGGAAATGATTATTTTAATTAGTAAACTAGCCTTGCGCATCTAAAATGTATAAGCAATGGACAGATAGGAAAACATTAGGAACAGAATGGCCAATGAAAGAAATCCATCGGGTAAATCAGACCTCAATGGAAGGATCATCATCAACGATGACATAACATCCATTGGATCCTAAAGTTATGTATAAAAGAAAAAATTTGGAAATAAAAAGTGATTTGGTTTAATTAATTAGAAGGAGGAGATGTGACTATATGTGTTAGTGCAGAGTTGAAGGAGAAGGGATTGAAAAGACGCACTCTTCAATCCCTTCAGTTGTTAAAAAAAAGAAAGAAATGAAACATCGCTTTTCTTATACTGAGGACAACAGGATCATCGGGGGATTTAATGTGGATTCCAAATGGCAAGCAACAGATAAAAGGAACGTTTTGAAATCGTAAGAACTTTTTGAACTCTCAGCTTTAAATATAAATAATTTATGAACATTTCTAAACAAAAGAACTCTAAATACTAAACTTTTCAATATTTATAAATATAAGAATTTCCTATCTGACTAAAGTAGTTAAAATGTTATTTGATGTATTTCTTTTGTAAAATCATTTCCATTTATATATTTTTATCTTCTTTAAGCTTTTTTTATGATTTCTGTTTTCCAATAAATTAAAATATATCAATGATAAACTTAAGTCGGGTGTGAATGGCTGTATAGATTTGTAAAGTTATATTAGGGGAGGGTAATCTTAGGTTATTCATGTTGTTGTTGAATTGGGTCAATGGATTGGATATATTGATGTAGTTAATAGATGTAATGCAAGATTCGCTATGGGCAGAATCACTTGTATATGCCGCACACTTAATCTTGCCTAGGGAGTGCCATCGTAAGTCGGCAAAATGACCACAGTCCATTTCTATGGAGTTTTTTTTATTGTTCTTCTTGTTAGATAGATGTAATATTCCTATCTGATGAGAGTCAATGTCTTATCTTAACCTATTTTGTGTTGCCATATTAGTATTACATTGAGTACATCAATATATCAGATGGATTGACGCCAGGTTGACTGCGAATTTTTAGCCTAAGGTTAAATGGGGATAGAATGTTTTATCTTCAAATGCAAATCTATGTAGTCTATTCATACTCAACACTAAATAAAAATGCAATTGACGATATCAATGATTTTGTATTTTGAACGTTTATGTTTATTTTGAAATGTTTTAGCTGTTTAATCTATGTAACCGATCTACACTCAGCATTTATAAACAACTTTTATAAATCCCTCTGTGCGAACTTATAATAGCATAAATATTAAAATGTAAATTTAAATTCTAAAATTAAATTAAAACCCAAAGTAAAAGATATTCCAAAATAATGTTAAATTTTATATATATGTGCGTAAATAAATGTTTGTATGTTAATTACTGGCAGTGGCTTACTTTATTCTTTTTTTAAATTATTCTTAGATAAGAATTTATTATAAATATAAATCTCTGCTATTCCAATGAGCTAGTGACTTGGGCTAATGACCGGGATCAAAATTAAAAAAAAAATTTTTTTTTGACTTACGTATCTGCCTACTTTATAAATTTTTCTAGGTTCAAATGCCTAGATGGCACCCTGTAGTGCAGATCACATTAAGTAGCCTGTTCTGGATTGTTATAATATATTTAACAGTATATGCCATTACATTAATTTAAAATTAGAATAAAAAAAAATTTTTTTAAGTTCATAAATAAAAAAGTAAAAGCTAAAATGAAAGAGTTGTTCAATGTATCTGTATTTTTATATTGGACTATTTCCATCATCTAATATGTGTGTTGAATGTGTTTAGAAAAGTTTAATTTTTAGTTAAATATTCCAAATGCATTCAACTGTTAGTAATATTGCAGCAAACAGGTTAGTATATACACCAACTGTTAGTAATATCACAGCAAACAAATGTTAGTAATATCACAGCAAACAGGTTAGTATATACACAACATTTCGAGAGGTATTTTTCTCCCCTCTTCTTCAGGTTTTTCTGGCCTGACCAGTGACAGTACTAGCATGGGATTCGAACCTGGGCCCTTAGAATCTTGAGAATTAAATTTTAAGGTAATGCTCTAACCAACTGAGCCATCCTGCCAAGGGCAACAGTAAGTAGTAATTTCATATACTTATCTATGACGTTCCTCCTGATTTCTCCACTATTTTCTCAGAGCAAAGTTGATTAGTGGTTTCCATACATGAGCAGCTTCTTTAAATTTTCTTCTTTGTACCTTTTCTTCTTTGTCCAATATTTTTGTATTTTCCCAATCAAATGTATGTTCATTGATCCATACATGGTCTGCTACCTTAGACACAACTGTTTTTTTCTCTTCTAATCATCAGTGTATGTTCTTGCAAGTGCTTTTGAATGGGATGGCTGGTTTCACCAATATATGATCTTAAACATTCACATGGTATTCCATAGATGCAGTTTTTTCTTTGCAGCATTTCAAGTTTAGGCTTTGTAGATGTTAGAATTCCTCGTAGTGTTGTATAGCTCTGGAAAGCTGTTCTGATGTTATACTGATTGCAGATTTTCCTTAATTTGTCTGCTATTTTTGGAATGTATGGATACACTACAGTACCAATAATTGTCTTTTCTGTTGATGATTATTTTTGTTGTCTATTTAATGTTTTCTTAATAACAGCTGATGGATAACCATTTTTCTTAAGAGTTTATTCTATATAGATCTTTTCCTTTTCCAAATCGCCAGTTTCTGAACAAACTTCTTTTGCTCTTTTCCACAGTGATAGTATAATTCCATGTTGTGTGCTTCTGGTGTGATTAGATGTATAGGATAAGTATTTTCCTGTATGTGTAGGTTTTCAGTAAACTGTAGTTTCAATTTTGCCATGAGGCAGTCTTGTCACAAGAACATCTAAGAATGCCAATTTTTGTTCTTGTTCTGGTTCTATTCTGAATTTAATTGAAGGGGATATGTTGTTGATGTGTGTCCAGAAAGTTTGTAGCAATGCTTCACCATGCTGCCATACAACAAATGTATCATCCACATAGTGAAGCCAAACTTTAGGTGAACAAGGAATACTTTTTATGGCTGTGGTTTCAAGTTCTTCCATGTAAATGTTGCTAATCAGGGGAGACAATGGTGAGCCCATAGCCATTCCTTGATTTTTTTGGAGGAATTATGTGTTATATTGAAAGTAGGTTGTTTTTATACAGAATGTTAATAGTTCCATTATGCTATCAATAGGAAGAGCTGTCCTGGTTTGTAAACTATTATCATCATTTAATCTTTTCCTTACAATAGACAATGCTTTTTCACATGGTACATTTGTGAATAAACTTTCCACATCAAAGCTTACCAATAAGTCAGTTCTTCCAATTTTCATGTTCTTGATTAATTCTACAAAGTGTCTAGAATTCCTGACAAATAACCAGGTCTTGAATGCCTAGAACTTTGAGGAGAAATCTTGCCAAATTTTGGCAAGGTGAATCTCTAGAACTAACAATAGGTCATAATGGAACATGATCCTTATGGATTTTAGGTAGACCATAAAGATGAGGAATTTTGCTGAAATATGATGTTATTTTACTTTTCTGAATCTGTAAGGTACTTGTGATGCTTTCTGAGTAATGTTTGTAATTTTGTTTCCATACTTGGTATCAGATCTTTTGCCATTTTTCTATATTGGCCTGCTGTGAGGAGATCTTGTATTTTGTTGTTGTAATCAGTTGTATCCATTACAACTGTTGCATTGCCTTTGTCAGCAGGCAGAATAATTATAGATTTATCTGCTTTGAGAGATTTAATTGCTTTCCTCTCCCCATAGGATATGTTTGACTGCAATTTTTGTTGCTTGTCAAGTGTTCTTTTTATTCTCCAGCGTAATTCTGCTGCTTCTTCTAAAGGCAATTTTTGAGTGACTTCCTCAGTGGCTGCCATTATATCTAATAAGGGGATATTAGATGGTGTTACAGCAATGTTTAATCCTCTTTCAAGAACAGAAATTTTGTATGTGTTAAATGTTTAGAACTTAGATTTTTAACAGATGAAGCTGTTACATTGCTTGGTACATTATGATTTTTGATATGCCCATGTAGGTTAGCAAGTTTCTTCTTATGACATTCTTTTATTTTTCCATGTAATATAGAATATGATCTTCTTACTGCTTGAAAAACTCTCATGTAGTCATCATCAGTAAGTTTATTTTTAGAAGACATTCTACATTATTAATTGAATGCATTGTTTGACACTTAGAAAACCTTTGAACATTTATTCTTTCTCTTAATAAAGCTTCACTTGCTCTCTGAGTAATTTTCTCAGCTCTCTGAGAGTGAATTGGAGGTTTTAGTTGCAAACCTTTAGGAATTTTCCTTTCTGATTTACATTTACATAAGAGGGTCAAATGATTTTCTACTTAGGCCAGCTTTAGTGATAGTTTTTCATAAGGTCTAAAGTTTGATATTGTATCAGGTCCATACCGAATACTTATTGTTTTTCTGAAGGTTTGTGATGATGGTGTTCTAGCTATATTTTTATATTGGACTATATATATATATATATTTGCTCAGATGCAAAACTTTAAAAGTATTTCTTTTTTAGATAAAAAAAAGTATTTGAACGTACTTTTTTATAAAAAAAAGTACAAGATCTAAAGATAAAATATTTTAGAAAATGGAAATGATTGTTTTATAAATGAAATGAAAAGCAAACTAGCCCTTGGGGCTCTTATATAAAAAAAGTCAGATGAAATATAGATAAGGGAACAAAAATAAATTAGATGTCCAATAGAAGCCGTGAAGAAGGCTCGGACCGTAACGAAAATTTGGAACAGGAAACCATTGTTCAGTGAATCCGGTCGATCGGTATAAAAAAAAATATTGAAATTAAGAACAGTTCCAGCTTGATATTTTTTTAGGGGCATGATAAGAGAGCATTTCTCACTCTCTATTTTATTTCAAATAAAATGACTGATGAATTATGAATGGTACTATTGCAGATCTCGAATCATATGGGTTCTGCAATCAAATAGTACCAGGATTGAAGCAGCTAAGGCCACATCCCAAACAACAGACCAGTCTTCAAATAGAGATGTCAAGAAATGTGGCATCAGAAACCAGGATTCTTCTACTGTAAGACATGAACTGTAAAATTTAAAAGTAATTAATAACTTTTGTTAAGATTTGACAAGCTTTTAATATTCAGCTAACCTAAATTTTAAAATGAACTTTTATCTCACTTTTAACTTTCAAATCAATTATTAATGTTTAAATTTATACATTTGAGTTTGCAAAAAAAATCATTTCCATTTTTTTATTAATATTTATTGTATAAATTATTTAAATGCATTAAATTTAAGTTGGGTATAAACACTGGCATAGTATCATTAACGTTTAATTATGTTTATTGTTTTTATATTTGATTAAAATATATAGACATTCGGTAAATAATGATATCTTATGTTAAGTATCTAAAATGTATTTATTCGGATGTTTTTTAAGGTTATTGGTGTCAATGTGGCATCTTATGATGAATACCATTGGGTTTCTTGTAAATTTTCCTCTGCAATTCCATCAATGACTTTATATTTATGATTGTTTATGTTTATTTTGAAATGTTTTTAACCATATAATATATGTGGCTGATCTATACTCAACATTATAATACAAAGTTTTATAAAATTCATCTGTAAAAACTTATATAAATGTTAAATTTAAGTTGGGTGTGAATGGTTGCATAGATTCACAAAGGTATGTTAGTTTAAGAAAGAGTAAATCTTAGGTTATTTGTTTCATAGTTGGATTGGGTCAATGGATTGGATATATCGGTGTAATTAGTAAATGTAGTAGGAGGTCTGCCACATGCAGGATTGTATTATACACCGCACACCCCTTTTTTGCTTATGGAAGGGGATAGTAAGACAGAAAATGCAGTCCCTTCCTATGGAGTTTTTTTTATTGTTTTTCTTGCCAGACAGATGTAGCATTACTGTCTGGATGAGAGTCAATGTCTTCTCTAACCATGCTGTTCAGATGTACATTCCTGACAGTATGGTAGTTGTGCTGTCGTATTCATGTTGCATTGAATACATCGATGTATCTGATGGATTGACATCGGTTTGACTGCGAACTTTTGGCCTAAGGTTAAATAAGGGATAGAATATTTTATTTTCAAATGCAATCTATGTAGTTTATTCATACTCAACACTCTTAAAAATATTATTAAATTCATCTGTGAGGATAGTTTAAAATTTTAAAATAATAATTTAAATTAAAAGTTAATATTAAAACCTAAAAAAATAAATGTCATTCCTCAATATTAAATATTATATATGAACATTAATAAATGTTTGTGTGTTAATTACTGGCAGTGGCTTATTTTCTTTTTGTTAATATTGAAAGTTATTTTAAATAATTTATATTTTATAAATCTCTGTGTCTCTCTGAGCTAATGACAGGCTAACGGTGTAAAATATAAAATAAAGTGGAGTCTTAACTTATGTATCTGCCTATTATATAAATTTTTTAGGTTCAAATAATCTGGTGGTGCCCTGTAGTGCAAATACGGTAACACTCTTATTCAATCAATCCGACTGTTATAATATATATATATATTGTAACGATATATAAATATGTCGTTACATTAATTTAAAAGAAAAACAAAGTTCGCAAATAAAAATAAATGTATTAAAAATCTATAAAAAAACTAGACGCTAAAATTAAAATGTTGTTAAATATATATATTCGCACAGATGCTAAACTTTAAAAATATTTTTTTTTATATATATAAATAAAAAAAGGTATTTGAACGTATTTTTTTTTTTTTGATAAAAAAATACAAGAGTTAAATATTAAAATATTTAATATAAGTTAAAATAAAAACAGGTATTAATTAATTCCTGTAATCTATAAATGGAAATGATTGTTTATTATTTGAAAAACAAGCTAGCCCTCAAGGCTCTTATGTAATTAAAGGGTCAGATGGAAATTAGATAAGAGAAATTAGCTGGACCAATGGAAGCACCAAGCCTTGGCTCGGACCCTAATGAAAGTGATGGATTGGTAACGTTTTGTTGTTTGAATCCATGTGGATAATATAAAAAGGAGAAATATTGAGTATTGGGCAGTTCCAGCTGTTTGTTTTGAGAGATGGGGTAGGACGCACATACCTCACTCTCTCTCTATTTTAAAAATGAACTGATTGAGATACCGAAAGGAACCAGCTAATGCCACCTCCAGAACATTATCTTCTAAACGAGATGTCACGGGAATATAAAACAAGAACCTGGACTCTGCTACTGTAAGCTATCGATTATGAACTTAAAATTTTTTTTAAATAATTAAGAACTTTCGTGAAAGCAATTTAAATGTTAAAATGGAATTTCTATTTGACCTTTAAGTTTAAAATCAATTGATGTTTAATTTTATATGTTTGTTATTGATAAAAAAATCATTTCCATTTATTTTAATTGTATAAATTATTTATTGTTTAAATTTTAAATGTATGAAATTTAAGTTGTTTATAGACGCTTGCATGGATTCGTTTGCGGTTAATTATATTTTGGTTTTCATATTTGATCAAAATATATAGACATTCGATAAATAATGATACCTTATGGTGAGTATCTAAAATGTATTTATTCGGATGTCTTTTAAGTTATTGGTGACAACGCAAGTATCTTATGGTGAATACTATTGGGTTACTTATAAGTTTCCCTCTGCGATTGTCAGTATCAATAATTTTGTATTTTGATCGTTTATGCTTATTTTGAAATGTTTTTGACCGTGGAATCTATGTAATCGATCTATACCCAACATTTTAAAACAAATTGTATAAAAGTTATCTGTGCGAACATATCTAAATGATAAATTTAAGTCGGGCGTGAACGGCTATATAGTTTTGTAAGGTTATATTAAGGGAGGGTAATCTTAGGTTATTTGTTTCGTGGTTGAGTTGGCTCAATGGTTTCGATATATTTATGTAGGTAGTAAATGTAGCAGGAGATCCGCCACATGCAGGATTACATATATACGCCGCACACCCTCTGTTGCCTATGGAATTGGATAGTAAGACGCAAGACGCAATCCATTCCTATGAAGTTTTATGTTTATTGTTCTACTTGCCATCAGAAGTAGCATTCCTGGTGGTGGAGAGCAACAATGTCTTCTCACTATACTGTTCAGATGTGCATTCCTGACAGTATAGTCTATTTAGTGCCGTTGTATTTTCATGCTACATTGAATACATAAGTGTATCAGATGGTTGGCATCAGTTTGATTTTGAATTTTTAGCCTAGGGTTAAATAAGGGAAGAATATTGTCTTTTCAAATGCAGATCTATGTAGCCTATTCATACCCGATCCTCTAAATAAAATATTAAACATTATAGCAAGCTATTTTAAATGTAAAATTAAAAGTTAATATAAAAATCTAAATGTTAAACTTATTCCTCGGGTTTAGAATGATTTTATATGTGCGTAAATAAATATTTTTCTGTGTTAATTTCTGGCAGTGGCTTTTATTATTTTTTTATATTTATATCTAAATTTATAGATTTTTATCTCTGCGTCTCCATTGAGCTAGTGACAATGGGCTAACGATCTAAATATGTAAATAAAGTGGAATCCTAACAGCGCGTATCTGCCTACTTTATAAATTTTTCTAGGCTCAAATGCCTAGATGGCGCCCTTGGTAGTGCGGTGCGGTGCGATGCGATCTCCCACTTCGTTTGGATCGTTATAATATATATATATCAAAATATTAATATATAACAAACTAACCAAAGGAAATAAGAATCTTTTTAGATTTTTAGCCCGTGATGGCCATCATTTGAACATGTATGGAGCTAGATGTTTAGCGGACGGTTTTAAATGTATAATGTCATTGATGGGATGTAACAGAGTTTATAATGTAAATTCAATGTTGAGTGTGAGGGAATATAGTTTTGCTAATGTTGGAACTCAAATGGAAGCTGTGTTGACATGTGAAATGGGGACGTAGACTGAGATATGTAATTGTCAGGAATCGCAAATTATTATACCGCGTGATACTAACGGGATCCTAGTAGATGTTGAACAATCTTGCTTGCCAGGGAATGTTTTGGAGGAATCATTATGGGATAGATCTCCAAAAGTTTTTAAAGAAGATCATACTCAATGTAAAGTTGATTCTTTAGACCTTTCATTGGATGATATAATTTGTAACATTTCCAAACAGGAGGACTTTTTAAGAATGACTATTTCTGATGTTCAACAGATTGATGGTTTTGCTGCTTCAGATCAACATATAGATGGTGGTAAATGAGATCTGGGTAATTTAGAGGTGGGTGTAGTTAACTAAATAGATAATGGATTGATAATTGGCACTGATTTTAATACAATATCTAGTGTAGATACAGAGTTTGATATTAATAGAGATTATTCTAGTAAACAACATTTACAGGGTCTAACATTAATTAATACAGGGGCAATCCCTAAACATTTTTCTAGACGTCTAAATAATAAGCAGGTTATAAGTAATTGACAAACATTACATAGTACATCGTTTCTTAAACTTAGGAAATTATATGATAAATTAGTTAGATATAGACAACATATTAGTAACTTTGCATATTTTATTAACAATAACATAATTCCTAAAGGCCTCAGAATAAAAATTATTGCTAACATAGATCAATTTCCTAGGGAACTTGCAATTAAATGGGATAATACAATAAGAGAAGCATCTGTTGCATTGATACATATTTTGAAAGATGCATATTTGGTAAGACTTAAATTAATTGAAAAAGAAATTATACATTTTGGTAGTTTTAATTTAATGAATATAGATGAACAGAAGGAATTACAGGAATGGGTAAAAGCTTAAAAAAAAAGTAAATTTAGATTTTTTTTTAGTATAATTAATTTTTTAAAAAAACATACAATGAAAGTTAAATTGTTCGTTCATATTTTTTTATGTAATTAGAAATAAAAGTAGAATTGGAGAGACCAAAAGAATTACAAAAGTAAAAAGATAATTAAAGATGGCAGAATTATGCTAAAAAATAAATACTTTGTAATTGAAAAATGATAAACAATGTTCAAGATTATGAACCTAAACGCCATGATAATAACATGTGCAGAAGTCTGAAAACTGGGCCTCTAGTGTAAAAAAGCAGAGACCAGTTTGATGAATGTCTTGTTTCATTTGTTTCTCTATAGTTAGTCCTGGATAACAAGAATCTATATCCAGGATCAGTCTATACTGAAATAATTTGGCATGCCTGAGTGAACCGGAGCTTCTGCGGACATCATGCCTGAAGATGGACATCAGAAAAGCCTTCGAAACTGACTAGGAGAATAGACCACAAGATCAACTTATAACCAATGACCGAGCTCATTCTAACCCAAAAAACTATGCATAGTTATCTACTATCTTTTCACTAAATTTACTGGTAAGCTATGACTCTTTATTATTCCCGATTGTGACTAAATTGTCGATAAACCATTTTACAAATATAAGCTTATAATAGAATCTCGATAAAAACTTTAATTTTTGTGCTCAAGGAACTTTCTTTTAAATAACTTTATACAAGATTTTGGAAATTAATTAATTGTAAGAAGTGAACATTATTGAATTGGTTTAATTATTTTGTTTAACTGTTATTTTTTTTATTCATTAATTACTTCATGTTTGGATTAGTATGTGTTCTCTCCAGTTTACTTAATTCGCAATTTAACTTAAACATATTTTTAATCTGTTAGAATAAAAATATGTTTCTAATATCAATTTTCATTTGTACATTATTAATAATATTTATTATAGTTTATTATTAAATTTATTATTAGTTTAGTAAGATTTACAAATGTAATTTACCTTTGCCAATATGTTATAAGTTCCAGGAATAATAATATTTAAAAGATAATTCTAGTTTATGGTAGAATTACCGATTCTTAAAAAGAAAAACATTTTTCTTTTTAATTTGTGAGATGTTATGTGATGATTTCAGTGGGTTCTTAAAGAACCCTGTTGTCTTTCAAATAAATTAAAAGCTCAATATGTTGATGGCGTATTTCGCAACAATTTTTAGGTAGAGTTGATCAGGAAATATAGTTATGCTTTTTTAGAAATAGAAATACAATTTTCTTATTTTTGGCATAACTTGATCAACTTGTGCACAGCTTATATAGTGTGTAAAGGCCTAGCAAGATGGAAAACATTATATATATATATATATATATATTTATTTATTTACCCACACCATCGCGTAAAAATAAACATAAATAAAATAAATGCTCTGGCTAAAACTTTCAATCTTACAATAGTAAAACAAATATTATGAAAATCTTACAATAATTTATACCACTAGACTAGCTCAAATTAATAATAATGAATATATGATTCGTTTTAAATAAATAAATAAGAAAATGAAATATTAATAATTTTAATCATGAGACATATGGTGAAAAGTAAATTAGTAAGGACTACATTGATCATATATCCTGAAAGATCCAATCTCAATGACTTAAGAATACTATCCCCCCTTTATTTCAAGTAATTATATACAACTCTAGTATTCATAAGACTTTAAAAATATTACAAATAATTATATATAATATGAATATATATATATATATAATAGTTATGTTATTAAAATATAATTATCTTTGGATCTTTAAATAAAATGTCTAACTAATTTACAATCTTTTGAAGCCAAGTATTATAAGGGATTTTGAATCATTCCTACCTACTTCTAAACAACAACAACAACAACAACAACAACAACAACAATAATAATAATAATAATAATAATAATAATAATAATAATAATAATAATAATAATAATAATAATAATAATAATAATAATAATAATAATAATAATAATAATAATAATAATAATAATAATAATAATAATAATAATAATAATAATAATTCTTTTATTTATCATTTGTCATTTGTCCTTTCTCATTTCTCATATGGCATATTAAACATCTGGTATAATCTGAACATTATGTGGCAAACAAAAAATACATTTGATTACATGGCAGTAATTTCAATAATAAATTATGACCAAAAATAATATTATATTACATGATTTTGCTGTGTCGTATTTTGAATAATAATCATCATTATTTAAATAAATAAATCATTTGAATTCATAGAGTGCAACACATGTTACATGTATAATTTTGAATTCTATAAATTGGAACCTGTGGTGGTAAGTAGATCAATAATAACATGGACAACAAGTTTATAACAACAACTTTAATAAATTTATTTTATAATAGAAAAAACAATTATGTACAAAAATGTTTACAATCCTAAAACAAATACTTACAAATATTATATTAAAATTTAAAACAAAATATGCAAAATAAAATAAAAGAAAGATTGAATTTACAGATTTACAATTTCGAAAATTATAAATGAGTAAGCTTTCACTCTGGTTTATGAATTTTAAAATTAAAAATACATATCATGTATTAGTTATTCAAAAAAAGTTCTATTGCTTATCTTACAATATTTTATTGGCTTATTCTAGGTTAATAAAAAGTAAATTTAAAATAATGTTTATTCATGTACTAAATAATAATAAATATTTTTGCTTGGCACCATTCTAATGTTAAGATGTGTGTGTCATGTATAAAAATATCAAATACACCAGGGTCTCGTTTTATGGGGATTATTTTAATGCGATTTTGAAGTTATGTGATTCATGTTTCTTCTTAATATTTTTCATATTTCACTATATTTATTAGATATCAAGAAATTTAAATTATTAATAACTTATTTTGACTTGCAATACTTTTTTTTTCAAAAATATAATGTTATATTAGCAGCTAACATGAATATGGCCTGAAGCTATATTTAGAATAAATAACCTACTTATACTAATGAGTAAATAATAATAATAATAGATTTATACTTACATATAAATATATCACAATAAATATTCAAAAATTTTAAACTTTTAAAATGTATATTGATAGGTATAACAGAAATAAATAATGTAGATTTTTAAAATAAATAACGAAGATTTTATTGATTTTATAAACTGAAAATAATATTTTTAATGATAATGTGTAATCTTTTTGTTTTGATTGCGATCCTCATTTTTTTAATGTAGAAATAAAATGTGAACATTTAAAATTTATTTCAGTAGTAAAATCAGTTGTCAGCAGAAAACCATTAACACAGCACAAGACTGAAATTGGCACTAGTTGTGTAAATGGGATGGAGCAGAATATGGTAAAAATTAGAGTGGGGAATGAAAAATAAAATGGCTAACAAGTTTCTCTGGGCATAATTGCTGAGAGATTCTTGACTTCATTCAAGATGAAGCTACATCACATCACATCGACGAATCTGATTTCTTACCAGTTTACATACAAACGAAATGCACCTTCCAAAATAGTGATAATGATTAAAATACTATGAAAAAAATGTCAAAGAAAGTTTGTCTTGTACCAATTTTTTTTAAATATTTGATATTTTTTATTAGTCATACTTTATTTCCTTTTTTTTTAATGCAAATTTTAAAGTAATTTTTCCTATTGCTTTGCTTTTATGCGAATTGTGAAAATTACAGACCCTACCCCCCATTTTTCAAGGTAAGTTAAGACTATTTTTTTGTGATTTTTTTAATGCAGGTTTTCTGTGGAACCTATCTAATGCATAAAATGAGACCCAGGTGTATAAAAAATAAATAAAATATAGACATTCATCATACACCAATATTTTTCATTTGATATTTCACTGTAAATTATACATTGTTTTATCAAACTGTTGCCAATTTATGAAAATCGAAGGTATCAAAAAATATTTGAAAATATAAATTATGAATAGTTTATATTTCTTTTGTCACCAAAATATTTTTAAAATATTAAAAAAAAATATGATTCTTTTGTCATATTCACCATCAATATTATGTGTTCAATACCAAATTTAAAAAAAAAAAAAAACTTATCTTGCCTTTTTCTAAACAATTCATCTATTTTAAAATGATCCATTATTCATCTTTCAAAATTACTATACTACACAATGGTTTGCTAATGAAATTCGGATAGCGATACAATGCATAGGACATGAAGGTATAACTAGAGTAAAGACTCAATAGTATAAAATAATTTAACAAATCACATGAAAATCAGTATGAAGAAAAAACAAGTAGGACTTCATCTAATACTGTCCATGGAAATAAATACAAAGTACAGAGCTATGTTATCTGTATTTGCACAATAACTTCTCAGGTATAATACATATGCTAACTATCCTATCTTCTTATCACATCCCATTATATAGCATTCAGGGTTTCATTATTCTACTCCTCTGTCATCACCATTTGTTATTTCAACATAGATTAAGACATTTAGCATCGTAAAATAACTAAGCAATTTTCCTAATAATAAACAAAATTACAAATCACTTTACCAAACCATGGCTACTATAAGAAAATGTTTCGCATATACACTTGTTCACAAAATACAAATGAGATTTGATTTTAAAATATTTGTTCAATATTTATATCTTGAAAATAAATATCATATGGTTTATCGAGCAAAGAATGATATAAAATTATGATCATTTTATAACGTTATAACAAACTTTATAATATAATAAATAAAAAATAAATATATGCATATTTCTCATAGCCTATATCTCTTAATAAAAATATATGTGTTATTAACTCACACATTCATATGGCCATTTATTCATGTAACATAAAATAAATATTTTTAAAAATGCCAATCAACATTAAGAAAAAATATACATCATATAATAATTATAATCATTTAAATTATGTAATTACAATTATATACAGATGCTATAAAAATAAATGCTTATTTATATATATATATGATTAAGTTTCAGTTAGAATGACGTTTAGTAAATTCTAGAAAATTTCATTGGCATCATTCATTCAGACATTGTATATAGTAATTTAAAGTGACCGTTCTATCGTCGTCACGCCTTCTGTTCCAGTACTTCAGATTTGCTCGTATATAAATATTTGAGTCATAGGAATAAGAGGGATTCTTTTTATTCCTGCATAAATTCTATATCTTGTATTGGTCAGAGGGTATTCATTTATTATTTAACACTCACAAAGCATTTGCACAATTGGCTTGAAAGGCCGATATGAATGTAATTACAATTATATACAGATGCTATAAAAATAAATGTTTATTTAAATTATCTATGTGATTTGCCATTTGCAATTACATCTTTTGAAGTCTTCTGGTCCAGTTTTACACAAAATATAAAGAATTAAAAATATCATTCATACCACCTACTCAGTGTAATCTAATACAGTTTAAAAAAAGTTTTCAAAAAAAAAAAAATAAGAAAAATTATTAAAAAGATTATTTCTAAAAACATTAATATTGTTAGGATTTAAAAAATATCAAAATATGTAATCTTTACTACATCTTATAAGTAAATTATAATTCTAATTGTTAGTATATTTAATAAATAATAATAAAACTTAGAGTTACTAGTCATCTTCATAAATGTCCTATATAATAAGTTCAGTAAATAAACTAGGGAGTTGTTGCTATGTATGAACACCGTCAAAAGCTTTTTTT
Source organism: Epiperipatus broadwayi (assembly GCA_028023455.1). NCBI lineage: Eukaryota > Metazoa > Onychophora > Udeonychophora > Euonychophora > Peripatidae > Epiperipatus > Epiperipatus broadwayi. The sequence continues at coordinate 125,051 of JAQFVV010006699.1, forward strand.
TCCTCCTAGCTTTTTTGTCCCTTGGCACATAAAACAAAACACAATAGTAATAATAATATAAAAGCTAAGTCGATGCTTTAAATATCTGCAGAAATCTTGAAAAATAATGTCAATCCAGTTGATAAAGATATAAAATACAGTCTTTTTCTACAAATCTTTTATGAAATGAGCATTATTTATCCAATAGTTATTTTAAAATTCATTTTTAAAAAGGGTAAGTTGTTTCCTTTCATGTACATATGCATGTTTCAGTTTATTTGGGAACAGATGCATCACTTGCAGTCAGATTCAATAGTATATAATCCTAGGATAAAACTGATGTCTCTCCATTTCCAACATATAGATTTCAATGAGATACCTATAAACTAATTATACAAATACAGGTTTTAGTACAAAAGTTACTTATTTTCGATACAACAATGCTGTTTATTTCATTTTCCATTTTTCTTCCTTTTTTAAAAAAAAATTACAGTAATTAAGACAGCAGGTTTTAAATATATACCAATATTCATGTGTTCAATATAAACTTTATTAAAAATTATGTCCTTTATAATTGATATCTTTTCATCCTTTTAAAATATCAAATATCAATAAAATATTAGAAAGATTTAACAGAGAGAATGCGATATATTTTATAGCCTCATCTCAAATATCTCATAAAACTAGCAGGCAATTTATATTTTAATATTTTCTGATAGTTTTTCCTTAAATTATATTTTTCAAAAGTCTTAAAATTTATAATTACAGACATGTCCATCATATGATATACAGTGTACTTCTAAATAATATCTGTTTGCAATATCAAAACATTCTTCAAAAGTTAACAGTTAAATTGCTATATAGCACTGTGAAAAATTGTGCATCAATAATGCTTTGATCTTTCCTCTCAAATCTTCTTCTAATAACAATAATAAGTTTATGTTCCATGAATTATTAGTAAATTCTAATTAAGCTTCCAAATAGTGACTGGGGGAAATTTGTTAAGTTACTCACACATTTTTAGTTATACTAAATATCAATTTTTTTTTTACTTTTATAAAAAAAAATTATATTAAAATTTTAAAATACTTGATTATTAACAAACAGATACTACTTCAAAAAAATAATTTTAAACCAATAAGATTAACTAGAAGATTCCTAATAATTTTAATTACATACAGTTTTTATACCTGCTTCAGAAAAACAATTTTGATTGGTTGATTCATCACCTAATTGTAAATTCATTTGCATATTTGTCAATTATGTACTTTTAGAAATCAGAAATAAAATTATGAGTCATCTTTTTTATTTAGTAATATAAGAAATATTTAATTCTCAATTAATTTTATACTTATATTCAAACTATCCAAACACTTTAAAATGACATATTTTAATAATTCTTTACTAATTTAACAAATATTTAATAAAAAAATGTATCCATTTATTAGTTTATCTTTACCAATTTAAAATATCTTTTAAAACTAATTAAATAATATTCTGTATTTATTTTTATCATGTACAAATGCCTCAATTTTAGTAACAAATTTATAAAGTAACTAAAAACTTACTGTGCTGTATGAATTTATAAAAAAACAAAATAGAGTTATTTTAAAATATAAGAATAAATTCTCTTTATATTTTTTACCTAAACATATATATTGTAACCTCCAATTTCAGGAGAACATATAATATAAAGAAGCACATGTAAAATAAAACAGAGCATATAAGTAAAGTATGAATATAGCATAAGTATATGAATATATCATGAGTAGGAAATGTTAACCTCCACATCAACAGTAAAATAAAACAATAGATTAAACATGAATTTATGTATAAGCACAAGAGCTGGTTTTACTAGCATGAGCTGGAGTAGATATAGGAGAGGTACAGTGCACTACCAACTTTACATTATCTTAAGTACCGTATAATCTGACAATATACAAACTTATTCATTAAACTAACTTTTAATGCATGGATGATAATAATATTAAATGATATATATTTACTTTACAGTTATATTGAATGATTATTACTCAGGTTGATATCTGTCTACTGAATGACCTTGAAATTATCAGTATGAAATTAATGACAAATGAATAAAAAAGTAGAATATTAAAAGAGTAATGAAGAACAATAATAATTGGCAATTGCAAATAAATAATAGGTGTACCGATGAATGAGGAGGAGAAGGGAATATGTTTAGAGAGTGAATAGTTAATGTAATTAAATGGGGTCCATGAAGTATGAATACTATGATGGCATCATAATATGAGATGATGATGAAGTTAAAATAAAACAAAATATGGATAAGCTATGATAACAATGTTGGTGATGATGAAAGGGATCTTGAAACATTAATTTGATATTACTAAAACAAAAGCAAATGGGTTATAAATTTAAACAATTAAAGAAGAACGTTTAAATTTTTGAGATTTTAATGAATCAATAAAACAATAACAATGAAGAGAATAAAATAAGGTAGTGAATACCAAATAACTGAACTAATAAAATCTAGTAATAAAATCAAAGTAAAATTATTAATCAAAAATTTAATTTGTCAGTGTTCATATAATTTTCAATTTCAATACTTTTATAATATATATCTGGATCAGTAAGAGGGAATTTATTACTATCCAAATATAGCATGTTGTGATGACTTATATAAATGGAGTTACTAAAGAATATCCAACTACCTTATGGGTAATAATAAAATTAAATTCTAAATGTTATAATAAATCAACAAATCCGTAACAATAAAGTAAACATAATAATCTTGTTCATCATTAAATATCTTGAAATATATTAATTACAAGTGTAACAATACCTTAGGACAATGATAATATCATCTATAAATAATTTAGATTTCACACAGTGAATAATACGACCAAGTTCAGTGAATGATGGCAACTCATAGTTTATTAAAATATTGTTCTTTAAAATTAAATATTTGGTTTTTAATATATCACTTTTAAAAAAGCATCTCTTCATGATAATAACAATATGTTAATCAGTTAACAGTACAATTTTATGTATATATTCTAGAGAAAAGAATGTGTAACATTTACTAAGGCTATAACCTCAAGAATGTGCGCGTAAAAATGCGATAGTAGGGACCTCTACAGATCTTAACCACAAGCTTACGTTTTGGAAGAAAAGAGGAACACCTTTCTTTATTTCAACCTACTTTCTATATAAATAGGTTAAACTGAAGCGGTTAGATCTGAGAGGTGAAGCTATTCAATACTTGACTGATTAAGTCCACATTTCTTATTACACATTAATACTCGCGAAATCTTTCGATTTACAATGAGTCAATGGAAAGATCTTATAGTTAAAAATCTATTATGATAATTTAAAGTTGTAATTATAAATTTATTTAAACGGACATTGATTACATAAGTATTATTTACTAAGGCTGTAACCGCAAGAGTTTGGTAAAATTGATTAATGATATGCTGAATATATAATAAAACTGAATAATGGAGATAGCAATAAGAATAATGTGGGGATAATGTTAAGCAATAAAGGTACTGACAAACATAATAATTTTCCAAAAAAACACATTTTATTTACAATATCTACACATTTTAAAAAAATATTAACAACATTAAAAATATATATTCTCGATCAAACTTATAAATGGAAAATATATAAAACAAGATTTAGTTTGCATAATTAAATATTAATAGAGAAAAATGTCATTAGATCTAATCAAAAATTAAAACACATTATTACCTTTTTGTAATATTCTTATTTACTCTCATCCTTTAATCTAAATTTGTTTTAGCTTATTACACCAGCAATATATTTTACTCATTACATTTAGGTTTATTAAATTTCATTTTTCATTAAATTTCGTTAGATTTATACATTTCTTTACCCAAAACTAAATATATAGATAAGGTAATCATAAATAAATGGTAGGCAGGCAATACCTAATGCTGGGCAGTTCAAGATATTGAATATTCTCTCAGGCATTATAATCATACTTATATTACCATTATATGAAGATTATACATTTCTTAATTTTAATTATCTGGGACATTGGGTTAGTAGTATAACACAATTCTACTTAAAATAAATTCAATACTACCGTAAACCCTTATTTAACTCCTTAATATCTATCATACCATGAAACTTTTCTCTAATACTATTGAACATTTTGGTACATTAACATTCAACCAGAAATATCAAATAACAAATGCAGTATGTGTATTCGAGATCACTTCGAGGAGATAATGTACTACTATAATAATATAATACTATAACTTAATACTTAATAATAATATTATTATTTACTATGATCATTTGCATAACGTGAACACCGTTTACATATATCATTCATACGTTCAAGGATGATTTCACTGTTAATAAATATTAAATCGTCAAGACTTAATGGGATGGAATTTAATGTCATATATAATATATCCATGAGTATGTCAGTGCTGAGCTAAGGCAAATTAGTATATCACTAACATAAACCACTGTTATTCCATGACTACGGATGGTCTGAAATTCCAGTGCCACTATTTGGGAACACTTTTAGGAATATGATGGGAAAGGAGTGATTAATCTATTATGTAAGAAAATACATGAAAGTCCTTCATAAGAATATAGGCCTTGATTAACTCAAAAATTTATGGGCAACTGTGATTCACCAATGATGAGAACATTTCACACTTTCATGCAGGATAAGGAAAGAAATACACCTTATTGTGAGATGATATGGATATAAAGATAAATAGAAATGCAATATATCATAATTCTCTAATATGGCTACAACTAAATTTCACCAATAAACTACATTCATGTAATATAATCAAATGAATACATGTAATTAAAATATTAATTATCAACTCGAGGACGATCTCCAACTGTAATAATTATTATCGGTAGTTAGTTACATAATACAACATAAAACATAATATTAAATATGGCTGGATTTGATTAAAATTAAATTTTACCTCACATAGTCATTTACCAATAGCAGCTTTACCAAAAGATATTAAAAACAAAACCTATAACTTCTCTCAATATCTGGATATGATCTACTGTACTGAAACCACTTTTATATCCAGCTTGTCCTAAGGTTGGTCAAAATTCAATGTTCTCTATAGAAGAGTTGTAATTATTTTGTTAAATTTTTTGTATAAAACTGATAAAAGTCTGATAGGTCTGTAATTTCTAATATCTTCCTTATCACCTTTTTAAAATATTAATATTAATTCTGCATTCTTTCAATCATCTGGCACAATTTTATCACTTAGACATTTGGTATATAACTGCTAAAAAATTCTATTTTTTCACCTGCTATTTTAATATATCAATTATAATTGGAGTTATAATTATAACTTTCTATAGTAACATCTTTAAATTGTATAGTTGATTTATCTTTATTTTAAATAGGAGAATTTTTTCTTTTAAAAATGTACAAAAGATATTTTCTCTCAATCTTTCTATGCACAAGTTTAAAACATATAGTATCCATTCAAGCCTTCTCTTAAAAATTAACTAGTAATAAAATATTTAAATACTTTCGCAAATAATATAAAGTATTTTTCCATTCAATTGCATAGAACTATTTAGTATTCCTTTAAATTCGTAAACCTTGTCAAATAACTTTCAAGGAATATCCTTCAGATACTTATAAGATATAAATTTCTCAACAGTTTATATTTATAAGAGTTTATCAAAACTGTTAAATATGAATGTTCTTTCATTCCCAATATACTATAAATTAAACATAATGTTCTTACAAATCTTTAAACTTCCTTCAGTTATATAGTTTAAATTCTCATAGCTTCTGAGATACATTAGACTAATACTTTGATGACAACTATTAATTTCCATAAAATTATAGTAATTTTGATTAAGTGTCAATTTGAAATTTTGCTGATAGGAAATAATTAATTCATCTAGACATTGAATACATTAAAATAATTATTTATGATCATACTTTTAACTTTTAAATAAATAAATAATTTATAAAAAATTAAACTTTATAAGAAGACCCACTTAGACAACAAAACAAGATTAGACAAAAAATATTATTAGTGTCTAGACTGATTGAACACTTACATTTATATTATCCTATCCAGTAATCTCATTTGTTAATCCAAATCCTTATCCAATAGTAATTTATCTATAACTAAATTATTTTCTCTACAAAATGATTTTCTAAATTATGTCTCATCATTTTTATATTCAAATGGTAAATCTGATTCAGAATTGCCGTTTCACTGTCTAACACACCTAATCACTTATTAAGGGGGTTTAATTAAAGCCCAATTATGTAGAGAAATGTATTTTTCAATATTCGTTTTTTTATTTATTATTATTTTTTTAAAAAAAAAACACAATTATCCTGGATAAAACTAAAATTTATTTTGGATAGTACCAATCATGTTTAATTATAGTAACACACTAATGTATTGTATTTATTAAAAAGAAAAAAAAAATCAAATAAGTTTTGAATTTTTTTATATGTTTTTTTTTTTTTATATATGTACTTAAAATGTCTTTTTTTTTTAAAATCCAAGATGGCCTTCTTTTTGAAAGATTAGTACCTTGATAAGAATTTTAAAGTAAATGTTAAATTAAAACACTTAGAAATTACCAAATTCCATTATTTTGCAATTACTATTAATTAATTAATAGAGATTCTACATTGTTAGATAAAAATTATACTAAAATCTCTATCGATCCTTATTGAGATATAAACATTCCAAAATTAGAACAAAAGTATGATTTCCTATTGTTTCATAGAAGATCTAAAGACAAATCACCTCAGGCAGCAGATAATTCGAATACCAATGCTAAGATATAAATAGTAGTCTTTTTTTAAAAAAAGAAAAAGAGTAACGAAAGAAAGTTGCAGAATTTCTCCACACAAGTTGAAATGTTGAGTGAATAGATAAGGGAGAATCACCACCCATCCCTTCCTGAAATCTGAAATCTCCTATTATGCTGCTGCCAGAACCTGCCTTCAAATGCCACCATACATCAATGTTCACATGCAGAACTCATTCCCGGGAGCACCAAGGTAGTCAGCCAGATCTTAGAGTCCAAGTTTTTTACCACTAGTATTAAGTAATAGTTTTAACAAGGCTGTAAACCTTAGCAATGAGCGTCTGAAAAAATCGTCACTAGGGACCTCTGTAGGTCTTTAAAACACATGCTCATGCTATGAAGAAAAGAGAGAATCCTTCTTTTCTTCGACCTACTTTTATATATAAATAGGTGAAGCAGAAGTGTTTTGATCTAAGAGTGTGAAGCTATTAAATACTTCACTAATTAAGTCCACAATTCTTATAATACATTAATACTCGCGAAATCTTACGATTTACTACGAGTTAATGAAAAGATCTTATAGTAAGAAATATATTACGATAATTTAAAGTTGTAATTATAAATTTATTAAACGCTCACTATTATTTCAGTAATAGTTTTAACAAGGCTGTAAACCTTAGTAATGAGCGTCTGAAAAAATCGTCACTAGGGACCTCTGTAGGTCTTTAAAACACATGCTTACGCTATGAAGAAAAGAGAGAATCCTTCTTTACTTCGACCTACTTTTATATATAAATAGGTGAAGCAGAAGTGTTTTGATCTAAGAGTGTGAAGCTATTAAATACTTCACTAATTAAGTCCACAATTCTTATAATACATTAATACTCGCGAAATCTTACGATTTACTACGAGTTAATGAAAAGACGCTCATTGCTAAGGTTTGCAGCCTTGTTAAAACTATTACTGAAATAATAGTGAGCGTTTAATAAATTTATAATTACAACTTTAAATTATCGTAATATATTTCTTACTATAAGATCTTTTCAAAAATTATACTTATAAAAAATTCCTTCTCCTTTAAATATTAAAAAAATAAAAAATTTTTTTTTTTTTTTATAAAAATTTTTATATAAAAAAACAAATTTTTTTTTATATTTTTAATAAATTTTTTTTAAAAAAAATTTAAAAAAAATTAATAAATTTATAATTACAACTTTAAATTATCGTAATATATTTCTTACTATAAGATCTTTTCATTAACTTGTAGTAAATCGTAAGATTTCGCGAGTATTAATGTATTATAAGAATTGTGGACTTAATTAGTGAAGTATTTAATAGCTTCACACTCTTAGATCAAAACCACTAGTATTGTAACTTCTTTAAATTTAAAAGCATGTAATTAAGAAATATTTTTAACTGACTCTTTAACCCTTTTCTTTTTAAATTATTTATAATGTTTTTTTAATAACTTAAGCTCACAACAATTTTAATAATTTTGTTTATTGAATATAAAAATATTTATTTGTTTTTATGTTAATCTTAGTATGAGAGTTCATGCTTTGATTATTTTTTTATTTTGACCAACTTCACTCATGGGGGCTCAAAGAGAGTAATTTGCTAGGAGAGCAAATTATGTTCACAAAGGGAAAAGGAGTTTTTTAGCAAAGAATCAATTAATTGAAATAAAAATAAATTGATCTGAAGTTATGTCTAATATATGTATATCAAAATATACTTACCGTAACCTTTTAAATAGTTTGGTTATAGATTTCCAAAGATGGAATTCTATAATTTTAATTTTTTTAAAATTAAAAACAAAATAAAAATGCTATATATTTTTGACATGCTAACAGCGCCTCTGGAAAAGTGTCAGTTAATTATCTTGATTTTTTTTTAAAGTTAGGAAAGTGGAAAGGGGGAATTTATTCGAGAAATAATTTCCTTATTCTATATGTTTGGTCTTAGTTAGTTAAATATTTACATAAAGTTGTTAGTTACGCAGGTTGATCTGTATGCAGTATTAGATCATTTAAGGCTATTTAATTATAATTAGTTTATATATAATGATTATAATATCTCAGGTTAATAAAGAATGCTCGGAGTAATGTGGACAGACCTAAAACAGTCATTCATTTGGTGTTTAGAGTTCTCTCCCAGTTACGCATACGTCTATGGGCTGGAGAGTGTGGTTGAGGTAGAGTTGGTTAATCAGCATGATATCTGTATAGGCAGACATGATGGCTCTCCATAATTCCTATCTTCTTTTGGGATTTATTTATGACAGGCAGACATACCCATTTTCCTTTTTCTTTATTAGAATAGACATGTGAGTGCCTGTGAACCAGCTTGTATGATCCTATGTGTATTTTACTTCTTTTATTGGCATTCATATGTTTATTAATCCAACATTGTTTTGCTTTTCTTTTGCCTATCTAATATGTAACCCATAGGAAAATGATTCTACTCAAAGATCTTCGACATGAGTAATCAATTATTTTGCTTTATTCATTATTAGTTAAACTCTTTTAATTTTGCTAATTAAAGTTATAGTTTTATAAGTAGTTTTTATAAGGAATGATTTTAATTGAAAGTCCAACTAAAGCAACTTGTTTGCTTGATAATTAATTGAGCTATTTTTTTTATATAACAGCTTACAGTTTTTAATCACTGTGTAGTTTAATGCTATTCCAGCAAGGTCCACTAATGTAATAAAACATTATTTTATTTGAAATCTAAATTATTTTTTATAAAGAGAAATAAAATCTTTTTTTTTTCTTTTTGTATGTCATTGGAATAAGACGTTGAATCAGTATTATTGTATTTGTTTCTTTGATATCCGTTTTAATACAAAATGTTTTTAAATCTTTATTTGTAAATAAGAAATAAAATGTGTATTCTTTATATACATCAGTTGGCAAATGTTTAGACATGCTGATGTATTATTACCTTGTATTAAAGTGGATGGAGAATTTAGAATCCCTGGTCATTTAATTTTAAAATGTTTTTTTTTCTTAAACAAATGTAAACAAAAATAAAGTTGTGCAAATCAAATAATAAAACAGATAACCACTAATGGAAATCAGTTGGGATCTTTCCCGCACAGGTTTCAATCCTGTAGACTGCGCCAAATTTGTTATGTCCTTACAAATAATAAAAACACTACAAATAATACTTAAAATAAATGCTAGCTATATTTGACATAAATTTTAGTATAGTTTACAGATCTATAATTAGTCTATTAAATAATACATATATTACTGATTTTCCACAATCATATTATTACAAAACCTGGAGGCTTATGAAATAAAAATAAACCCGTGGTGGGTTGTACATTACCTTAGTCGGTACTTTTGTCCTTCAGCCCCGAGTTGGCTGGGTGGCATCCGATATTCCTGAGTGAATGTAATATCACAAAGTCCTTGCACTCACTCCGGCTCTCAGGAAAAGAATCATTGTCTCTTTCCAAACTGTGTTTTAGTCCCATGCATTCCATTGTCTATTAATTAAAGGTTATTTTAATTAATCTAGGTTTCTCATCACCTCAGGAATTCATAATCTTTTAATTAGTCTTTACTTCAATCTTGGATTTTGTTTCTATAATTTGATTTAACATTATTCTGTTTAAATCATAAGTTTATTTACAGTTTACACAATTTTAAAATCTTTTCCTTCTCACTTCATTTAACTATGTTTTTTTCTGCAATAATTTAACACTTGTTTTTAGATAACTATTATATACATTTCAATTCTTTCTATTTCTTTATGTGCACACATACTTTTCAATGCTATGAATAGCAACTTTTATTTTCCCACGATTTTACTTCTAAAGTAACTCTATTGGCAATGATTTACAAATATATCACTCTTCCCTCACTTTAGAAGTTTTGATTTTCTGATGTTACAAATTCTTCCAAATATGCTGTTTTTCTTTTAAAACGTACTGGTCTCGGTGATTTTTTCCCATCTTGAGAAAAACTGTTATCCATTTCTGTTGTCTCATCTAAAACCATTTCCTCATGTGCTTTATTATCCATATTTCTCTTGTTCTACTTTATATTTTTAGGTTCATCTGCTATCTCTATTTTTTGTTGCGAATCGTAACTATTTTGTTCACTTTCATACCATCTTCTAATGTGATTTTTATGACATCTATAAATTCAGTTATCTTCATCTTTAATTATATAAATTTGCTTTGATAGTTTTTTCTCTATCATACCATTTATCCATTTTTTCCTTAACATGTCTCTGCACATTGCGTTATTACCAATTCCAAATTTTTCTATTGGTTCTTCTGGTTCCCATCGTTCGAATTTCATTGGTTTTAAGAAATCAAGTCCAGTTCTTATTTTTCTTCCAAATAGTATTTCTGCAGCAGATTTTCTTGTCATTGTTGATGGTGTAATGTTTTGATGCCACATGAATTCTTTTACAATCTTCTGTGTATCTCTATTCGTACTCTTTTTAATAAAATGTTTTGCTTATCGCACTGCTCTCTCAGCTAAACCATTCGACTCGGGGTGATACAGTGGTGTCAATATATGTTTTATATTCCATGAGTCCATGCACTGTTTAAATTCATTACTCACAAAGATTGGTCTGTTATCTGACACAATTGCCTCCGGGACACCGTGTGTTAAAAATATTTCCTTTAGTATTTTTATTGTTTCCTCACTACTTGTAGATTTCGCTTGATGGCATACTATCCATTTAGAAGTTGCATCAATTAATATAAAATATGTTTTCCCTCTATAGGTCCAAAATGGTCTATATGTATACATTGCCATGGACTCGATGGCTTTGGCCACAACATATATTGTTTTATTGGCAAAGTCCTTTCTGCTTGGCATATCTCACATCTATTTAAAAAGTTCTCAATATCTACATTAATTTTTGGCCACCACACTTAACTTCTGGCTAGAGCCTTTGCTCTCACTATCCCTGGGTATCCTTGGTGAATTATTTTCAAGACTCTCCATCTACCTTCAGGAGGGACCACTATTCGATCTCCCATCACTAACACCCTTTACAGATTGATAGTTTGTCTCTGTTCATCCAGAACGCGGTTGATAACTGTTCTGGTTTCTTTTCTGGCCATCCATTTTTAATCCTCTTACATAATATTCTATAACTGTCTTCCTTTTCTGTCCACTCCTTAGTGTTTTTACTATTTATCATTTTAGAATTTAATGTATCGATGAAATTCACTTCGACTTCTATTTCACTCTCCTTGTTATTTTCTGGTACTCTGGATAAAGCATCTGCATGTTCTATACATTTACCTTTTCTGTATTCTAAACTGAAATCATAACTATTTAATATATTTACTCATCTGGTCATTCTCAGGCTTAAATGTTCCCGTATAGGGCAATCTTTCCCTATAATGCTTATTAAAGGCTTGTGATCCGTTATTATTGTAAAATCTCTTCCATAAATATATTGGTGAAATTTTTTAACGGCCCACATTATTGCTAGTGCTTCTTTATCTAGCTGGCTATAATTACGTTCAGCATTTGACAACATTCTTGATGCGTATGCTATGGGTCTCTTTGAACCATTAATTTTATGAGCTAATACTGCTCCTATTCCGAAATGAGATGTGTCGGTCATTAATACTACTTCTTTATTTAGATCAAAATGCACTAAAAAGAATCTGATGTTAATAATTGTTTAACTGCCTTAAATGCTTGTTCGTACCTTTCCTTCCATGTCCACTTTTGATCTTTCCTGAACCACTCGTACAGTGGTGCTGCTATTGTGGCTTTATTTTTTAAAAAAGGTTCAAAAAAATTTACTAGTCCTAAAAAAGCTTGCAGCTGTTTAACACTCTTAGGTGAGTCTACATTTTTAACTGCACTTATTTTTTTCAGGTAAAGATTTTTTACCTCTGTTAGTAATTAAATGCCCAAAAAACTTTATTTCTTCCATTTCCCATACACATTTGTTCAAGTTAAGTTTAACCCCTGCATTACATAGCTTTTTACAGACAACTTTAATTTTTTCAGCTAAACTACTCGACATTGATTCTGCAATTAAAATGTCATCTTAATATGGGTGTACACCTTCAATACCATTTAATATTCTGTTTAACTTTGCTTGGAAAATATTCAGAGCCGATGTTATTCTGAATGGCAAACGGTTACATTTAAAAAGCCCAAACTGGGTTGTCAATGTTAACACTCGAGCTGTATTTTCAGTAACTCTAATTTGGTGATAGGCTGCATTCAAATCTAACTTTGCAAAATATTTTGCACTCGGTAAGCTATTTAAAATTTCTCTAATATTGGGAATGGGATATGAACCCTTATTTAAATACTTATTCACAGTTGTTCTATAATCTCCGCATATTCTAATTCTACTGTCTGGTTTGTTTAAAATGACCACTGGTGTAGCCCACTCTGACTTTTCTATAGGTGACAAAACCCCCCTTTCTACTAATTTATTGATTTTTTTCTCCGCCATTTTACGTTGCGGGAACGGTATTTTTCTGGGTCTACAAATACACGGTTTTGCATTCTCACTTAGATTTAATTCAATCGGTTTTGTATCAATCAACCCCAATTCCTCCATGAATAATTTTGAATAATTTACTAACATTTCATTCTCGACTGAAATCTTTTTAACTACTGAAAATTTTATTCCCAACTTATCAAACCAATCACGACCTATTAACGGAGTCATATCTTTTTGTACTATATATACTGGAAGTTCGTAATTCCTTTTGCTGTGAGTTATTTTTGCATTAACTTTCTCTACTATTTTAATGGGATTTCCATTTACGTCTTTAATTTTTAATGATACTTTTTGTAATTCTATCCCGGGATTATCTATAACTATTTCATTCCACAACTTTTTAAAAATTAATGAAATCCCGGACCCACAATCTATTTCCATTTTAATTTTCTTCTAAAACATTAAAATTTGTAAAAACAACTGATCTTGGTTATCCAGTCCATTATTATTTTTAATACTATTTTTCTTAATTTTAAATTATTTTTTACTACTCATTTTTTTCTGCGATTTTTTTCATACTTTTGCTATGTGGCCCTTCCCACCACAATTATAACATTGTTCCTTTCTAAATCTGCATTCTTTTGCCAAATGGTCTTTTTTACCGCATGCAAAACATTCAACTAGAAACTTATTATCAGTTTTAAAATCTTTTTTTTTATATACTTGTTTATTCTATAAATCTCTCTCTATTCTACTATTTTCTTCTTTTCTAAAAAAAATTCTTACTTGGTCTATTACGGATTCTTATACAATCTCCTTTTGGATTGCACTATCGTATGTTAATTTTATTTCTGACAATAAAGATTGTCTTAATCTCTCATCGTAAATTCCCCAAAGTAGTTGATCTATTAAGATCTGGTCTACAAAATTGCCACAATCACAATTTTTAGCTAGCTGACATAGAGTAATATCATACTCTTTAATGGATTCGTTTCTTTCCTGTTTTCATTTCCATAGGTTTAATCTGGCCACATATAATGATGGGTTGGGGCTGAAATATTCTGTTAACTTATTTACTAACTCGTCATTACTAATTAGATCTGTTATTTGTCCCTGAAAAAGTTTATTTGCTATTTCAATTACCTTTCTCCCTGATAGACAGAAAAATGAGGCTACTTTCTTTTCATTTTCACAAATTAAATTCAATTTGAAAAAATTTTGCCACTGCATTACGTAATACGGCCATTTATGCGGATTACCTATGTCGAATTCTGCGATGCTAGCTTGCCCTATCGACATTTTTTTCTTTTTTCACAACTTGAAGAAAAAAAAAACTTTTTATTACCAACTATTTATGACTCTACCCACAAAAGTTCGAACACTGACTGTGCCAAATTTGTTATGTCCTTACAAATAATAAAAACACTACAATATCCGTTTTAATACAAATTTTTTAAATCTTTTTTGTAAATAAGAAATAAAATGTGTATTCTTTATATACATCAGTTGGTCAAATGTTTAGACACACTGATGTATTATTACCTTGTACTAAATGTGGATGGAGAATTTAGAAACCCTGGTCATTTAATTTTAAAATCTTTTTTTTTCTTAAACAAATGTAAACAAAAATAAAGTTGTGCAAACCAAATAATAAAACAGATAACCGCTAATGTAAATCTGTCATGCAAAACGCGGTCCCACATAAACTTATTATATAATTATAAATTTAATATAAAGATTGTTTTTATAAGCTTGAGTTAGATGAAAATGTAAAAATAACTAATGAGTTTAAAATATATATATATCTAAAACAAAACTTCCAGTGTTCTTCGAATCTTTTCAATTACTTTTATTTTAAGGTAATCTTTGATTTTAAGTATATATATAAATCAATCACACAAGTTCTCATTCAAATATAATTAAAAATGAATCTCATGCTTGAAAGCTCGTCCCCCCGGCACAGTAAAAGTAAAGGAATTCGATGTTATTGTTGAGAAAGTTTATTGATTAGATCTTTGACCTGGGGATATAGGTAAATAGGGCAGAATCCATGATGTACATGACATATATCTTGTATGTGGGATGTTTTTCGATCGGTACAATATTAAAATTTATTTCATATTTCTATAATACAAAGTATCTTTATTTAAACAAGCATACAGTCTGATCTTCTAATAGAGCATTAAAAAGGTAAAGAACAAATTTCTTTCAGCAGACAATTTACGACAACACTGTTTCCATTCACAAGTATGAAAACAATACGTTCTTGAAATAAATCAATGAAACCAGCATCAGTGAGCATTTCTAGACTGGAAAAATGCAGAAGGACCAAGAACATCATATTGCCAGGAGAAGCAGCATCTTAACTACATTTAAAACAAAGATGCTTGATTTACCCTAAGAACAACAAAAAAATATGATTAATGCATCATCGGAGTATAAATTAGATAAACGGGAGGAAATTTACATTTCTAATTTAAGGAAATAATAAGCTTAGAAAATACTTTGGATGTAAATGATTTCAAATTAATAAAATATTAAACCTAGGATGAAAAGGAAAACAGTCATTTGAAACTGGCAAATCCCCAACCAAACAAGTGGTTAAAACTAATAATAATTTAAGGTCTCAATAGAAGACAAGTAAATACTTAAAAAAACAGTTCTGTCTGCCCAAGTATTTCAACAAGTGAACTAATTATAATTACAAATAAATCTACAAAGTTCTGAGTACACGCTCTGATAAAATTTAGTCACACATAAATGCCCAAAATAAATCTAGCAAGCTAAATATAAACATTCCTCGATTTTTATATAAGTTAGTTTATCAGAGAATGCATATGAGCAGAAAATATTAAATCATTAAATACTTTAGGAGAAAGGAACTCTTTTCCACCTGTAATTTACAAGGGGATAAATATAACCTTCCTGCTGGTGATGTACATAATTACAAAGAACAACAATTCCAGTTTCCTATTTCAGAGACATAATGAAAAAAGAAACAAAATCTCCAAATATGGAACACTAGGACAATAAACACGATAAATTGCCGGCCAAAATATTTTTTCATTTGCATAAGTGCAAACACAGTATTTTAAATCAATAAGTGGATAATAAAATAAATATAGGTGATCTAATTTAAAATTACACAAGACTGTCAAAGCATTTCTAAAAAGTAAGACTGAAAAATAGAAATATATTAAACATATAAAAATATACACTCACTAGACACTCTCTGATGACTCAAATTTGCAATCTTAAAACTAAGATTCCAAGACACTCAGCAAAGTACATCGAGAAACAAATACAGCTAATAAATAGAAGGTTGAATAATGATTAAGAATACAGATTCACGTTTAAGACTGTGTGAAGATTTAACTAAAAGAATTTACCCTGGGAAGAATAAAAGAAAATATTTACCTTACGGTAAAGCAAAGTTTCATGTAGAGTGCACATTTTTATTTCAGTTAATATTTAAGGTATTTTGACAATGGAAAGTACATTGGCATTGGGGATCCGGTTTCTTTTACATGTTCATGGAATGACTGAAGGAGAGTTAGAAGTTAAGGATTCATCCTTTGGTTAAGTTAACACAGCATATTGATGATGACAAAACATAGAGTGGTATATTTTGACATCCTGTAATGCAACAAAGTCTTTTAACAATTGCAAGTTTTTATAAGAAATTAAATGTCTGAACTACTATGAAAAACACTATAAATATTAGCAAGCTATAATCAAAGTCTTAAAAGAATACCGAATCTCACTTTGAAGCGGCATGTTAGCCAAGAATAAAAGTAAACTATTCTCAAAATTTTGCAGGGTCATTTTATACCACACTACATTTCCCATGAATAACTTTCCTGTTGTCAAATTCTATCCCTTAGGGCAGGGCAAATCTCAATCTCCCATTCAATCTAATGAAGAATTCTAACCAGGGATTATTTTAAACAAGAGCAACAACACAAAATTAAATCTCGGCTTTTAGAATAAATTTAAAATTTTTAAATCAATTCTATAAAAAAAAAATTAAAATAACCTATTTAAATATAAAAGAGTATGTGTTTTAATACATGTACTCTTTTTAAATAAAAAAAAAAAATGAACCTTATAAGTTTAACGAAAATTTCTTTTTTTTAAATTTTTGGTAATAAAACTATTGAGTCGGATATCGATCAGGTTTTATCTATCTATCTATCTGTCTATCTATCTATCTATCTATCTATCTATCTATCTATCTATCTATCTATCTATCTATCTATCTATCTATCTATCTATCTATCTATCTATCTATCTATCTATCTATCTATCTATCTATCTATCTATCTATCTATCTATCTGTCTGTCTGTCTGTCTATCTCTCTCTCTCTCTCTCTCTCTCTCTCTCTCTCTCTCTATCGTTTCATACAAAAATTATCTCACACCCCCAAATTTATATATTCAAATAAATTATGCTTTTATTGGTTTTACTTATATATTTATGTAATAAAAGAATAACCATTACAAATTATATATAAATAATTTATTTCTTAAAGTTAGCACATATAGATTTACATAATAATAACAAATAATCATAATAAATTTAGTACCTTATTTATTTCTCAATGTCTATTTTATTGATCGATTTTTTTATATCTACATAATTAAATGTGAACATTTTTAAGTAGGCACTTTTAAAATTTTTATTTATGAAGCCAGATATTAGAGGGTTAACTGCAGTATGTATAATAAGAAGTATGGTGGCTATTCTGAGCACTGCAGGGGAGATTGTTAGAAACAATTTAAAAAACAAAGCTAGGATTATTGGAATAAATGACAAAATAAAAGTTAAAAAAATTGTAAACATGATTTTTGTCATCCGTATATTTTCAATAAATCTCTTCTGTACTGATGCAGACTGATTCATGTTAAGAAGATTACTTTGGGAAGTTTTAATAGTTTTAAATATTTTGTAATAACAAAATGCTAATATGGGAAACGTTAAAGGATAATTTACAACTGTAATTGCAATAAGAAAGCGAGCGCCTGCTCTATTAAAAACAATATAACATTCTTTTAAAATATTATTGTACTCAAACTGAAAGAATCTTGAGAAAAACACAAAAATTACTAAGAAAATTCCAATTGACCATGAAAAAATAAACATTATAAACACGTTTTTAGTTCTATAAATTTTACTATATACGTGATAACTTTTACATATAAGGACGTAACGATTGATAGCGATTTGGGTAGATATTACTAATATCATTTCACCTCCTAAAAGCATACAAGCAAAAGAGAAGTCGCATCCAAAATTCATATCCCTGTTCAACAAAATATTGTAAACAAAATGAGGTGAACAGAGTGCCCCTAAAAATAAATCTGCTAATGCTAAGTTGGCAATAAATAAATGAGGAATAGTTCGAAGATTAGCAAATAATATTAATGCCAGTATTATCAATAGATTTCCTAATAGTGAAATAATATGGAGACAGAAAGTAATTATAATATCAATGTAATCATAGTAGTATAATTTACCTTGAGTAAAATTTCTGCTATCAGATGAATTTAAATTTTCCATCATATCCTATAATAGATAGATAGATAGATAGATAGATAGATAGATAGATAGATAGATAGATCGACAGATAGATAGATAGAATGGATAGATAGGTAGATATATAGATATATAGATAGATAGATAGACAGATAGATAGATAGATAGATAGATAGATAGATAGATAGATAGATAGATAGATAGATAGATAGATAGATAGATAGATAGATAGATAGATAGATAGATAGATAGATAGATAGATAGATAGAGAGTAATTACATAATTAAAAAATTATCTACTTAGGAGCACGTCGTTTATACTAGTAATCTTTCTCAAATAATATTTTCAAAGGCTAACCTTCCCACAATTTTATGACCTAACGTTTGCTGCCTGCCTGTTAATGAAGTCATGTTTTTATTTGTATATTAGCATAGCTTACTTTATTTTTTTTACTGTTATTTTTTTTTTAGTTTGGAATATTTTATACATTATTAAAATTGAAGTCAAAACCATAAATACATGACTTATTATGGTCGTAAAAACAGATGGTGAAATATTATAATCTACTTTACAATTTCGTTTTGGTTTTAATAACAAGTGCTCTTTAGTTCTTCTATCCAATATCCATCTCAATTCACTTATATCTCCACTACCATACCTAATATCCATTTAGAAATGACAATTTTTATGTATGAATGAAATTTATTTTTAGAGTTATTTATTAATTTGTTTAATGTAGGAGGTGTAAAAAATGCAATATCACATATACCCGTATAAAATTTTTCTTATAAAATGTACTTGATCATTCAAAATATTTGGTATTGATATCCATATTTTTTATTAGCAGGAGAATCAATATTATTATTAAAATTGTTATTCTTATATTTTGTATTAAAATCTCTAATAACATCATATATTCTCCTGTTAATTAAAAAATAAGGATATCAATACCATATATTTTGAAAGATCAAGTAAATTTTATAAGACAAATTTATAAGGATATATGTGCTATTACATTTTACACACCTCATACATTAAACCAATTAATAAGTAACTGTAAAGATAAACCTCATTTATACATAAAAATCGTGTTATTTATAAATGGGTAAATCAGGTATGGTAATGAATATACAGGTGAATTGAGATGTTTATTGGAAAAAAATCTAAAGAGCACTTGCTGTTATTAAAATGGGTTCAGAAATGGAAATAAAGTTGTAAAGTTGTTAATAATATTGCAACATTTGTTTTTATGACCATAATAAGTAATGTATTTATGATTTTAACTTCAATTTTAATAATGTAAAAATATTGCAAATTGAAAAAAATATCAATAAAAGGAAATAAAGAAAGCTATACTAATATGCAAATATAAACATGACTTAATTAACAGGCAAGCAACAAACATTAAAATTATGGAATTCTGGAAAGGTTAGTCTTTCAAAGTGTTAGTTGATAAAGATTATTAGGATAATCGAAAGCATTCCTAAGTGGATAAAATATTTAATTATCTAATTACTACATTTACAAATATTTAATGATATAATTACATATATTGCTTTGAAAAAATACAGACATAGAATAATAATATTATATATATTTTACATTTATGTGTAACTATAATGTATACCAATAAGTATAATCAAATTGAACTGCAATTAATTACGACTAAGAATGTATGATGTTTTTTTAATAAAGAATTGTTAGTTCTGTAGGTTTTTATTTAGGTTATGTCTATTCAGTTGTGTGCCTTAATAATAATTTTATACCATTTTCTGTGAAAATAACTGCAGACAAAAACAAAAATTAAATAATTAAAATTTCTTAACATTTATTAAACAACATTAGTAAAAATTAGTAAACACCACGGGGAGATTGACAGTAACATTAAAGTTAGAATCTCCTAATGAATCTTTTACATATATTTTCCCAAATAAATATCATATTACTAAAGTTAAAATATTAATAAAAAATATATTAATTTTCATAAAATTCCTTTAAAATTATGACTACCGCCCAAATAGTGGCAGACACATTGGAGTTAATTGAATATTAATAATTATTAATAAAAATATTTAATTATCATAAAGTTCTTCAAAAATTTGACTACCCCCCCAAAAAAAAAATAGTATCAGATACATTGGACCTAAATGAATGAACATCATTATCTACACATGTCTCATTTATTATCCATTGCTCAAATTGTGTTTTGTATGGAAAATGAAGTCCGTTCAAATTTCAATAAAAATTATAATAGAAATTGTAGACATATTATTTCAGACTATAATAAACATCACTATTTACTCTAAAGTATAATCGAATACATAATGCAAATAATGATTACATATTTTCTATAGTGTTGCTGTTTATGTTCTTTGTTTGGTAGAGTTATACGTTATATTTAATATTATTTACATTAGCCTATATTTTCGGAAATCGCTCTTATTAATTTAATATATTATTATTTTTTGATAAAAATTTTAAGTGATCTAAAGCTGAAAAACATTATATATTTGCATATTATCATATATAACTTTTAGCCATCATGTAGATTATAGCTTATAATTGAACAATAAAGATGGCACTGGTTTACTATTGTTTAATTATATGTTAGTAAAGAGGTATTAAATTACTTAGAAAAAGTTAAAAGGGAAGTAGGAATACATACATTGGATGCAGATGTATGGACAGCAAAAGAGGCAATTCAAGGAGAAATGGGATGGTCATGATTTCATATGAGAGATGCAAAAAGTAAAATGAAAATGTTTGGTAGATTGCAGTTTATGGATAATAAAAGAGTAGCTAAAATAGTATTTAATTGGGTTATGAGTAAAGGGCAGGTATCAAGATGTGTGAGATAGGTAATGTGGTATGCAAAAGATTTGGATAAAGAATTTATATAAGTATATTTGTACAAAAGATAGGATGATTGTGTTAAGAGGATTGTTGAGTATTGTAGTAGTACGAAATGGGATAAAAGAATAGATTTATTAATAAAGAATAGTGAGTTAGAAAGATGGAGAAATAGTATGGAGAGTAAAAAGAGTTTATATATATATATATATATATATATATACTCTATATACTATTATTATATATATATATATATATATATATAATAACGAAACTTAAATATATATATATATATATCACAAAACCAAAACTGTCTAACACTATACTAGCAAAAATAAAAATGCAAAACCATAGAACAATACAGTACTAGAGAGAGAGAGAGAGAGAGAGAGAGAGAGAGAGAGAGAGAGAGAGAGAGAGAGAGAGAGAGAGAGAGAGAGAGAGAGAGAGAGAGAGAGAGAGAGAGAGAGAGAGAGAGAGAGAGAGAGAGAGAGAGAGAGAGAGAGAGAGAGAGAGAGAGAGAGAGAGAGAGAGAGAGAGAGAGAGAGAGAGTGAGAGAGAGAGAGAGACAGAGAGAGAGAGAAATAAACAGAATATTAGGTGTAAGTTAATATATACTAATAGTAAGGAAAGTAGTTTATTATTTAAGGCTCGAATGGGATCTTTAGCTATAAGAGAATATACATGTAAATGGAAAAAAATAGATAATTTATTTTGTAAATTATGTAAGGAAGGAATAGAAAACAGAAAGGGTACATATAATGAAGTTATGGAAGAAAAATATGAAAAAAGTGATTATACAGAATGTGAATTATTGGTTTTTATGCTGGGTTTGGGAAAATATAAAGGGGCTTTAGATATAAAGGTTATAGAGTTGACAAAGATTATGTTGTGAAAATGGGATGGAGCAGAATATGGGAAAATTTAGAGGGGGGAATAAAAAATAAATGGCTAACAAGTTTATCTGGGATAATTGCTGAGACATTCTTGACTTCGTTTAAGGGGAATCCACAATGCATCACATCACATGTATAATTGCTGAGAGATTCTTGACTTCATCTAAGTAGAAGCTACAGTACATCACATCACATTTAGAAAGACTATTATATCTTCTAATCACTACTTATACATAAGTGAATGTGTCTTGAAATCTTAAATATATATATATTAAATATTTCAGATTTTATTAATTTTTTCGACTAATATTGGATAGTTAAATTACAAAATTTAAATTATGGCGTTTGGAATTGAGCCCATGATGCAGATATAAAGGTAGATAACCACCTTTGCATTAGAACGGTCTTTATATGGGTCTGTTGATTATTATTAACGTTGTAAATAAAGTATCATATAAAAATAATAACTCACTATATTTACAATATATATCTTTTTTGGCACAGTAACCTAAATAAATAAAAACCAAAAATCGAGGACATACATTTCTACAAAAGATTATACTGATACATAGAAAGTTTATTATGGAATGTTTATATAACAATCGTATATAAATGTCAGCAAATTTGCATGATGGTAGGTTTGAAAATGGCTATTTTGTTCAAATAATCGACACTCATAATTAGCAATTTCTATTTGATATTTTTAAGCTAATGCAATTTTGCAAAAATGAATTTACTATTAATTGAAGGCTTTAAAATAATGATTAGGGAAATTTTTTACGGTTAGCTTCAATTTGTCTGGACATAGACACCTGATTGTAAATATATTTTACAGATTTTCAAATGACTACATCAATAGAGATTTCCAATCTTCACTTCGTGAACGTAAGTTTTCTCATATTTGTTTTGTTTTCTATTTACAATAATTAGATATTCCTTTGCGTATTGGTTATTAATTTGATTGGGTATGACCTAGCTGGTTAAAATAAAATTAAAATGATTCATATATATATATATATCAAATTTTCTCTTATTTGTACTTAAATATTAAATCTTGGATATAGTGTTTTTGTAATAAAATTAATCTAATATTGTTAATAGATTAATCTGTCACTCAGATTGAAAGTAAAAAAAAACCGTTATCTTAAACTTTCCTTTCACAAAACATGAAATTATTTCATACAGTCTTGTTTTCTTAGAGACTTACAGAATTTGTATTCAATGTTCTTTTATAAAAATGTGGAGGAAACAAATCTTTTTTGTTAAAATTGGAAAAAAAAGAATTTATAGTTTGTTTCTAGCACTATTTCATATTTAAGATAATGGAGTTTTAAAAAAATCATCAATTCATAATAATTATGCAAAACGTATTCAGAATTTTAAATATTATATATATATATTGTACCTATATTGATATAGGCACATATAATTTTATCTAAAATTATATTATTAAAATAATCGTTCATAAAAGAAAAACATAAAATTAAACGTTGAAGATTTTATTACAGTTTGTTTTAGAAAAGGATAAAAATCAAATAGTTTTCTAGCGTTAGTTTTGAAATAAAAAGCTACAATTAATTAATCAAAAGGGGAGAGGGGGGGTCTTGGTTTGAGAAATGAAACTAAAGGTTTACAAAAGGAAATAAATAGTTTTATTAGTATTCTTAAAAATATAATTTAAAAAGTTAAAACATACAAATCTATTTTCATTCAAGTTTAATTAAATAAAAAATAATGTTAAAACTAAATAGTAAATTGTATTAAAAATATATGTGCGTATATATATGCGATTTGTAAATAAATATAATGTATGCGAAATAAAAGAAGATTATCATTAAAAACACAGCAATGGGTATTAATAAAATAAAACAACACGTTTTATTGCATGGCTATTACTAATTAAGCAATCGTCCAAAACACGTTTATCAAAGGATTAATTGATAAAGAATTCCGACAACAGATATTTGCTGGAGGATATTGAAAAGAAAACACTTTATTGGTATAAATACTGAATATTTTATCGGACAAGCAGTTGAGGAATCAGTTCACCAAGTAATTGAGTAGTGCAGTTCAGAAATTAATTGAGCAGTTAACAAACAAAATGCAGTGTTGAGAAGATCTTGGGAATGCACGTTTATCTTCAGCCCAGATGTCCGAGAAAACAGCAGATCTGCCCGTGAAATAATGTCAGCTTAACATCTTAGAAAATCTCCATCAGTATCTATTTGTATCCAATAGTAATAATCATGAAAATAAGGAAACTTGTCAAGGAAAAATCCCAGCCGGCTGGAAGCATTCATACTGGAACCATTCATACTGGAAGAAACAACAAACAAGAAGAAAACAAAGTGTTAAATCTACGTTCAAAATCCTAGGTAAAACATTTGCTTATTTTCGTTATACTGTAATAGCCAATGCATTTCATTAATTCGTGCGAATCCTCCAAGAGTCTAATTATATGAACTCGATATCATACATAAATGAACTATTGATATGTGTGTGGTTAAATTTCAAATGCTATCTAGTCCTTTATTATCATTATTATGTGTGTGCATGAGTTAATATGTGCGTGATCACTATATCAATATTTATTAGTTCTGTTATTAAATCTATAGGAATATTTAAACTATT
Source organism: Epiperipatus broadwayi (assembly GCA_028023455.1). Classification (NCBI taxonomy): domain Eukaryota; kingdom Metazoa; phylum Onychophora; class Udeonychophora; order Euonychophora; family Peripatidae; genus Epiperipatus; species Epiperipatus broadwayi. The sequence goes on from JAQFVV010006699.1 coordinate 150,182, forward strand.
TAGAAATGTTAATTTAAAATATGCGTGTGTTTTATTAGAATTATAAAAATGTTTAAATTTAGTAAATAAATGTTAGTTAATAAATTATCTTTAAAATTAAACTTTATTTGTTGGTCAATTCTTTTTATCAATTCTTTTTATCAAGTCTTTTAACCACTAATTAAGTATAATCTATTAGTGATTACAAACAACTGAGCTAGTCATGGATTTAGGCGTTGAGTTAGTGGTCACTATTTAAAGTGCGTTGTCTATTCTTTTAGTATTCTTTTAGAATAAGCAGCTGGCGCCCGTGTTTATACACAAACAAAAAAGTGCTTTGAACTTGGTGTTGAACTCAACAGCCAAGAAGAAGCTATGTCCTGGAAATGTAACGCTAGTTATATACTTTATAGCTATCATTTGGGCATACATACTCTCCGAGTATGTTCTTCTCTGCCTAAGAGACCGGTGATTCGAATCCACATATTCGAATACGGTTCAAATGGCTAGACCCAACCATGGGGCTGAACCTAAGAAACAATAGTAATGAGGTACTTTGTTTCTTGTTTGAAAAATTTGTTTTATACAAAAGTTAAATTACGTATGTAAAAGTGTTTTAATTTAAAAAAAAAAAAAAGAATTGACAGAAACTTTCTTTTTTTTTTTCGAAATGAAAAGAGATTTTGACATTTATGCTATCAAATCAGAGTTAATTGGGTGTTATGGGCGGAGTGAAAGCATTAAGAGCAGGTAGTGAAAAAGACAAAAGGCTGGAGTTAACGTGAATTACCGTATTAGTAAGAAAAATAAATAAATAAGTCATATATTAAATTTAGTTTAACGTAAGCACTAGTTTGAAATAAAATATTGTTTTAAAAATGGAAAAAGAGAAAGAAATGTCTAAGACACAGATGCTGAAAATGATGATAAATATGATGGAAGAAATACGTCAAGAATTCAGGCAAAGTCATCAAGAATTCATTGCGGGAATAAGAGAAATAAGATGTGAAATTAAAGGAATGAGGAGTGAAATAATAGAGAAAGTAGAGGAGAACCAAGAAGGCAGAGAGTTAGATTTAGTTAAAGAAAGTCAGGAAATTGAGGTCATGAAAGATATAGAAATTGAGGTAGAACTAGATAGTGTTGAAACAGAGAAGACTGAAATAGAAATTAAAGCAGAACAGGATAGTGCTAAGACAGAGGAAAACATAGATCAAGAAATAGAAGAGAGACATAAGTTCAAGGTAGAAGATAGCGTTGAAAAGTTTTTACAAAAATTTAAAAAGGTTAAAGTAAAAGTTCGTGTTCGCTGTAGACATAGATTTAAAACAAAGAGAAAGCATAGAAAAAAATATTCCCAGACTGAAGTAATTCGGAGTTTGTCTAGGTATAAAGGTTTTCTGAGTTACAAAGTTGAAAACAGAACAGAAAGAGAAAGAGATAAAGCAATAAAATATAAAAGTGGAACCAATAAGAGAGGAAAGTTAGTTTATATTATAGAATTTGTAGAAAGAAAGAAGGAACCGCCAGACATAGTTTAAAAGTTAGTAATCGGGCGGAATAGTAAAGGAAATAAAAGGACCGGAAATGGACTATGAGTCTAATATAATTATTTTGACGTAGGTGAAAAGCCTGAATTAGAATTTCAATATTTAAAATGATGGATTGTTTTGTCAAATAATAATAATGGAGGCTTCGCAAAATAAAAGCTTTTTTTTCTCCACACACATATTAATTAAGGAAATGTTCGTAAATAAACAGTTCAAATAAATAAAAATCAATAAAATCAAGTTAAATAAATGGTCAAATTAAGGATTTAGAAATAATGTTTGTAGAATTAAATAAATGAATCATAATAAAGCAAAATAGTTTTTTTTTCTGAGTACACGCACGTTAATATATTAGTTAAAGTAATGGGTTAAAAGTAATATCGTAATATAAATAAATATGTAAATTGATGTCCGTGATAGTTTAGAATAGTATTGTAAGATTAAATAAATAATATTTAAATAATGTTCGTAATGAATTTAAAAATAATATAAATGAAAGTCAATCTAAGTTGTATTAGGAGTGTATAAGGGTTCGAATCTAAAGGGATGAGGGTAGTATAGAAGTGTTTTAGTTAAGGTTAAGTTTAAAGCTCTCGACTGGATAAATTCTAGTACCCGCAACGGATTGGCCGGGATCATTCCTCTTTTAAAAAAATGCACTGGCAACAACCAGAGTAAGTCGTAAGTCACTTTTCAGGGGAGAATCCCCATATCTCGTACCTCGTTTTCCAAAGCATAAGTCGGAAATGGACAGTTGAAATTCCTGCCATTGCAGCTGCTTAGTCAAAGTCCGATCAAGAGAATCAGCAATCGTTTTCCAGGGCATAAGTCGGAAATGGACAGTTGAAATTCCTGCACTTTGCAGCCATCTTTTCTTAGTCAAAGTCTGATCAAGAGAATCGGCAGCCGAGGCTTCATCTATAAAAGATCCCTGTGCCACAAAAATAGTTTGTCCTCATGGTCACTATCCAGGATGAACATTGTAAGCAATGTTACCAGCATACAAAGAAGAAAAGCATAATTGGAGATTGCCCTTAGCATGGAAAAGAAAAGATACCAAAAAGCAAACTTAGAAAGAATAATAAATTAAGATTTAATGTTGTCAGAGATAAAATGGTCAAAAATGATGCATTTTACTCTCAAAAGGAAGGGCAGTGTAATGTACCTATATTGATATAGGCACATATAATTTTATCTAAAATTATATTATTAAAATAATCGTTCATAAAAGAAAAACATAAAATTAAACGTTGAAGAGTTTATTACAGTTTGTCTTAGAAAAGGATAAAAATCAAATACTTTTCTAGTGTTAGTTTTGAAATAAAAAGCTACAATTAATTAATCAAAAGGGGGGAGGGGGAGTCTTGGTTTGAGAAATGAAACTAAAGTTTTACAAAAGGAAATAAATAGTTTTATTAGTATTCGTAAAAATATAATTTAAAAAGTTAAAACATACAAATCTCTTTTCATTCAAGTTTAATTAAATAAAAAATAATGTTAAAACTAAATAGTAAATTGTATTAAAAATATATGTGCGTATATATGTGTGATTTGTAAATAAATAAAATGTATGCGAAATAAAAAAAGATTATCATTAAAAACACGGCAATGGCTATTAATAAAATAAAACAACACGTTTTATTGCATGGCTATTACTAATTAAGCAATCTTCCAAAACACGTTTATCAAAGGATTAATTGATAAAGAATTCTGATAACAGATATTTTCCGGAGGATATTGAAAAGAAAACACTTCATTGGTATAAATACTAAATATTTTATCAGACAATCAGTTGAGGAATCAGTTCACCAAGTAATTGAGTAGTGCAGTTTAGAAATTAATTGAGCAGTTAACAAACAAAATGCAGTGTTGAGAAGATTTTGGGAACGCACGTTTATCTCCAGACCAGATGTCTGAGAAAACAGCAGATCTGCCCGTAAAATAATGTCAGCTTAACATCTTAGAAAATCTCCATCAGTATCTATTTGTATCCAATAGTAATAATCATGAAAATAAGGAAACTCATCAAGGAAAAATCCCAGCCGGCTGGAAGCATTCATACTGGAACCATTCATACTGGAAGAAACAACAAACAAGAAGAAAACAAAGTGTTAAATCTACGCTCAAAATCCCAGGTAAAACATTTGCTTATTTTCGTTTTGCTGTAATAGCCATTGCATTTCATTAATTCGTGTGAATCCTCCAAGAGTCTAATTATATGAACTCGATATCATACATAAATGAACTATTGATATGTGTGTGATTAAATTTCAAATGCTATGTAGTCCTTTATTATCATTATTATGTGTGTGCATGAGTTAATATGTGCGTGATCACTATATCAATATTTATTACTTCTGTTATTAAATCTATAGGAATATTTAAACTATTTAGAAATGTTAATTTAAAATATGCGTGTGTTTTATTAGAATTATAAAAATGTTTAAATTTAGTAAATAAATGTTAGCTAATAAATTATCTTTAAAATTAAACTTTATTTGTCAGTCAATTCTTTTTGTCAATTCTTTTTATCAATTCTTTTTATCAAGTCTTTTAATCACTAATTAAGTATAATCTATTAGTGATTACAAACAACTGAGCTATTCGTGGATTTAGGTGTTGAGTTAGTGGCCACTATTCAAAGTGCGTTGTCTATTCTTTTAGTATTCTTTTAGAATAAGCAGCTGGCGCCCGTGTTTATACACAAACAAAAAAAGTGCTTTGAACTTGGTGTTGAACTCAACAGCCGAGAAGAAGCTATGTCCTGGAAATGTAATGCTAGTTATATACTTTATAGCTATCGTTTGGGCATACATACTCTCCGAGTATGTTCTTCTCTGCCTAAGAGACCGGTGATTCGAATCCACATATTCGAATACTGTTCAATATATATATATAACTAAAACTGTCTAACACTATACTAGCAAAAATAAAAATGCAAAACCATAAAACAATACAGTACTAGATTAAATTCAAAATTTTACCAAAATCCTTATACAACCATGGTTTCATCTACTACAAATAGACCTTCTCAAGTGAAAATCAACCTAAAGGAAAACATATATATATATATATATACACACAAACAAACATATATATATATACCTAAAGGAAAACATATATATATATATATATACACACAAACAAACAAACCTTCCCATAATTCATTTCAAACTCCACCTTCCCTTAATATCAAAAGAAGTCCTTGAGTCTGTGGCTATCAATCTTATGAAGATTTCTTTTGATATTAAGGGATGGTGGAGTTTGAAATGAATTATGGGAAGGTCTGTTTGTTTGTATATATATATGTTTTCCTTTAGGTTGATTTTCACTTGAGAAGGTCTATTTGTAGTAGATGAAACCATGGTTGTGTAAGGATTTTGGTAAAATTTTGAATTTAATCTAGTACTGTATTGTTTTATGGTTTGGCATATATATATATATATATATATATATATATATATATATATATATATATATATATATATATATATATATATATATATATATATATATATATATATATATATATATATATAGCCTTATTTAACATACTTATTAAAATGTACTTTTTAAATGCAGAATATCCAAGTATCTATTAAAAATGCAATATTCTAGAGATCTAACGATTAAATGTGTATTCTAAACATTATATATATATATAATTATCTAGTTTTAATATGTTTGTTGTTTAAATTGAATTAATTCTAAACAAAACAAATTGTCTAGAAATCGTGCCTATCAGATAGCATAGCTGCCTTCCCTGCAGCTGGATCCGAGTTCGCTTCCCGGTCAACGCTTTGACATATAAAAAAAATGCAAATTTGTATGAGTTACTGATTTAATAGTAATCGGCTAAATGCATTAAACATAAATTAACATATACATATATAATTACAATAAAAATAATAATAATGGCAACAAATTATTAAAACAATCCTTAAATTCGCAGAAGTTCTTTCTGTTAATTTCTTGAACCTGCCTCAACTGCCATTAAAATTAAAAAAAAAGAAAAAGAAAACAAAGCGGAAGCAAACGTCATGAATTCAAATTCCACAAATCTCGTATTTTAATGTTAGCAGATTGCCTATTTATTAAATGCATTTTATTCCTATTTATAAAAATTGCCTCCTTAATTTTTCTCTCTTCATGAAGAATTTTCACATTTTCAAAATCAAATTTAATTTTATATTTACATGTTTTTTCAAGATCAAAGAAAACTGAAGAATCAAAAAAAAAATCACTATTATTTTTACTTTTTGCACATTTATATAACAATCCATGCTCCCTCAATCTCTTCTCTATAGTGCACCTAGATTCACCTATATATGACACATACAATCACAAAAAAATTGATATAGAACATTACTTTTCTACTTGACAGGTATGACATCCATAGAATTATAAGCTAATTTATTAATATTGTTTGGAACGTAGAAGGAAACATTAAACACATTCTTATATATCCCTAAAAAATTTCACTTGTGGATTTGAAATAAATGGAATAGAAAATCATTGTTTATTAGTAATCTTCATTTCCTTTAAATTATTATACTTTTATTAAAATTGACATAAAGTATTGCTTATTTGTTCCATTTTATAACCAACATCAAGTAATTCCTTGGCAAATATTTCAATATTTTTCAGTTTATCACTTTGGTAACGACATTATTTTTCATTCTGAAACAAACAAGATCTAAAACTTGCCATCTTATGCATCATTGGTACTTTTGATTTACAATTTATATATTCCTTTTTTTTTGCAGTGGCTTAATTATTAATTTATAATTTAATATATTGTTTTAATATATGATGTTTTTGTTTGTGCAAATAATAATACTATAAATTTGCTTGTAGATGAATTAAATAAGTTAAATGGCTTGAAATGAACTATTGAAAAGGAACAGGACAAAATATTAAATATTTAGATTTAATTATTACAAGAGATAACAGTATATGAAATTATAAATTAATAATTAAGCCACTGCAAAAAAGGGGATATATAAATTGTAAATCAAAAGTACCAGTGATCCATAAGATAGCAAGTTTTAGATCTTTTTTTGTTTCGGAATGAAAAATTATGTTATTACCAAAGTAATAAACTGAAAAATATTGAGATATTTGTCAAGGAATTACTTGATGTTGGTTATAAAATGAAACAAATAAGCAGTCCCTTATGTCAATTTACAAAAAAAGAAATATAATGATTTAAAGGAAATGAAGATTAATAGTAAACAATGGATATCTATTCCATTTATTTCAAATCCACAAGTGAAATTGTTTAGGGATATATATATATATATATATATATATATATATATATATATATATATATATATATATATATATATAAGAATGTGTTTAATGTTTCATTCTACTTTCCAAACAATATTAATAAATTAGTCAATAATTCTAATGATGTTATACCTGTCAAGCAGAAAAGTAATGTCATATATCAATTTTTTGTGATTGTATGCTATCATATATAGGTGAATCTAGGTGCACTATTGAGAATATATTGAGGGAGTATGAATTGTTATATAAACGTGCAAAAAGTAAAAATAATGGTGATTTAATTTCTCCTTCAGTTTTCTTTGATCATGAAAAAACATGTAAATATAAATTTAAATTTGATTTTGAAAATGTGAAAATTCTTCATGAAGAGAGAAACCATAATAAAAGAAAAATTAAGGAGGCAATTTTAATAAATAGGAATAAAATACATTTAATAAATATGCAATCTGCTAACATTAAAATACGAGATTCGTTGAATTTGAATTGATGACGCTTGCTTCTGCTTTGTTTTCTTTTTTTTAATTTTAATGGCAGTTGAGACAGGTTCAAAAAATGAACCGAAAGTACTTCTGCAAATTTAATGATTGTTTTTTTTTTAATAATTTGTTACTGTTATTATTATTATTTTTATTGTAATTACAATTTTGTTTTAATTAATGGTCATTTTATTTTTATATTATATATATATTCTAACCTCCCCCCGCGCATTCTCACCCCAAAATTATTGTTTATTACGAATATTACGGGTTCTAGCTCAGTTAACAAATAAATAAATGAAATATTCAGCATTAATTAAAATGATTACTAGCTCTAATTTTTAAAATACAAATACGGTTCAATATTAAAATGAATTAACAAATATTTACTATTTCATGAGACATGGAGTGACAATACAGGGAATGAGATAGACTACATTGAGCTATTATCCACACGATACTACCTCAATGGCATAAGAACACTATTCCCCTTTTTTACTATACCAAATAACTAACTCATAGTATTCTTACGACTTTCTGAGCTCTATTCACTACAATTAAAATAATAATCATATCTTAATCTTCTTTATAACAAGAATCTAGCTCAATTAAATAAAATGAAGTAAAATAAAATAAAATCTCAGGTTCATAAATTGTATTATAACTGATTTAAAATTACGGTAGTAAAATATGAAAAGGGAATTTTATGTCATAATCTACTACACAGCAACTAATAATAATAAAAATAATAATACCAATAATAATATAATATAATCTTCTTTCTTCCTAAATGAAATAAATAAGTACGTGGTAGTATTTTAATAATCTGACAACAGAATACGTGTGGCAACATTAGCATATAATTTAATGTAATATTGTGGCAACTGACTTATGACCAATAAATAATATAAAATTATGATTTTTTAATTTTAATATACCAATAAATTCTCAAAATTCTAATAACACTTTTATGTTTACCTTTTGTGCAAAACCTATATGTCTGTTTCAATTATAAATGTATCGTGATTTCATGCATCCATGTGGAGAAATAACAACTCAGACACAAAACTTTAAAATAAATTTAAAACAAAGTTTATTAACAACAAACATAAATTAACAATATTTTTACACTATATACATTAGATATCCCTTACTCTCATATCTCACTTAGTTTATTAGTTTATAAATAAAATCAAAATATTATTTACTTTTCCTAGTTAAATCTTATTTTTTTAACGCTTAAGAAAATACAGTATTATTACTTGATTTATTATTATGGTTAGCTTATTACAAAATGCATTTCTTATATGATTATCACTAACACTTTGCATCCTTAATATTATTAAAATTATATTTTTTACAAAATTTACATTCGTAGTAAAATTCTACAAAATAACAAATTTTAGTTTTATATTGGTTGTATGGAATCTTACAAAGTCAAAACATTGTTCTACATTCGGTATTAGGTTTTTATTGTTCATTATCCGATGTTTATTAATCCTAATATTCTCATTCAAGCCTTACTTCGGATGATATAATTACAACTATTAATATACCATGCACAAGTATATATTTATTATACTTTATTGAATTTTCTCTTGATAAATATGCAATACTCATTCCCTCCAACATTAATATTAAAAAAAAATTCATTCAAATTTTATTATCACTTTTAAAATACTTGGTTTAGATTTCATATTCAAAATCTTATATTCATTTCTGAATTAATTTTACAATGTATTATATGATTCTTTCTCTCTTTATGATATTTTGGACTTTCAATTTTAAAGTTACACAATTCTATACATTCAAGCAAATAAACTATTCTTACATAAACCATAACATATCTTCAGTTCTATTTTATTCATTATTTCTTTGAAAATATCTTTCTGACCGATGCAGATTCACGAAAATAAGGATAGCGAAGATAGATGCATAGGATCAAAATACAACTAGAATATTACTCGTCATATACCTTGACAATCATGGCACAGTGAATTAAAAGACACTATAGAGGAGTGACCTTTACTTGTCTACCAACCTCTATCATAGGAACGATGCTAAAGCTATTTCTTCAGCTTTATTCTAACATCAAAAGTTTAAAGATATGAAAAAAACACTGTCCAAACTATATGTGTTCAGTCATAGGACTTTGTTAACTATACTAAATCACATAAAACTAAATATGATCCAAATCCCTTATATTTCCCTATTTCTAAAAAAAAACAAACATCATCTTGGTTTTCTCTCCACTAGTACTTCCAAGTCACTATCCGATCTTATTTCTCAATATTTTTTCTATACTGTACATCAACAAATACATATCTGCATTACTAACAATAATAAAATTCATTTATTTTAAAACTATTCCACTGTTCTATAAAAAAATCTTTTTACTACTTTCCTCCGTATATTTAATCATATACAAACTATTTAAATATCTGAATACTTTATCACATGAAAGTTCAAAAGAATCACACAATTGTTCTGTTAAATTTTATTATTAATATACTTTAAATAAATTATTGCATGCATATTCCGAATTACTCCTATCTCATTATATGTTAAAAATGTTGTATAAAATGTGTACATATAATTTAAACTTTCACAGTTCATTCTTAGGTCAATAGATGATCTAAAAAAACACATTATGCATTATAAATACTATTAAAATTACCAAAACGACCTTTATCTCTTCGATCGCGTTCCGTAGGCTTCTCCATCCATTTGATCCTTGTAGATATAAGATTCACATCTATACTTTATTTTTAAACAATATTTCTATAATTTTATCAAGTTATTATATTTAAATTTTAATATTACTAAATTTATGTTTTATGTTTTCCCTAATCTCACATAACATTTTATATTTTAAAATAAATTAATAAAAAAAATATTCCAAACTATATTTACTGTACTTCTTCATCAAATTTCCTTGAAAACCGTTCATATTAAAGCTAAAAAAAAATGTTTATTATTTCTTCTTCAGTCACTTAATGTTCTCCTCCCTGCTTGTTCAATTTTAAGGCAAAACAATTATTGCTCTGTTTAACAAATATTCATAAATGATAATCCTTGGTTTTTTTATAATATTTAATACAATTATTAATTATGATATCAATTAATCCCGTAAAGAAAACATCTACATATTCTCTTCTAATATTTTCTGCTAATCTTTTCCCGCGCGACTTTTATGATGCATCTTCTAGGTACTTTGATTTAAATATTCAGTAAATTTTTCTGTCTCCATGGATCCATTTTCATTAAGTAATTTAAATTTCCATTTTCCTAATCTCTATCTTTATTAAGCACTTTTATAATGAACACTTTATAGTATTTTTAATTCTTCTTAGATAAAGTTTTTTTTTTTTTTTCCTTTTTTAAAAAAAAATAATGACTCTTTCATATCATTATTCTGTAACTTTTTTTCCTTCTTTTAAAATTCTGGTACTATATACTTTATAATGTTTCCTTTAAAAAGACAAACATTCTTTCTCCATTATAACTTTTACATAATTTTTTCTTTATGATATATGCATCTTAATTTTTCCGTAGAGAAGAATAAAAACTTCAGAGTAGCCTTATAAATTGTTGCGTCATAAATTTTTCTGACGGCAAGTAACTTCTCTTTTAAGTTTTCCGTATAACGTCCAAATTATATTTTTCTGAGTTACAATTATAAGTTTCTGGTTGAGCATAAATAAAGCTATATCAAGGCAATTTACAAATATTTTTCCTTTATCATAACTTCTATATACTGTTTTCTGTACTATTTCCATTTTTACTGCAAGGTTTTGGCTAAACTTGAATAAAATATCCTGGTAAGAAAACTTTTAAAATTAGCCCTCCATTTAAAGGCAGTTCAAAATATTATATGTTAAAACAAAACTTTTAAAATAAATACAAAATTTTTAAAAATTATAACACTTTTCTAGCTTACGATCTTATACAGCTAAAAAAATATGTTACTCCTTCCTTTACTTACACATTACCTTCTCCCACTCCATCTAATTTTTATCTTTTCATCTGCTAATTCTGCTAAATACCTCCGTTGATTGGTTAATTACTTTTTAGCACGAACAAATTTACACTTTTTTAGTTTTATAACAGACCAGACTTTTTTAAAATAAAGAATTTATGACATAATGATTTAAAATATTACTTAAAATAGTATTTTTAACTCAATTATAATTTTATAAAAATCATTTAAATTTTAAAACAATTATTAAAATAACATTTAATATCTATTTTAATATTAATATTTAATTTATCTTGTTTTTTATTTAAATAAATTTTTTTTTTTTTTTTTTATTAACTGTATTCAACTTTTAAACACTACTTAAATATTACATCATTTAAACATTTAAAATAACTATTTAATATTTCAACATTCATTTCAACGATAGATAGCAATTACACTTAGTTCCATAATTCACAAACTTTATTATTATATTCTAACAAGCGTGTGTGTGAAGGTATATAATATACAGTCACATGATTACTAACTTTATCAGATGATTTGATTTTTAATTTACGTCTCGGTCTAAATTACCAAAACTGATATATTTTATAAAATTTTGAAAAATAATTTTAAATATGTGGAACTAAATATAATTCTCACCATCCCAAAGTTTATTTTAAAATATATTAGATTAAATTTGAATATTAATTATAATTATATTACATATCATTTTTATTTAATTTATTAGTTTTAAAACATTGCAATTGAATTGTTTAATATACTTTTAACTATTTATAGCTGTATTATTTTATATGGCCAGCTTTTACAACCATAAGCAAGGATATAATTAAGCTTTATTTAATTGTTTTTTTTTAAATAATTCATTACACTTTTATATACCAGGTATTTTTCAGCCTTAAATTGTACTATAAGATCTAATCGATCATACAATTATCAATATATTACACAAACGTATCTTAAAATTTAAAATTTTTTAGCAATTGACCATTCTACCTTATTATGACCTATAGATAAGGGCACATAATATATATATATATATATATATGGCTCATAGATAAAGGCACATAATATATATATATATATATATATGGCTCATTATTTTATGAACTAAATCATTTCCTTATTTTTAAAGATTAAAAACTTAGTGAAAAATAGTTAATTTTCATCATTTATTTACCTTAGTTTTTACATAAATGTAATGTTGATTATGATAATAATATTATTCATTTCTTCTTCTATAAAAATATTCAAAATTATAAACATAAAATTTCTCAATAGGCAAAATTAAAAATATTATAAGGATTTAAAACACATCACTCTCAGAAATAATTTGTAAAAATATTAATATTTGAAAAATGTTAAGTCTGAAATAGTATGAGCAATTGAATGGATTTTGTTCATTGTTTAAAAAAAAAACATTTAATCATTAATATATTTTATATCAAATATTAAAATTACCAAGAAGTTTTAGATTTTAAAACCAATGTGATTTACTTTAAGAGTAAAATATTATGATTTGAATAAAAAATATATAAAGAAAATTACCAAATTCACATTTTCCTTTATTTTGCTGTAATATCATATATAAATGCAATTTATCCACTCAGACTTTGAACAGTTTTTAATAAAAAACCTATTATTCTATATGTATGCAAGCATTATTTTATGCTTCGACTGACTAGCACGTCTTCTTCAGAGCCACATTTACTTTAATTTTTTAAAAGTAAACAAAAGGTTTTTTTTTTGTTTTAAAAAATTAATATAAAAGGGGCTCTGAAGAAGACTGCAGGACAGTCGAAATATAAGATAGTTTATGTACATGTGTACAATAAAAGTTTTTTTGCTAAAAAGTGTTCAAAGTAGAATAGATAAATTACATATATATGTATATTTTAAAATTGTAATCTAAAAACAGATAACAACTGGCAGAAATAAACAACATTCATAATTTCAATTTAAATAAAAAAATAAAAAAATCAATATTAATAATAAAATGTATTAAGCTAAGTAGTTTCGTTAAGTTAGAAGAAATACGTGAGAGTAATCATTAAAAAAAATAGGCCATTGTAAAATTAAGAAATTGAAAAAAATGCAAAGCAACTGTAATAAAAAATAACAATAAATTTTACATTGGGAATATTCATTTATATAGTGACATCTACAAAGTGCATGTGCATTATCTTATTGGCTAATTGGTATTAAACTTTATAAAAACATCATGCTATATAAAATAAATGTCTTGTTTACATATGTTTAATATAATAAGAATGACATATCATAAATTCTAGAAATTTCACAAGCGTCCTTCACGTAGTAAAAGAAGTATTTTTTTTTAAATGTCATAGCATTGGCCGGGACAAGAACCCGCAACCTGGGCAACTGCCTGCAAGTGCAAGGGAGTCACGCTGACCTCTCAACTACCAATGCAAGACTGTAAAAAGTAATTTAAGTGATCAAGTAAAAAATTCACGCTCTCATTTTCAAACACTTAAGATTTGCCCATACAAATACATTTGGGTCGAAAAGATAGATGGATTCATTCTATTTTTTCCCAAATACTTTATCTTGTGCTTGAAAAAGTGGGAGTATTCATTTATATAGTAACATTTACAAAGCGCACATACATCAGCTTATTGGTATTAAAATTGATCTTATAAACAACTTTAAGTAATACATATATCACTATTCCAACTTTTTTTATTATTTCATCTCCAAATGCTTTCTTCTAATCTTTTCAGCAAACTTATGTTTTTAGAAAATTTTAAAGAAGTTTTTAAAATACCCCTTAATAGTAGCTTTTCATGATATTTTAATTTCAACCCTATATTTGTAAAAAAAGTTTTAATGTTGATTCTATTTATTATTTTATAACGTAATATTTATAAAACTAAGGGTTTGCCACTTATGTTAAAATATCGATGAACTTTTAAATATATTATTGATAAATTAAATTATACTATATGCCAAGTGGATGTGAAAAACAATTATGAGACATAGATCGTATATTTATTAAAACAATTAATAACGGAAGATAAATGAACGTTTATTTTTTAAACAATCATTGAAAAAAAAAACATTTTAATTTACTTAAAGTTTTATATGAGCAAATATAAATTTAAAATAATATATTTAACTAAAATTGAAAATAGAAGTTAAAAGTTAGTAAAATAAAGGGGGCAGTAAACACAACGGAAGGAATAAATTATTGATGTAGAAAAGAATGGGGAAGTATGGAGATGTTTATTATATCTATAAAAATATTACATACGGGACAGAAAAAAGTGAATAACTCCGTGTGTGTAAATAAAAAAAAATAGATATATTAATGTTTAACTGAGGTTTAAAGTTTATATCTGTGCTAGAGATAATCTAGTTTCGAAAATGATTAGTAATAATCATTAGTGTATTTATCTGAGTTGGATGGCGTCAAAGTTGTGAGTGGAGGAAATTTGACAATGGTAAATGAAAATGTAACAATTTACTCTAGATAAATACTATGCATATAATAAAGATGTATATGAGAGATTGTGACCTGGGTCAACTGATGAGTGCTGGTTCAGCACGAAATGCGTCTTGGGAGTCATTTGTCTTTTATTATATCTTTATTTATATGTATTTAAAAAGAATGGGGGAGCATGGAGATGTTTATTATATCCATATTGAAAACAATATTAACTATAAAATATCTGAGGTTTTAAATAAATACTTGATCATTTCTTAAGAGTCATCTCATAGTATATATGTGGGGGAGATGGTGATCTGGTCCGACTGATGAGTGCTGGTTCGGCACAAAATATGTATATTGGAGATCATTCATCTTTTTCACATGTATGTGGTAATATGTATTGGTTGTTTAAGTTGGACAGAATATGTATTGAGCTTGAAAGTCTGAGTTCAAGTCCCTTATAAGTACATTAAGTCTAGTATAACAATATACATATATGTAAGTATTACATATTCATCCCATGTTCTGTCCAACCTGCTTCTGTATAATTAAATGGATATATTAAGATCATATGTGTGAGAGTTCAGATTGACTTAAGCACAACATGGATATGACAAATAATATTGGCAAGAACAAGGGATTAGAGCATTTCATTCTTGGAATTAGTGCATTCCTTTCTTGAATATATCTATCATTAAAACAATTAACACTTAGACAATCCCAATATCAATAACTATCAACAATTTCAAATTGTTGTCAAGGCAACCACCTTTCAGCAATAAAGGTGGGATATAATATGTAATGGACATGGAAGGAAATTATACCTTTATCCATTTTCTAACAATAGATAGCATTTCATACCAATAAAAATTTATAAAATATGGCCAGCCAACCATTCATAAAAATATGCTATTAAATAAACCTACATTTATAGTGCTAGAACGTCAATCTCAACAAACGTTATAAAACAACAAGTGAACCTTCAAACATAGTGAGCATGCAAAATAATTTAAAAATCAAATTTTTAAATCAGCTTGTTACTAGCAATGTTTAAAATTATATATTCCAAGAAAGTGAAATCATCAATTTTAATGACAGATGATAATGAACCACATTACTTTATATAAATGTAATTATCAAGGGCTTACACTTTGCTTATATTATTTGTATGTAATTTGTATATAAACGTTTTACTTAGAAAAGAAAAGTTAGGTATTTTTAATAAATTTCACTCACTGAGCATACCTTTGATCCACCAAGGTCAAACTCATAGCAATCATAGTTTGCGGAGGGGGAATTTAGTAAAATATAGCATAGAAATAAAGTCTAAATAACATTTAGGTATATATATTGTACCTATATTGATATAGGCACATATAATTTTTATCTAAAATTATTATTAAAGTAATCCTTCGTAAAAGAAAAACATAAAATTAAATGTTAAAGAGTTTATTCAGTTTGTTTTAGAAAAGGATAGGAATTAAATAGTTTTTATTAGTGTTCGTAAAAATATAAATATACAAATCTCTTTTCATTCAAGTTTAATTAAAGAAAAAATAATCTTAAAACTAAATAGTAAATTGTATTAAAAATATATGACCGTATATATGTGCGATTGTCAACAATAGAATAAATGTTATTATAAAGTTAAAGAAGATTATTATTAAAAAACACAACAATGACTATTATGAAAATATAAAACATCTCTGCATGGCTATTACTAATTAAGCAATCTTCCAAAACACGTTTATCAAAGGATTACTTGATAAGGAATTCGACAACAGATCTTGCCGGAGATATCAGAAAGACAACAAGGCGCAGGTATAAATAGACCCATTTTATCGGACAGTAATTCATTCCACAAATTAATTGAGTTGAGACAGATCAGTTCCACAAATTAATTGAGTGAGTGCAGTTCAGAAATTAATTGTGCAGTTAACGAACAAAATGCAGTGCTGAGAAAGTTTTGGAACACACGTTCACCTCCAGCCAGATGTCCGAGAAAACAGCAGATCTGCCCGTGAAATAATGTCAGCTTAACATCTTAGAAAATCTCCATCAGTATCTATTTGTCTTTGATAGCAATAATCGTGAAAATCAGGAAACTCAGCAAGGAAACGTCCCAGCCAGCTGGTAAGCATTTATAATGGAAATATCCTCACCGAAAGCAGCCTCCAAAGAACAAAATTTTACGTCAACATTCAAAATGCTAGGTAAAATATTTGCTTATTTTCATTATACTGTAATAGCCATTGTATTTCATTACTTTGTGCGAATCCTCCAAGAGTCTAATTATATGAACTCGATATCATACATAAATGAACTATTGATGTGTGTGATTAAATTTCAAATGCTATGTAATACTTTAATATTATTATGTGTGTGTGCATGAGTTAATATGTGCGTGATCCTTATATCAGTATTATTAGTTAAATTAGATAAATACCAGTGTTTTGTTATGAAAGTAAACAAGAATATTTAAACTAGTTTAGAAATGTTAATTTAAAATATGCGTGTGTTTTATTAGAATGTTTAAATTTAGTAAATAAATGTTAGTTACTAAATTATCTTTAAAATTAAACTTTATTTGTCGGTCAATTCTTTTTATCAATTCCTTTTATCAATCCTTTTACCAAATTCTTTTTATCAATTCTTTTACAATTCTTTTTATAAATTCTTTTAACAAATTCTTTATCAAGTCTTTTAACCCCTAATTAAGTATAATCTATTAGTGATTACAAACAACTGAGCTAGTCGTGGATTTAGGCGTTGGGTTAGTTGCCACTATTCAAAGTGCGTTGTCTATTCTTTTAGAATAAGCAGCTGGCACCCGTGTTTATACACAAACAAAAAAAGTGCTTTGAACTTGGTGTTGAACTCAACAGTCAAGAAGAAGTTATGTCCTGGAAATGTAACATTAGTTATATACTTTATAGCTATCGTTTGGGCATACATACTCTCCGAGTATGTTCTTCTCTGCCTAAGAGGCCGGTGTTTCGAATCTACATATTCGAATACGGTTCAATGGCTTTACCCAACGTGGGCCAAACTTGTCATAAATGACAGTTAATTAAATACTTTGTTCTTGTTGAAAATAAAAATCTAAAAAGTTAAATTACGTATGTAAAAGTGTTTTAATTTAAAAAAAAAGAATTGACCGAAAACTTTTTTTTTTTCGAAATGAAAAGAGATTTTGACATTTATGCTATCAAATCAGAGACAGCTGATATTTGGGCGGAGTTAAAGCATTAGATCGGGTAGAAAAATGGACAAAAGGGGTGGTCAGCGTGTGTTTCCGTTTTACTCAGAAATAAATAAATAAGCCATATATTAAATTTAGTGAAATAAAATATTGTTTTAAAAATGGAAAAAGAGAAAGAAATGTCTGAGACGTGAATGATGATGACAATGATGATGAATATGATGCAAGAGTTTAAAGCAGAATTGATAAAAGAAATGTGTCAGAAATTTGAGCAAAGTCAGTTAGAACTCAAAGCAGAATTGAAGGAAGAAATTAGTCAGGTTAAAACAGAAATTAAAGAACTCAGAGCAGAAGTAAGAGAAATAAGATGTGAGATAATGGTAAAGGTAGAGAAGAACCAAGAAGTTATAGAGTTAGATTTAATTAAAGAAAGTCAGGAAGTTGAGGTCATGAAAGAGGTAGAAATTGAATTAGAATCAGATAGCGTTGTGACAGATAAAGTAGAAACTTATGTAGATCAAAAGGTAGTAGATAGTGTAGAAAAGTTTTTACAAAAATTTAAAAAGGTTAAAGTAAACGTTCGCATTCGCAGTAGACGTAGATTTAAAACAAAGGGGAAGCATAGGAAAAAATATTCACGATTAGGAAAAATACGGAGGTCTGTAAAGCTTAAAAGTTTTCTAATTTACAAGGCAGAATATAGAATGGAAAGAGAAAGAGATAAAATAGATTTTAACCAAGAAATAGAAGTGAGAATATGGAGTATGATTTATATTATAAAATTAGTAGAAAGAAAGAAGGAACCGCCTGACATAGCTTAAAAGTTAGTAATCGGGCGGAATAGTAAAGGAAATAAACAAAAAGGACCGGAAATGGACTATGAGTCTAATATAATTATTTTGACGTAGGTGAAAAGCCTGAATTGGAATTTCGCTATTTAAAATGATGGATTGTTTTATCAAATAATAATAATGGAGGCTTCGCAAAATAAAATATTTTTTTTCTCCACGCACATATTAATTAAGAAAATGTTCGTAAATAAACAGTTCAAATAAATAAAAAATCAAGTTAAATAAATGGGTCAAATTAATGATATAAAAGTAAAGTGGTAGATTTAAATAAATGAATAAAATAACGGAAATACATAAAATAAAAACAAGTTAAATAAATAAATATAATATATCTGTAGAAAATAAATAAAATATTCGTAGTAAAATAAAATAGTTCTTTGAATATACGCATGTTAAAATAAAAGTTTGTTTTGAATACCGTAAGTTAAGAAAAGGATGTAAATAAATTGTTTAAAATAATCAAGATAAAAAAAAATCTCTAGTAAAATAATAATGAATGAATCATAATAAAGCAAAATAGTTTTTTTTCTGAGTACACGCACGTTAATATATAAGTTAAAGTAATGGGTTAAAAGTAATATCGTAATATAAATAAATATGTAAATTGGTGTCCGTGATAGTTTAAAATAGTATTGTAAATTAAATAAATATGTAAGATAATGTTCATAATAGTTCAGAATAATATAAATAAATATGTTAAAGTAATGTTCATGTGTATTTAAAATAATATTGTAGGATTAGTGATAAATAATATAAAGTCAATCTAAGTTATATTAGGAGCGTATAAGGGTTCGAATCTAAAGGGATGAGGGTAGTACTGAAATAAGTTAGATAAGGATTAAGTTTAAAGCTCTCGACTGGATAAATTCTAGCACCTGTAACGGATTGTCCGGGATCATTCCTCTTTTAAAAAGCACACTGGCAACAACCAGAGTAAGTCGTACCTCTTTTTCCAAAGCGTAAGTCGGAAATGGACAGTTGAAAATTCCTGCCATTGTAGCTGCTTAGTCAAAGTCCGATCAAGAGAATCGGCAATCGTTTTCCAGGGCGTAAGTCGAAAATGGACAATTGAAATTCCTGCCATTTGCAGCCACCTTTTCTTAGTCAAAGTCCGATCAAGAGAATCACAGCCGAAGCTTCATTTACAAAAGATCCCTGCACCACAAATTTAGTTTATCCTCGTGGTCATTATCCAGGATGAACATTGTAAGCAATGTCACCAGCATAGAAAGAAGAAAAGCATAATTGAAGATTGCCCTTAGTATGGAAAGGAAAAGATATTAAAAAAAGGCAAACTTAGAAGGAATAATAAATTAATATTTAATGTTGTCAGAGATAAAATGGTCAAAATGACGCATTTTACTCTCAAAAGGAAGGGCAGTGTAATGTACCTATATTGATATAGGCACATATAATTTTTATCTAAAATTATTATTAAAGTAATCGTTCGTAAAAGAAAAACATAAAATTAAATGTTAAAGAGTTTATTCAGTTTGTTTTAGAAAAGGATAGGAATTAAATAGTTTTTATTAGTGTTCGTAAAAATATAAATATACAAATCTCTTTTCATTCAAGTTTAATTAAAGAAAAAATAATGTTAAAACTAAATAGTAAATTGTATTAAAAATATATGACCGTATATATGTGCGATTGTCAACAATAGAATAAATGTTATTATAAAGTTAAAGAAGATTATTATTAAAAAACACAGCAATGGCTATTAATAAAATATAAAACATCTCTGCATGGCTATTACTAATTAAGCAATCTTCCAAAACACGTTTATCAAAGGATTACTTGATAAGGAATTCGACAACAGATCTTGCCGGAAATATCAGAAAGACAACAAGGCGCAGGTATAAATAGACCTATTTTATCAGACAGTAATTCATTTCACAAATTAATTGAGTTGAGACAGAGCAGTTCCACAAATTAATTGAGTTGAGACAGATCAGTTCCACAAATTAATTGAGTGAGTGCAGTTCAAAAATTAATTGTGCAGTTAACAAACAAAATGCAGTGCTGAGAAAGTTTTGGAATGCATGTTCACCTCCAGCCCAGATGTCCGAGAAAACAGCAGATCTGCCCATGAAATAATGTCAGCTTAACATCTTAGAAAATCTCCGTCAGTATCTATTTGTCTTCGATAGCAATAATCGTGAAAATCAGGAAACACAGCAAGGAAACATCCCAGCCGGCTGGTAAGCATTTATAATGGAAATATCCTCACCGAAAGCAGCCTCCAAAGAACAAAATTTTACGTCAACATTCAAAATCCTAGGTAAAACATTTGCTTATTTTCGTTATACTGTAATAGCCATTGCATTTCATTACTTTGTGCGAATCCTCCAAGAGTCTAATTATATGAACTCGATATCATACATAAATGAACTATTGATGTGTGTGATTAAATTTCAAATGCTATGTAATACTTTAATATTATTATGTGTGTGTGCATGAGTTAATATGTGCGTGATCCTTATATCAGTATTATTAGTTAAATTAGATAAATACCAGTGTTTTGTTATGAAAGTAAACAAGAATATTTAAACTAGTTTAGAAATGTTAATTTAAAATATGTGTGTGTTTTATTAGAATGTTTAAATTTAATAAATAAATGTTAGTTAATAAATTATCTTTAAAATTAAACTTTATTTGTCGGTCAATTCTTTTTATCAATTCCTTTTATCAATCCTTTTACCAAATTCTTTTTATCAATTCTTTTTATAAATTCTTTTAACAAATTCTTTATCAAGTCTTTTAACCCCTAATTAAGTATAATCTATTAGTGATTACAAACAACTGAGCTAGTTGTGGGTTTAGGCATTGGGTTAGTTGCCACTATTCAAAGTGCATTGTCTATTCTTTTAGAATAAGCAGCTGGCACCCGTGTTTATACACAAACAAAAAAAGTACTTTGAACTTGGTGTTGAACTCAACAGTCGAGAAGAAGTTATGTCCTGGAAATGTAACGTTAGTTATATACTTTATAGCTATCGTTTGGGCATACATACTCTCCGAGTATGTTCTTCTCTGCCTAAGAGGCCGGTGTTTCGAATCTACATATTCGAATATGGTTCAATATATATATATATATATATATATATATATATATAACCATATATATTATGTACCGAGATACGTCAGGAAGAATTGTGTTTTCTTCAGAGTTATACATAATTTTGGAGAAATATAAATTGATAAAAGATTTGTTTAAATATTTAATAAAAATAAAAGGTCTTGTAGGGTAAAATAAGAAAAAAAAATGTTTATCATAGAAGGGTTTATCGTTAAAAGCATAAATTAGACAGTTTTATAAGATATAATTTTAGAATCACATTTAAATAAAACTTAAAGAATTAAAAACTTGATTTAACTAAAACTTGATTTAATTGAAATTTGATTTACGATTGCTTTTAGAAAAAAAAAAAAGCAAGGTGGAGTTCGTTTTGTCTTATAATAAAAAAAATATATATAATCAAAAAAATGTAGTAAACAATGGGAGCTAATGACAAACATGAGAAATTTCCATTAAACGGCTAGTTAGTGAAATAACTCTAACAAAGAAATTGAAATTTGCAATCATCTAAAGAATGACCAATGAAACTGTGTAGAGAGTCGAAAGAAAAGAAATAATTGTCCAATAGCAGAAATTCAGAATGTAGATTGAATCCGCAAGATAAGGACCATAAAATATAAAAGGGGCGAACTTTCTATTGTTATAGTTATTAGATTGAATTTGATATTATGATTAAAATTTGATTCTGATTCGGTTCGGTTACTTATTCTTAAATTCATATTCATATTATTGATATACGTCCAAAGTTAAATAAAACATAATGCTGCATTGTTAAACCCATCGTGTGGACAGCTGGCCGAATCCCTCCCTGCAATATCAACAGCAGACAGTTCGAAGGTCGATCATGTTCGCGTAAAACAAGAAGGAAGCAGAGTGTCCATGGTGAAGCCCACAGGATCCCAATGACATCGGGAAAAGGATCGCAAAGAGTTAGCGCTAACTGACCGAAGGAAATACTATCAGAAGCTATGCTCAGAACTAGGCATAAAAGAGAATGCTAGGTAATATTTATTTTATTCTTAATTCACTAATTAAAAGCCGTAGTAATGTATGGAATAATAAACTTTGAACTTTATGTTACGAACAATAATTACTAATTGTCTTTAGCTCCATTATCCAGGGATTTTGTTGTGATTTCAAATATATTTGTGTGCGTATAATTAGTTTCTAAATGAAAGTGTAATTAATTATATTATAAGACCAAACAAAGTGAAACAGCGTAAACGGAGATTTAATGGGTTAGTGATTACTTATAAAAAAAAAAAAAGGAAAAAAAGAAAAAAAAGGGGAAATAAATATCGTAGATCAAATAAATAATAAATGTTATAATAATAAATTTTAGTTTAGAAATGGGATATGAATATCCTATGAGATTATGAGAGCGAAATAAATTTTAAATTAGAATTTGGGAAAGGAAGCGAGAAAACTAGCACAGAGAAAGATTCGTAAATTGATTTTTTTAAGTAGGTGGATTTTGTATTTTATTGATTGTTTTAGCTGAGCTAGCGGGAGTGGGTACTAGATCGTATTGGTCAGGCAGACTTGTCGAAGGTTGGCTGGCGCCCATTGGATTTTTTCCTTTAAATAAATAAAGAGTTTGGTTGGCTAATGTGTAATCTAGTAAATGAGTATTAATATTATTGGCGAATGTTTGCAAATGATATTGACCACTCTACCCGAGGTACCGACAGCCCCATGATAGGATTTTGTGTAAGAGGGAGGTACAAAGTTCTATATCGAGTCGTTATTATAAATATTAAATATTTTATTGATGTTATATAAGTGATGTTTATAAAAGTTATAAGATGACGCAAAAGGGGGGTAGGTATAATATATATATATATAATTATTAATCAATGTCTGTATTCCAATAATAATAAAATATATATAATTAATCAAAACAGCCTGTGTTTCAGTTATTACATTGTAGAGATGTCTGCCCATCATTGCATATGTATTTAATGTATTATGTCCTGTACATGTGGGGTTCATATTGACCTTGGGTCAACATGGGTGTGACAAGAATCTCAGCCTCAGGGTGGCCTTCGAGCATTCCATCATCAGATTTTCAATTGGATGGATGGTTGAAGAGTTGGAGTGTGTGGTAGATTGGAGCCAGTCCATTAAAGTATGAAGATTGTCTATCTTAATATATATCTGAGCTCTTATATTATATATGTGTGGGAGTTGATAATCTGGACCAACTGATGATTGCTGGTTTAGCATGAAATACGTATATTGGTGATTATTTATCTTTTCAGCATATATGTGCTTGAGTGTATCAGTGTTATTAGATGGAGTGGAGAGTGGTGGATCATGTGAAAGTCTGTGCTCATATACCCTATATTACATATATAGACACATGGTATATATTAAGCCTGTGTTTCAGTTATTAATAATTAATACAGTAAAAAATATTTTAAAAACAAATATATACCACAATTTAATAGAAGTTCTTTCAACTACCTATGTAGTAGTTATCAACTAGATTCAAATTGTATTACAAAAAACCATTACAAATGTAAACAAAAAGTAATATGTCATACATCAATTTTCCCACAATTCACTAATTTTTATATTGGCAGCCTATCTATTTATCAAATGTTGCTTTTCACTTTTTATTAATATAGCTTCTTTAATTTTGCGTTTATTATTATTTCTTTCAATACACAAAATCTTAACTTTATTAAAATCAAAATCAATACCATAATTACATGTTACATTATGATCAAAAAATACTTATGGTGATATGTTATCATTTCTAACATTCTCTTGTCTTGATTTTTGTACTCGTTTATATAACAACAAATGCTCCTTTGATCTTTTCTCCAATGTACATCAAGATTCACCTATATATGCCTTTCTACAAACACACAGCCATTTAAATATTGCACAACTTTGATTTAAAATACATCTATTTTTTGAATTATTTATTAATGTATTTAAATTAGGAGTAGTATAAAATGTGACTCAACATATATTTTTATATATTTGTTTCATAAATTTTACTTGTTCATTACAAATAAATGGTATTGATATCCAAGTATATTTTATTTTATCAATATCCATAGCGCTTAAAATATTACTATTATTCTTATTAATATTTATGAATAATAAGTTATGTAAATATAGTTCTGATAAAGTAAGTGACATAAATGTATTTACTATGGATTTGTTAAATATTGGATATGTTCATAAATTAATTTATAATATTTTTAATAAGTTTAATAATAATAGTAATATTTTAAGTGCTATGGATGTTGATAAAATAAAATATACTTGGATATCAATACCATTTATTTGTAATGAACAAGTAAAATTTATAAAACAGATATATAAAAATATATGTCAAGACACATTTTATACTACTCCTAATTTAAATAAATTAATAAATAATTCAAAAAAATAGATGTAGTATTTTAAATCAAAGTTGTGCAATATATAAATGGCTGCGTGTTTGTGGATTGGTATATATAGGTGAATCTCAATGTACATTGGAGAAAAGATCAAAGGAGCATTTGTTGTTATATAAACGAGTACAAAAAACAAAACAAGAGAGTGTTAGAAATGATGACATATCACTGTCAATATTTTTGATCATAATGTTACATGTAATTATGTTTTTGATTTTGATTTTAATAAAGTTAAGATTTTGTGTATTGAAAGAAATAATAATAAATGCAAATATTAAAGAAGCTATGTTAATAAAATATGAAATAAATCATTTGATAAATAGACAGGTTGCCAATATAAATATTAAAGAATTGTGGGAAAATTAATGTATGACGTATTACTTTGTGTTTACATTTGTAACGGTTTTTTGTAATACAATTTGAATCTAGTTGATAACAACTACATAGATAGTTGAAAGTACATCCATTAAATGGTGGTATATATTTGTTTTTAAAATATTTTTACTGTATTAATTATTGTATTGTTTTGATTATATATATATATATATATATATATATATATATATATATATATATATATATAAATCGAGGTGCACATTGGAAAAAAGAATAAAAGAACACTTATTATTATTTAAAATGATTCAAAACACAAAACAAACTTTTAAAAATAATGATACTTTATCAGCTTCTGTCTTTTATGACCATAATAAATCATGTATATATGGTTTCGATTTTAATTATAACCACGTAAAAATATTGGAAACTAAAAGAAATAATAATAAAAGAAAAATTAAAGAGGCGATGTTAATATATAAATATAAGCAAGATTTAATTAATAAGCAAGCAGCATATGTTAAGATCACAGAATTATGGAAAAGTTGACATCATGGAATTATGGGAAAACTGACATTATAAAAGTGATAGTTGATAAAGCTACAAGTTAGTTGAAAGTACTTCTAAGTGACTGTTATACATATATTTTTATAAACTTTTGATTACTGTATTTTCATATATATATATATATATATATATATATATATATATATATATATATATATATATATATATATCTATATATATATATAAAATGAAATATGAAATTGAGTTTCCATCTGTGTACTATGAACATACAGAAATTTTGAATTTTTATTAGTTATAAGCGGATTTATTATCATTAAATGTTATATACTAAATAGTAGGCTTTAAAAATTGATGACCAGCTATTCCATGAAAACCCTTATTGGTGTGGAGTGCTGTCTATTCATAATACTTACATTGAATGCCAGTAGTTTTCTTCCATTTAAATTACAAAAATTTATAAATATATGCTATTGAATGCCAGTAGTTTTCTTCCATTTAAATTACAAAAATTTATAAATATATGCTATGTTATTTGATAATTACATTTATATAAATGAATAAAACAGTACCAAATGCTCCATGCAGTATCGCCCCCCAGTGCAAGCCTTAATAATCAATAGTTGTCAAAATATTCCTGCATAAATTCTATAACTAGTGCCTACTCATCCAATATCTCCAGACAAGTTTCTAGCTTATGACTTTCATACATGTGTAGCTTTGGATTCGAAAGCACTGGCACCTAAATCATAGTATTTAATGCAACCCTACAGCAGCCACCTTTTATCTATTTAGTTAACTATAATGCTGTAAGGCCAAGATGAACAATAAAGATTTCATTCCATCTCATTCACTTGAAAAATTATAGAGATCCGAAACCGGTACAGTATCTATGTATTTAGGTTTTTATGGTTTTATAAAAATCACAATAACTTTTATCCTATGAGCATGATTTTTATAAAACCAATAAATACCACATGATCATGTGGTATATAAAGTAATGTGGTTTATAATCACAGGATGTTAAAAATAAGTTGCTTTCTTTTTCCTGGAATATATAATTAAACTTTACAAGTAATAAGCTTAGTCTTCATTTTTAATACTGTGGAGTGTTGAGACTCTAGAAACTAGATCTAAAATGCTAACTAGAATGTCAGCACTTACAAAACACGTTACTATTAATTGGAAAGCCTGAAATTTTTAGACACGTAAATGTCTTCAAATCAAGCCTTACAAACTAGATAGCTATATGAGTCTGAATTCAGCTGTTTCAATATAGTAATAACCTCTGCAATATAGCTTCACAAAAAGCCTTCAAAGGTACACTTATAATAATTAATAAAAACAAGTTATAAATTTCATAACTTGCTTTTCAGCTTGCATTTAAATTTTCACTAAAGGGAGCTTACCAATATATCTAATCAAACTTTAATGCCGAAAGAAAAAGAATTCAATATCTCTCTAAGAAAGTCTTTATATACAGGTCAATTAGTTTCAAGCTTGTGGCACACCTCAGTGGAGCTGTGGGACTATAGAAACTATATCTAAAATGCTAACTCAAAAGTCAGCACTTAAAACATGTTTCTATCAATTTAGCTATCTGGTTTGTAAGGCTAGATTTGAAGATATTTATGTGCCTGAAAACTTCAGGCTTTCTTATTGATAGTAACATGTTTTATAAGTGCTGACTTTTGAGTTAGTATTTTAGATCTAGTCTTTAGAGTCCCAGTGCTCCACTGAGGTGAGCCACAAGCTTGAAACCAATTGCTCTAGAGATAGGAACTTTCCAATAAAAATTTTGAATCTTTTTCTTTCTGCACTTATAAAATAAAGCTTTATTAGAGCTATTGGTAAGCTCCCTCTAGTGAATGTATATAACAAGCATTAATAGTTCTTAACATACTTTTCTGTATATCCTTATCCCCAAACCAGTTTCTAGCCCTTGGTTGTCATCAGTGAGCCACTAGGATTTTCAGACATTATATTTAAAAATAGCTCAAATCCAGAATTTTTCTAATAGTTAAGTGTTGAGTAAAGAATATGCAATATATAGACAGCTAACTTAAATAACCATATGGGGTTAAACTAAGTTTAGATACACCATATATTAACAGCTTTAGCACCATAGCCTCAAGAACAAAACTATCTTAACTAACTAAATAAAAAATAAATGCCAGACTTGAGTTGGTATTTTTAAATTTAATGTCTGGTTATCCTAGCGTCTCACTGATGACAGTCAATAGTTAGAAACTGTTCTGGGGATATGGGTATTTGGAAAAGCTTGTTAAGAGCTATTAAATCACATTATATAACATTTGTAGTACCAGATTATTAAATTAAATCATGTGATGTATGACTAGATTTCCTTGCATATATATATAATCAAAGTGATATTTATTATATTTGATTTTGTATGACTAGATTTCCTTGCATATATATATAATCAAAGTGATATTTATTATATTTGATTTTTCTAAATATGTTCCTATAAATATTCATGAAACGAAAATTAAAATAAGATTAAGATATTCTCAAATAAGAAAGTGATAAAAATGTAAAGAATAAAAAAATTAAATCATAAATGTAGCTCTCTATTAAAAAAATTCAAATAGTAATTTCTTTTAAGCCTTACAAATAAATTTTGGATTCCAAATATAACTGCTATTTGCTACTAATGCAGGTTAATATATACAAGAGTTAAATTTATAGTAGTTTAATAAAGATAAAACGATTTTTAAATAAAACATTAAGATAAAGTGATAGATGGGAAATAAACAATAATATATTAAGTGAACAAATTCTTAATAAAATTTGTAAAATGAAAATGAATAAAACGTTTTCAGAATCTTTTGTAAATCACGAAATACAGTTATGTGTAAAAAAAAAAAAAATAAGTATATGCCTGTAGGGTACTTTTCCAATGTTTTATAAATTAGTATAATCTTAAATACATAAATGATTCTCACATTTAATTCAGAAATGGTAGACATATGTTTATAAATTTTAGCTTTTATTCATGTTTAGCATGCTTTCTATATCATACATCATACTCAATATGCTACTTTTTATGTGTTAAATGCCTGAACATTTATATATTTAATATTACGATTATAAAGAAAAGAGAATAATTTTAGGTATCAAATTAGTATAATCAGAACTTCCGATAATTATCTATAACTGAAATGGAACTTATTATTCCCCATTGATTTATATGAAGTCAAAACATGAAAAGAGTGAATGGTACTACTCTTTCTTGCAGTTCTGTTGTTGTCTAAGCTTAGTTTATGATGTAGTTATGATTTTTGATTATTTAGTCTATGCATAATTAAATGAATAGACCCAATGCATCTTATAATTTCAAGATTATATCAAAAACTAAGTTTATATAACAACAGCGCCCATTCTAAGTTTTTGACAGCACATAACGCACCTAGAGTTGGTTACTTTTTCTTCAGCTACAAATTAGTTATAATATAGCACTTTTATATTTTTGTAATAATGTATTACTGTTATTAATATACTTTTAAATATATAGTTAATCTTTCATTACAAATTTTTGAAATACATGCATAAAGGCATCTGGAAAAGTAAACGATTTTCAGGAGGACACTTCGTTTTGAATCTGTTCTTATTAATGTATTCATTATTTGTTCAGTATTTATCATTTAAAGTACTGTAATTACAATTTCATTTACTAAGTGTGAACATTTCTGAAACACTATTTTCATTCCAATCATTTCAGATAAACGTACTAGTGACCATTATTTAACGTTCACTAAACTACAAATTGTTTCAAGTATCGACATAATTTTAAACCTATGTTAAACAATTTATCTAGCTTTATATGAAGAAAGAATATCTTAATTTCAACTTTTCTTTTCTATGAATAATATATTTTAATCTATACTTAAACTCTCCATTCCACTAAACATATTCGAATCATAGGAATAAAGATATTGAAAAAAAATCCTAACCTTACTATTTGGCTAGAAATAATATTTAGTTTTAAAATGATTAGTAATATTGATTAATACATTTATCTAAAGTGATTTCAGAAACCATTGAGAGTGCAAAAGGAATTAGACAGCGTAAATTAAATTGTAATAATAAACTTTTATTCCCATTTTGAAGCTTTATGACTAAATTCTTATCATATATACAAACTAACTAAATGACATGTTTTAACATATGACTTTACATTGTAGCAAAATTCCATTGTCTATATATTTCCATTTTTTATGAAAGGAATATAATATGAATTTATAATTGATCTTAAATATTTTGGATAATAAATAAAAAATGAAATGTAATAAAAAATCTTAATTGTAAACGTCTTAATTATATTCCTTGTATTAAATAGTAAAAATAGTTCAATTAATAGCAAACTAGATATAAAGTATTTTTCATTTATGACTATTTTATCTTTAAAAGTAATCGTTTACTTTTTTGCACCAATTTATTAAATAATCCAAAGATATAATTGATATTTATGAGCAATAAAATTATAACATAAGCTGGGTCTTCAGGTGTCTCATATTGTTGTGGTACATTTAAAAATAATATAGATAATACACAGTGATTTTAATATTGGTTTGTTTGCCCCCAATCAGTAAATAGTCCTATTAACAATTTCAAAGATAAGATTAATAATAAGGATAAAACTCAATTGGTATACATATTGAAATGTCAGTATTGTTTTAGTTAAGGGATATTTTATTTTTATATTATATATGTAATTCTATAATTGAATATTTATAAATACAGTAATCCAGATATATTTTACAAATTTTATCCACTTAGGAGCGCTTTCAACTATCGTTGTAGTCTTTGTCAACTAACACTTTGAAAGGCTAACCTTCCCACAATTCTG
This sequence comes from Epiperipatus broadwayi, assembly GCA_028023455.1. Taxonomy (NCBI): domain Eukaryota; kingdom Metazoa; phylum Onychophora; class Udeonychophora; order Euonychophora; family Peripatidae; genus Epiperipatus; species Epiperipatus broadwayi. The sequence continues at coordinate 181,182 of JAQFVV010006699.1, forward strand.
TGATCTTAACGTTTGCTTCCTGCCTGTTAATTAAGTCATGTTTGCATTAGTATATTAGCATAGCCTTTTTCATTTTTATTTTGTAATTTTTTTTCAATTTGCAATTCTTAACATTATTATAATTGAAGTTAAAACCATAAAGACATGAATTGTTATGATTACTGTATTTATAAATATTCTATTATATAACTTTGAAGAACTATAGACATCGAATTATTATATATATATTAAATATTCTTTGACCATAAAAAGCCTTATAATTATAGGTTTACATTTGATATTAACGAAACAAAAATATTAATTGAAGAAAGAAATCATAAAAAGAGTTAAATTAAAAAAGCGATTTTAATATATATATATAATAACCAATAGCATTCATCTTAGCTGACTGTTAGATCATTTTACACATGCAAGTATGCTAATCTATAATAATCAACGACTAATTTAATGTACGTTTATATGCGTGCAGATATGTTAAAGTGTACACCACATCGAAAGCCTGGTTTAGCAACTTCATCAATTTTGTTTTAAACAAAAATTTATTATTGTAACAATTAATAACAATTTAATAATCTTATTGAATTAATTGTACTATATATATATTACTTTTATCCACAATAAGTTAAACATTCAAAGAACACATGTGCTTATAAACCAATATTGTACTTATAATTAGTTCATTTGATAATCTGTTTGTTGCAGAAAAATATACCTTTACATTTTAAGGTAAAATATTTTTATATAACATTCAAACAATTTGTTTTTGCAGTCACAACTTTAAAACCATCCTTTACATAAAAATCTTGTTATTAATCTTTTATTAATAGAAATTATTATACCATTCCTAGGTCAGATATAAACTTTAAATTCAATTAAAAAACAATAATATATACTCTTTAATTAAATTTAAACACATAGGGGCGTGTGGTTAATTATATATTTAATTAACCCTTCAATTTTAAACACACACACACAAAAAAAACAAAAAACAAATGTAATATTACCAAAACTTAATTTTGCAACAGCTAATTTCGTATTTCAAAGGTTAAATAAATAGAAAAGGAAAAGGACGGTAAAAACAATTGTAGATGATTATAACACAAACAAAATTTAAAAAGTATATTTTAAAAGCATAGGATATACAATCGACAAAGTAATTCTCTCTTTATTTATTTTCGAAATAGTAAATAAATTATTGTGAGGAATTGAGTAATACACAGCGTAATGATTAAAATAAATCAATCAATTAATTTTTAATTAACAAAATTTATTAAGAATTTTAGTCAATAAAATTTAATTATTTATAGATAAATTTAAAATAAATTCAAAAATTCTCTAATCTAAAAACTAATTCATTTTTTTTTAAATTTTAATTTAAATTAAAAGAAAAAAACTATTAAATTTTAGGCAAACAATAATAAAAATAATAATAATTAATATTATTACTATTATGTTGATTAAACAGTAGAATATTTTAAAATGGTGCGTTTTTTCAATTCTTTTTGCTTTATGTAACATACTGTTTTCTATCTATCTATCTATCTATCTATCTATCTATCTATCTATCTATCTATCTATCTATCTATCTATCTATCTATCTATCTATCTATCTATCTATCTATCTATCTATCTATCTATCTATCTATCTATCTATCTATCTATCTATCTATCTATCTATCTATATAATGACTGCATTATTTACCAACTTTATATATAATTTTCGATATTGATTAATAAATTAATGTCTGGTAATAGACATTTAAACGTCTCCTTACTTACCGGATTACTCATGCAAAGTCATTTTGCATGGGGTGAGCTGATTTTTGTTGGTCAGTAAATGGAATGTATGTTTGTTATATAGCTAGATGCGAAAGTAATGGTTATAATAATGTTTAATCATTTTCTTATTTGATGAACTTGTATATACAATAAAGTATTTTATAAATAGAATATTTATAAATTCAATAAACAATATTACTGAAATTATCATGAAATTTTTTACCTTTTTAAGTTCAACGTTTTAATTTTTATCAGTTGTTATTTAATAAATAGTTTTAACATATTTATGTTTTGATATTTTTCATAATGTATATATTTTTTATTAGCAATTTGATGAGGATTATGTTTTTGAGGAAAAAAAAAACATAAGGAATATTCTTTATCCCCTTTTTTTTTTTTTTATCAATTGTCAATAAATATTAAAGGAAGAAGTGTATTTTAAATGAAACATATTGTATAACACATCGCATAAAGTAAAAATGTTCAAACATCTTATCTTAGAAAATAAAACTCAAGTATATAATGCAAATTATAACATTAACATGTCCTCAGCTTCTTAAATATTTAAAAGTTACCATTATCAAATTATTCCATAATGAAGAAATATTTTTCACATACATTCTCTGTATGATATAAATCACTCAAATTACATTTACGATCATTAGTGATAATTTTGATATTATTTGCCAATGTTATTATGGATAGTTACTTATTATCTTTGTCTACATATATATAAATAATAATTTACTGAGTCAAATATTTATGCATAATGTTTTTTAGATTAACACATTGTAATAGTTCAAATATAACTGAATAATCCCCTAATGTCAGCAAATTACCGTATACTTTTAAAGTTATATATATAGCTGGATTGATTTCCGATTCAATGGTTTTATTGTTAAAATTAAAAAGGGAAAACAATTTCATTTTCATTAAATGTTTAATGCTAAATTTATTTATTTATTATTATTTCAAAACACATACACATTTATATTTTCGCATTTATATTTTAAAATAGATTATTTAATGTTTATAAAATTGATTTAGAATAGTTTACTTTCACTACTTTGTTTATAAAATTGATTTAAAAATACTTTACTTTCACCGCCTGTTTTAATCAAAAAGCTTGCTAATTATATATTCCTGTTGCTTTTATTTTTAATCATTTTTAAAGTTAATTCTAAAAGTCTAAAAGCTGAGATTTAGTTTTGTATTTGTTATTTTGGATACAATAATCCCTGGTTGGAATTCTTAAATTAGATTGAGGGGAAATTAATATTTGCCCTGCAGGAGATATAGAATTAGAGACTAATGAAAGTTTTTTGTGGGAAATGTAGCGAGGCAAGGATAGCCCGCCAATTTAGATATAGAGGAGATTCAGATAGAAAGAGGACACTTGGATTATGACCTGCTAAAAACTTAAATAATTATTGACAAACTTAGTTGCTGTGCAAGATGTCAAAATCCACCGCTGTGAGTTTTGCCATCATTAGAATGTTTGGCTAATTTAAAACAAAGGACGGACCCACACCTACCAGCTCTTCTTCAGTCATGCCATGAACCTCGAAAATAAACACTGCCTCTACCTTGCCGCTGTCAAAGGACCTGAAAGATGAACTATTATCAAAAGTGCGCACTCATCACTAAATCACTAGGACTCTGCCTTACCGTAAGCTAAACTTTTTCCTATTCCAGCCAGTGTAAATAAATTGTGTTTAATTAAATCTCCACTCAACTAATGATAAATATGTTTTAAAATGGCATTAATTGTTTTTTTTTTAATTATTTATTATCTGTTTGTACTCTTTTCTAGTATTTAAAGTGTGTCTTGGAATCTTAGTTTTAAGATTCCAAGTTTGTTTGCAATTTTCGTTTATCAGAGGGTGCATTAGGAGATTGTATTTTATATGTTTAATATATACCTGATTATTTCGTTAACTATTAGAAAACACATTGGCAGTTTTCGTAGTCTTTATTTATTCACCTGCCCTTAGTTGTAAAATAAAGAATCTTTAAGCATGTTTCGTTTGCGCTTTTTGTGCAAACAACAAATCTTTTTGCTGGCTATTTGTCAAGTTATTTCTTTGGGTTGTCTGAAAGTAGTCATTTCTTTCTGGATTACATAAGATAGTAATCAAATATCTTTTGCTGTCTTGTGTGTGAGATCAACCATGTTTACTTTGAATGTAGTATTACGCGCAGCAGTCCTGCGCGTTTTAAAGACAGTAATTAGAATATTACTGCTCGAATGTTCGTGCTGGTATCGTTGATTTCCGGCTGGACAGTAACTGTTTTATTATCTCTGATTTAGGAAGCTAGAGTTGTTGTTTGTTTTTGTAATTTTACAGCTGGCCAACAAGAAGATATTATCCTAACCATTTCATATATTTTAAGAGAGACAATTTTGCTGCCAAAATGTTTAATGTCTTCATGTTTGTCGTACTCTTGTGCACTCTCTGGTAAATATGCGTATGTTACTATAAGCCACTTTTGTATTCGTGGCTAGATGTCTTCACTCTATTGCACAACTTTTAATAAAATTAATAAATTGTTTAAACTTAATTTGGCTGATGTTTGTCTTTGTGCTTTGATTTCTCAACTGTCTAAAGAATATTTAGGATATCTTGTTTCTTCCTGAGTTTAGTCCAGTGCGTTCAGGTTTGCATATCCTGTCCACCCTTAAAATAAATGTCTAGTTCCTATTTTCGGATTAGTGGCGCCCCAGTGGTCAGTATATGCAAATCTCAAATATCTTTCTCCCGTTACAATATATATGAAAAACACTATAACAGAAAACAAAACAAATTAAACAAACCAAGTATAATTTCAAGGACACTTAAGTTTCATAAACATGTTTGTCAATTATTGCACTTACATGTCAAAAGTACAGTCTGTTTAATTTGTTTTTTTCTCTATTAGTGTTTTTCATATCATTAATAATGGCAGATCGGAAATATTTTTCATATATACAGTATATAACTTTGTGAGTTTCAAAGATTAAAAATGACTAATGTTTAGCCTGTTTTGGGGTAAGTAAAGTAGATATAAATGTTTATTAGCATTTTGAAGATTGTTGCCTATGTAATTTCGCTCTCTGTATTTGAATTATTTTATTTATTTCATAGAGACATTGTTTAGTTGCAGTTTGCAATTTGTTGTTTATGTAATTTCACAATCTTTGTTTGAATTATTTATTTTATAGAGAATTTGTTTAGTTGCCATTTAAAGATGGTTGCTTATGTAATTTCGCACTCTTTGTTTGAATTATTTTATTTATTTTACAGAGAAGTTGTTTAGTTGCAGTTTAAAGTTCATTGTTTATGGAATTTCACGCTCTTTCTTTGAATTATTTTATTTATTTGACAGAGAGCAGACCTGAGAATTTTTTAACATCTGTAGATGACTTGATATATAGATCGTCATAAATTTCACAAAATCCAATAAAATTAAGGTCATAGGGTAAAGATGTCAATAGTTGTCAAAAACCTAAGCACATCACAATATATAATACAAAATACTGAACTGAGTTCAGATTTATATGACTATAAAAGCAAGATGGTTCATATTGAAAACATGTATACGTTTTTCAATTCAGGTAGATAGATCAATAGTTAAAATAAGGTAAAATGATAGCTGCTAGAAGGAAGAAGTATTATATGTTAACGATTCAAGCGCACTGTTCCAATATCTAAAGCCCCTTTCTGATCAAAATCATCAGCTTGAAACTAGTCTGGGAATATTGAATAGGTTAGTTTTGGGTAGAGGTTTTTTTAATCATTATCACCTATATCAATTAGTTATTAAAGCTTACAGTAGATGCCTTACAGATGTGAATAAAAAAATCACAATATACATTATACACATTAAAAAATTTAACCAATATAATGTCATTTCAATTTTTTATTATATACATTTTCTACACATTTTTTAATTTTAAAAAATTGGGATGATTTAACAAAAGTTTCTAAAAAATATAAACCTATCATCAACGATTCGATTAATTTGTATACACTTTGTCAAACCATATAACTTTGAAATATTATTTAAAAATAAACAAAGATAAACAAATCGTAAAATACAAATATATATATATTCTAATAATCCCACATTTCGGTGCAGTAACAAATACTTTCCTCAGACCTTGTTCTTTCTCAAATCATAAGAATATGTGTACTGAGGTTTAAAATCACAATTTTAATATTCGAAATTTTTCATTTAAACTATGTAATTAGAAATTGTTGAGGTTGAAGGGTGTTATGTAAGCATTGTACAAAAAATAAAAAAAAATAAAAATTGGCTTTTGTACATGCTGTAATATTTGAAAAATAAATATTTATATGTCTAAAAGAGTCTTCTTGAATCATAATATTTATCAGTAAAAAGTTAGTGAAAATTGAAATTGAACTCGTTATAAATAGGTTTATAATTATAAGAAATTATAAAAGCTATTCTGTGTTAACATAAACAGGCAATTTTCTATTTATTTTTGTTTTTGTGCATGGTATGTGCATGTATGTTACAGATATATATATATATATATTTTCCTTTATAGAAATTTATATATTCTGTTCTATATTATTTAATAATATAGTATAAAATGAATTTGTTTTGATTTGTTAATTGCGGCTCCAAAATTTAAGTCTAAATATCTAAGTAAATTATTTGGATAACATTTCTTTTGCAAAAATTGTCAGTAATCTTATATATTAAACAATTCAAAACAAAGCAAAACTCTCCATATAGTAGTGCCATCTTGTGCTAACAAGAGCAATCAATGGATGCCAGAAGGCTTGTGCATAAAATCCCTATCTATTGCCTACTCATCCAATATCCCCAGACTAGTTTCTGGCTTGTGGCCTTCATCAGTGAGGAGCCTTGGATCTGAGAGCACTGCACCTAGATGTTAGGATCTAATGCAACCCTAAAGCACCTACCTTTTAACTGTAATTAACTACAAAACTATGAGAATGAAATTGAAAACACAATTAATATTTTCAATCCAAGCTCAATAGCTTATATAGTTATATGGGTCTGAACTCAATTCAGCACCCATACATTTTGGTGTGGCTCTTTAACAACCATAGCCACCACTATCCTATTAGGCAGGGTTGGTGTTAAACCACTAAACATCACATGATGACTATCTCATACTAGCACATAATTGTTATTAAACAATTCAAAACAAAGCAAAACTCTCTATATGAAGAGTTTTGCTTTGTTTTGATTTGTTTAATAACAATTATGTGCTAGTATGAGATACTCATCATGTGATGTTTAGTGGTTTAATCTTATATATTCTCTTAAATGGTTTTTATAAATCACAGGAAATGTGTTTGGGCAATGTGTTCATAAAATTGGAGCTGAAAATGACAACCCAGACCTACCATTTAACAGATAGGGTCAAAAGGTTAAATTTCTGAGAGAATCAAGATTAGATAAACCAGATCCCCCCTTGCTTATAAAAGGAGCCAAGTAGAGTGAGGGCGACTTGCTAATTCAAAATAACTTGCTAATTCCATCTCTGAAGGTTTGCTCTGATTTTTTTATCCCTCTCACAGATTGACTAACTTATTAAGAAGTGCAAAAGCATTATTAAAATATGAAATGCTAATCCAGTTATAAATAGTGTGCATTTCTTTTCTCCAAAGTTAATAATGACCAAATCAACTCTTAATAAAAGACTTTGTATCCAGTGCCTCAATATGTATATTTGGTGTATCAAAATTTGTTTAAAGAGAGAATGATCAAACTTTTATATAATGCTAAATAGCCAATTCATATTTTAATAATAAAATCTATTCATTTTGATTGTGTTTTAAACCCAACATGGTAAAAGGAAAAAGCACCTAAATTCAAATTCAGGAAAGAAAATCTTCAAAATGTGCAAGTAATCTGCAGGACTCTTTTAAACTACATTTAATTATCAATATAGTTACCTCTTGATTAAAGAAACAGTATGTGTGTCTATATAGTACCTATAACTATCTCCAAAACAAAATGAACTAAATAATAATTGTTGGTGGACAATAATATCAAGTTTTGAAACTTAGCCTCAAAGGAAAGATACAATCTGTAGTGTTTAATATTTATAATTTATTTTGCTTTATTTATATGTATAGCATGTTAATAGAAAGTTTAATGATTATATTAATTTTAATTTTGTTGTTTAAAATGTTAAAAAAAAGAAAGAGAAATGATTTTGATTCATAAGACCTATTGAAGTAAAAATAAGGGAATTAAACATTGTTTAACATGTGTAATAATGAAGTATAAATACTTATGTACTTGGTAAAAAAAGGATAGAAAATGTTTTTTTTTATTATCAAAATTATCTGCTTAGTATTAAATGTGTAAAGAGTGATTGGATGATCATGTGAATAATCATTGCTATGCTATAATATGTTGATTTTATCTGTTATTAATATAAGATTGGAGCGGTGTTGCTGTGTGCTTGAATTATTAAAATTAAAATAGTTCATGGTTTTGATTTGTGATCCGGTCAGACTTTATTATTTCATTAAGATTGTAATCACCATATGTGTGTGTATATACGAAACTATAAATGCTTGTTATTACTGAGGTAGAGTTATCTTACAACCTCATAGATAGGAAATAACTATCTCATAATTTATTCACTATGACAGTAGGTGATGAGAACCAGTTCCCACTCCATTTATTTTTATTAAAGTAGGGAATTATTGATAGAGTTCTTGTTAGAGTTGTGGAAAATGTTGTGCATGCCTATATGTAGAGTAAGTGTGTAGAGAAAGTGTTCCTCACACAATTCTAGTCTCAGAGAAGACTTCTCTCTGGCTAATGCAGACATTTGATGTTGGGAGTTGTTGTTTTTTTATTTACCTTACTGATACATTTATGAGTGTGTTATAAAGCTGCATAGTGCTATGAAATATATAGAGGGTTTTGCAAGACAGGATAAAAATTGCTTTGATAGGACTGGGGTTTCAGTCAGATGTATGTGTTGATGAAGGGGATGACAACGATTTTAATTTGTAAGCTGACCGATCTATAGTCGGATTTTTGAAGGATAGTAAAATGAGTGTCGTCATGCTGGGACAACATGCTGACCTATCAAAATATATACAATTGCTAACATGGAGATCAGTTGATATTTAGCATGCATGAATGTAAAATTATAATTTTTATATTTAAACCCATTTGAAGGACCATTTAGAGATTTTTAATATTACATCATCGTTTTCATAGGAAATATAAAGATTTATTACTTGTTGGAATAATTAAATTCAGAATTATTATAAAGATGTATTTGACTGCTGGAATAATTCAGTTTGCAATTGTTGTAATGAAAGGGGGGGGGGCAGAAATTTATATGTTCTATGAAAGTTATAAGATAATTTCATATTATACTTAAATACAGAATTCTGATTATGATTTTATGCATAAGCATCTTAACGTTCAATTAAAGATGGGTAAAGACAATGATTAAGTTATAAAGAAATTTAATTAATTTAAATATGTATTATGTATTATTATTATCATTATTTCGCTAATTTAAATATGTATTATGTATCATTATGATTATTATTTAGTAAATCTCATATAATATTTGAGGGTAGGATATAATAGATGTGTTTCTTTTATTTTATTATTGTAATAAAGATTAATTATTATGAATTTACATGCATGTCATGTGTCTTCATGTTTTAAATATCTTCAGAATCTATATCCAGCACCTATATCTAAAACTTATACCAGATTTCCATAATTTAAATTGATATAATTCATTTTTATATTGATTGATTCCATAATTTAAATTTCCATAATTCATTTTTATATATTGATTGATTCCATAGTTGATTTATATAATTCATTTTATATTGATGGATTCCATAGTTGATTTATATAATTCATTTTTATATATTGATTGATTCCATAGTTGACTTATATAATTCATTTTATATTGATTGATTTTCATACTTTATTTGCATAATTTATTTTATGATCGATTTCCATGTTTCACTTACATGATTGAGTTCCTTGATTGATTTCCATGATTATTGTCCATGTTTTACTTCCATAGTTTACTTTGGCAAAAGTGTAATAGATTTAACAGTACTAACTAAATTTGGGCAAACCAATGATATAAATTAGAATAAGATGAGAGAAAATAGTTAATTTAAGTATATTAAATTTGGTTATTTGATTCGTGTCAATGCTGTGAATATTAGAAGCAGACATAAAATCCCTTTTCTGCTTGCGATATTTAATATGATTCCCACTGGTAAAGTCACATTACAATTTAATTTAGCAACATTTGGGATCATATCCATTGCAATGTAATCGTTCATAATTGCACTTCGTTGGCAGATCTAGACCTTGAGAAGGAGTATTTTGATTATTAGATCTAAGAACTAGCTTGGAAGTCAAGTAGGTAATTATTAAAATTCGGGAAAGATTAGTATAATAAGGATCATGAATTGATACTCGGTTGGAAGGCTTATATGTGTGTTTAAAAGAATAGGATTGAGTTATCAGTTTACAGGAGAACATAACACAGACATTCAGTGTTATATAACTGTAACAATTGAGAATGATAGATGCTGAGAACGAGAAATAAAGTAGTGGAATTAAATGGGAAGAATTTATTTATAACATTTCTTTATTCTATTTTAAATTAAATAATAATTTTATATTATAAGCATAAGTTATGAGTTCTCCGCATCGATTACTAAATTATTTCTAATCATCTATGAATTGGAAATGTATACATTTTCGTAATTACCACTCGAGATCATGTATTTATATTAATGTTGTGGAAGAAAGTTGTCTCATTATTATCCAGTTAGTAATAAGAATTTATCACGGAAACATTTGCATAATTATTTCTAAGTTTGAAACCAAGACCACAATAAATTGAGTTGTATTTATCAACATTATATATTTTTGAGAGACAATTTAATTACTTTCTCCATTGTTTTCTATAGTAATAAGCATGATGATGATGATCTCTGGTTGGCATTGCGATATCATAATTGCAATTTGGCGCCTGGGTATAATTAGTCTTATTATTAATATAATTAGACAAACACACCTGCCATCATTGTTTGATCCCAAGGTTAAATTCAATTGACTAGCTACTTGAAATAAATAAATAAAATTGAGGTTACTATACATATATATATATATATATATATATATATATAATTAGACAAACCCAGTAGCCGTCCTTGTTTGATCCTAAGGTTAGATTCAATCGACCAGCTACTTGAAATAAATGAATAAAATTGAGGTTACAATATATATATATATATATGTAATGTTCAAAATCTGATTAAAATAAAAACATTAAAACTGAAAAAATATGGTTTTTAATAAACAAATACATTATAAAACACATTATTAGTAAAAAAAATTATTAACCTGTGTTTAAATATTTTTTATAATAAAAATTACTTCTGTTACTGTTTTTATTTAAGTACATGAACATTTTCAGTTCTACATGTGAGAATGTCATTTTGCAAAGTCATGAATTATTAAATTAAAAGAAAGCACATAAAATTATGCTAGCACAAAAACAGACCTAAAAGATAGATTGGTATTATTGTAACTTTTTATAATTTATTGAATTGATATTTACATAACACAGTGAGAGGAACAATTACTTACATTTCAATTACATATTAAACTGACATTTGATTTGATGTTTAAAAGTTGTTAAAACTAAGATTCTGCTTTGATACACTGAATATTTCAATAGCGATTTTAGATTTATTGTGTACATAAAGTAAAATAATAGACCTAATTCATTTCCCTGTTTAAAACTAAGTGAACAAAACTAAGATTAACTAATAATAAAGATAAAGGATATATTGGTATCATTCTATCTTTTCATAATTTGTTAACATGACATTTACATAACTCAAGGGAAAATAGAGTTACTTCCGTTTTAATCACATAATGTACAATTGTAAATTTATTTTTCATTCAGTTTATATTCTAATATTATTTTGATTTTTTTCTTTTTGAAACACCTTTATTATGTTTAAGTAAATGCTCTACTCCTTTTATTTTTTATAAATAGTCCTTTGTGTTTATCTCCAGCATTTCTTTATCAGTTTTGAATTCATTTAGAAACACACACGCGCACACACACACACATATATATATATATGTTAATTCTAATATATATATATATGTTAATTCTAATATTTTCACGGATAAAAGATGTCATATTATTATTACTATTTTCGGGATATTCCGTGTAGTGAAAAAGCTAAATGCTGACGTTTCAGTACAATATCAAGTACCTTCCTCAGAGCGTCCTCTTTCTCAAATCATAAGAATGCATGTGAGATTTAAAATCGTTTTTATCGTTTTCTTTCTCCTCATATTTAAATTCTATTGGTTGAGAAGTTTTAAAATTTATTTTCTCTTCCAATAGCTTCTTCCAAATGTTGTTAATCTTCTTTAACTCACACCTTTCATTGTTAAACCACTAAACATCACATGATCACTATCTCATACTAGCACAATAATTGTTATTAAACAATTCAAAACAAACAACACTCTCCATATAGTAGTGCCATCTTGTGCTAACAAGAGCAATCAATGGATGCCATAAGGCTTGTGCATAAAATCCCTATCTAATGCCTACTCATCCAATATCCCCAGACTAGTTTCTGGCTTGTGGCCTTCATCAGTGAGGGTGCTGGAGGGTTGCATTAGATCCTAAGATCTAGGTGCAGTGCTCTCAGATCCAAGGCTCCTCACTGATGAAGGCCACAAGCCAGAAACTAGTCTGGGGATATTGGATGAGTAGGCATTAGATAGGGATTTTATGCACAAGCCTTCTGGCATCCATTGATTGCTCTTGTTAGCACAAGATGGCACTACTATATGGAGAGTGTTGTTTGTTTTGAATTGTTTAATACCTTTCATTGTTGTTTAAAGAACTTTGCCTTGATAACAGGTTGAGATTAATTATGATATTGATAATTGGATTGTCTAGTGTTGACTGATTTTAACGATTAATTATAAATCCATTTAACCTTGAGCATTATTATACTAGTTATTTAAATAATATTTTGGGTGCAATTTAAACATTATAATTGCAGTTTGAATGTTATAATTGATTATTTAATAGTCTGCATTAAGGATAGTCTATATTTTCCTGTTAATTAAAGACGTTTATTTAAACTTATTTGTATCAATAATTTCAATCTCTGTTGTATAAGTTGCAATGTTTAGTGTCTAGCTGAAACACACAGGCTTACATATACCTGTGTCTATATATGTAATATATAGGGTATATGAGCACATACTTTCACATGACCCACCACTCTCCACACTATCTTATAACACTGATGCATTCGAACACACATATGTTGAAAAGATAAATAATCACCAATATACGTATTTCATGCTGAACCAGTAATCATCAATTGGTCTAGATTAACATCTCTACAGCATATATGCTATAAGTGTTCAGATGTATATTAAGATAGCCAAACCTCATTCTTTAATGGACAGGCTTCAATCTACTCCACACTCCAACTCTTCAACCATCCACACTCCAACTCTTCAATTGTCCATCCAACTGGACAGTTGAAGTGTTGGAGTGTGGAGTAGATTGAAGCCTGTCCTTTAAAGTATGAGGTTTGGCTATCTTAATATATATCTAAACACTTATAGCATATATGCATAGAGATGGTAATCTGGACCATCTGATGATTGCTGGTTTAGCATGAAATACGTATATTGGTGATTATTTATCTTTTCAACAAATGTGTGTTCGAGTGTATCAGTGTTATGAGATAGTGTGGAGAGTGGTGGATCATGTGAATGTTTAGTGTCTATATAAATATATTGGACCATAAATAAGGGTAGAATTCTACATTTTTTGTTAAAAGATGTTTGCTTGGAAAACAGAAGCAGATTGTTGATTGTTATCGATATTGGGATTGTCTATCTGTTGACTGATTTTAATGATTATGAGAGAATTTTAATAATGTAAACAATATCTTATGATTTCCAAAAGGAATGCTTTATTATAATCGGAACAATTTTGTTTGTGTGACTTTATAATTATTATAAGTGCACTTTTAATTTAAATAAAATTTTTCTTAATTTGTAAAGTTTTAACAATAATTCATTGAAATTTTTAAAATGAAGTTAACATATTAAATATTTTATTAAAATAAATTCTTATTGAATATATTGAAATGCTGAAATGTTATTAATCTGATTACGTTTTAGTTTATTACTTATTTTCTATATTTGACTAAAATATAATTTTAATTGTGTTTTTCATTTATAAGCTCATATTTTAATAAATTTAAAATATTGTAAGTGTAAAATCAAGGTTTAATTTTTACAGTTTAATGTTGAAAATATAATGCAAATATCTTAAAATTGTTTATCAACTGCAAAAGTTAATTAATCAAAAAATAAATTAAGAAATACAATATATAATTAATTGCTGTAGTTTTAATAATGTGTATGGTTACGTCTTTTTTATTGATATTGCTTTATTATATAGTGACTTATTTTTATCTATAGAATATTAAAATGTATTTATTTATGCTATATACACAATTAAAATTATATTACTAATGCATTTTGTTGTTATAAAGATGAGAGGTTGTGTTTAGTTGTGTGTCAAATAAAAAGACATAGAAAAAGACCACATGTAAAATAGATGGATGAAATAAAAAAGTGGTCTGGGATGATTTGAAGGAAAGAGATTAAAGATTGAAGATATATTGAACTTGGAGAGTTCTTCATCTTGCAATGGTATTGAATAATCATTGTTGTGATGATGATCAAATAAAATTTTGTATATTTTGACTGTTTTGCTGATATTTTTTTCCATTTGTGATGAAGGCTGGTATTGTCTTGGATGTATCATAATTCCTATTATTATTTATAAAAATACTGACTACAAATTAAGCAAAAATGTAATGTTTTCTACTTATCCTTCGAACCTTTTAACCATTAAAATTTAATTATTAATTGCATAATGCATGAAATACCCCCATTACATTCAAAATAGTTGAGATTTACATATCATTTTTGCCTTTAGTGGAACTGCATTTGAAAAAAATATTAAACAAAAATTGAGTGAATATATTTTAGCTAATGTAAACATTTTAAAACTTATTATTAGTGCACTTTTCTTCTTGTATATAACTAAAATTTTTTTTTTTGCATTATGTATTGCACACAGTGAAACATAATTTTCTTTTCTTTTACTATTTAAGATAAAAATCTTATTTAAATTGGATGTCTCACACATTTTAGTATAGTCTGATTTGTAATGATAGGGTATATAAATTAACTAAGTACAATAATTATATTTTCAATTATTGTGATCATGTTTTATTATTGAAGAATATGCAGTATGCACTATACAATCTTTACATGAACTTCATATATAATGAATAAATCTTGTAGAGTATTACACTGTTCTGCTTTGAGTATTGTCATTTTATTTTCTGATAATAATAATTTCACAAAGTTATTATTTTATTATATTATTAGTCTTACAGAATGATCTTTATTTAAAAAGAAACAACAGTCATTTTTTTAAAAAATAAAATATCAGTTTTTTTATTTAAGAATATTTTTTCAATATATAAAATCATGACAGACAAAAATAAATCATGGTCCTTATTCCCAGGAGGCTGTAAAGAAACCAATTAAGGCAGCGGTTGGTGGCTGAAGGCAGAGGGTGCTAAGAATCCCCTGATTGCAGACTCAGGCTGCCATTTGATGACAACTTTTTATTTAGGTACTTACAACTGCAGATCACTTTCAAGTGAAGGAATATTGCAAGAGTTAGAAGAACTGTCATATATTAAATGGGACATTATTGGACTTTGTGAAGTTAGAAGAAAAGGTGAAGACACAATTGATTTAAAAAGTAGACATATACTCTACTATAAAGGCACAAATATTGGAAATACAAGTGGAGTAGGATTCATTATAAATAAAAAAAATGGAAGAATAACCTTGTGGAGATTGATGGTGTATGAGACAGAGTGGCAAGATTAGTTTTACAACTTAATAGCAGATACCAAATGCAGATAATTCAGGGTTATGCCCCAACAAGTTCTCATAGTGATGAAGTTATAGAAGATTTTTATATGGATGTACAAAAGGCTTTTGATCAGAGTAAACAACATTTTAAAATTGTTATAGGAGACTTTAATGCTAGAATTGGTAAACAAATGAAAGATAAAAGTGTTGTCGGTAGTTTTGGTTATGGTAATAAAAATGAGAGAGGACATAGACGTGTGGAGTTTGCAGAGAAAGAAAAACTTTATATTATGAATTCTTTTTTTGAGAAAAATGTTAAAAGGAAATGGACATGGAATCATCCAAATGAAGGTACAGCAGAATTGGATTATATTTTGACTAACCGAAAATACATATTTCAAGATTGTAATGTTCTTAATAAATTTAACACAGGAAGTGATCACCGATTAGTAAGATGTAAGATACATGTTAATGCAAAAATAGAGTGTAAAAAAATATTAAGAAAACAATATTTACCGTTGATATTCCTAATCTTCAGAAACATTCTAAGGAATTTAAACTAGAACTTACAAATCGGTTTCAAGTATTAGTAGATTTTGAACATGATTCAGATTTGAATGACCTTAATAGGAAAATAAGCGATACACTTTTAAAAAGTGCAACAAAGATAGCTGGTAGAAAAAAGCAGCAATTGATCAGTAAAATTTCTACTGAGACTAGAGAATTTATGAAGAAAAGAAGGAATATGAGGATATACAACAATGATGCATTAAAAAAGATTGAATATCTCGAATTTTGTAAAATGGTGCAGAAAAGAGTTGAAAATGATATAAGAAAGTATAATTGTGAACTAGCAAGGAAATCTGTAGAAGAGAATAGAAGTCTAAAGAGTGTAAATCAACATTTTGGTATTGGTAGGAAATTTATATCTGCAATAAGGAAAAAAGATGGCATTATTACTAAAAAGAGAGATGACATCATAAAATGTGTAGAAGACTTCTATCAAGAATTATATAGTAATAAAGAACAAATGTATCCTATACATATTATATCTTCCGAATTGCCCAAAATTTTAAATGAAAAAGTGAGTCATGCAATTAAAACTATGAAGAAAGGAAAGGCCCTAGAAAATGATGGAATTGTAATTGATATATCAAAAGAATCAGGTGAAGAAATAGAAATTTTTTTAGCAAAGTTATATACCAAATGTCTAAATGATAAAGATGTACCAGATGATTGGAAGAATGTAGTATTAATATTAATATTTAAAAAAGGTGATTAAGAAGATATTAGAAATTACAGACCTATCAGTCTTTTATCAGTTTTATATAAAATTTTTACTAAGATAATTACAACTCGTCTACAGAAAATACTGGATTTCCACCAACCAAGAGAACAAGCTGGATTTAAAAGTAGTTTTAGTACCGTAGATCATATCCCAGTTATTGAGAGAAATTATAGAAATAACAAATGAATATGAGTTGCCATTATGCTTAGAAATTGTAGACTATGAAAAGGCATTCGATTCTATACACATTTCTTCAGTGATTAAAGCATTGGATCATCAAGGTATAGATCCAGGATATTGTCATATTTTAAAGAATATTTATAAAAATGCAACAGCAACAATTAGATTACATAATGATAGTAGGAAAATCAACATTGAAAAGGGTATAAGACAGGGTGACTTCATATCTTCAAAACTTTTTACAGCAGTGGTGCAAGAAGTATTTTGTGGGTTAAAATGGGAAGCCAAAAGAGTGAAAGTAAATGGAGATTATTTAAGTCAATTAGATTTTGTAGATTATGTAGTTGTTTTTTGTAAATAATGCTTTATAGCTACAGGAAATGTCGCAGGAGTTATCATATGAAAGTAGGACTAAAGATAAATGCTAAAAAGACTAAAGTAACGTTTAATAGATTTTCTTAAAATATGAAAATAAAGATTCATTATGATGTGTTAGAAAAAGTTAACATTTTTAAATACATTGGTCAGATTATTAATACAGATGGAAATGTAATGGATGAAGTTAATCATAGAATTAAACTTGGTTGGAGTGCTTTTGGTAGAAATAACTTGATACTATGCCTATGTGTTTGAAAAGGAAGATTTTTAATAAATGTGTTTTGCCAATTCTTACTTATGGATCTGAGACTTGGACACTTAATAGAAGAGCAATACAGAGACTTCAGACCACTCAAAGAAGTATAGAGAGATTCATGTTGGGAGTAACAAGAAGGGATCGAAAACGCAATGTATGGATAAGAAAAAAAACAGGTGTTACTGACCTCATTGAAAAAATTAAAAGACTGAAGTGGAGTTGGGCTGGATATATTGTTAGAAGAGATGATAACAGATGTACAATTGAAATTTTAAACTGGATTCCAAGAGATTGTAAAAGACCCAGAAAGAGATCACATGTGAGATGGATGGATGAAATAATAAAGTGTGCAGGGATGATGTGGAGAAGGGAAGCTAAAGATAGGAAAAGATGGATTGAACTTGGAGAGATCTTCATCCTGCAGTGGATTAATAATGGTTGATGATGATGATGATAGTGAACAATTGATTATTTATAAAAATAGTTGGTTTAACGTACAGTAGTCGCTATGGCAAATCCTCTCAATATTTTTGTTTTTGTTTTTATTTTTTGAGAGAGAGAAAAGCTTTATGTAAATAAATATCCATACCAATATATAGTTTCTCTAAAAATATATACTGGCATTATTTTCTAACTTGTTATATATTTTCTAAACTTCAGTTTTGTCTTGATAAGGAGCATAAACTTATAAGTCATTAAACATCGATACAAAAATTGACCAATTCAATCCATTTTATTTATTGCGATTTAAAGAATTTGTTTTTTTAATTATATATTTTTTACTATGTGCGATATGTGTTGTTTTTTAGGGCAAAGTTATGAATACTATATTTTATATCAATACATAATTACTCTTTTAAAGTGTGTTGTATTACTTTCTAAGTTGCTACACATTTGCCAATATTTAAACTTATCTTGATAATTTGTCACTAAATATCAATACAAAAATTAAAATTTCAGTACATTTTTATCGCAATTTAATGTATTTTTATTAATTATATATTTTTTGCCATGATAGGATTTAATTGAAATAAATGTATACGACATTATGAAGTAAGTACACTAAGTTTTTTTTTACTATATATTGATTAAAAATATATGTAGAGAGAAAGAGAGAGTAATTGTAATAAAATATAGTTAATTTTATATAATTATATTATTATTATTCATTGAATTCAAACTTTCAACAACGTCATTAATAAAATTGTATGTTTGTATAACTACATTTGAAAGTTTTAATTAGTCAGAAATTAATGCTTTAATTTTTGGTTGCAACTATGTGTGAGATAACAAGCCTATTATGTGCTCTAAATAAAAACACTGATGATTCGAGTATAGAAGCTAGAAATTATAACACGCTATATTGCATAATCAGTACCATCAAATAATGATTCACGATAGAATTTGGTACAGAAAAATCCGTAATCAAATGGCTGGTTAAAAATTACATCTTTTATAAAAGGTTATTTGTCTGTCAGATCGTTAAATGAAAGGTGTAGATATTATTATCGATTATTGATATTTAATAAAAACAAATTACATAACAAGTTTATGTTTATTTGAAACTAAACATTAAATGTATATTGTCGTCTGGACAGAACATGGAGGAAAATTGTCAATGCTAAAGGAAGGATGTTTAATTGAGTTGTCAATTGTTTTTGGAGAGACAAATTATTTCAAATTAGGAGATTGCTGTAATATCCTTTGATATCTACCTTTTTGTAAATGTCCAGAGTGTGTCTGCAACTATAAATAATAATAAGAAGTGAGTTTGTACTATATTTTATTAATACTAATTCTTAAAATAATGATATTTAAAAAATAATCTGGAAAAAGATATGCTTGTTATTTAAAAAATGTACCAAACTCACTATTTAGTAGTGCCACCTATTGCGACCTTTGTAATAAATGGTTGCTTACACTTGGTGGCACGACTGCATGGAGCGTTGTGTTCTCTTACTAACAATATATACAAGCATATGAAATAGTGATCATGTGTTATTTATATGACGAGTATCTTCACGTAGCAATAAAAAAAACTGTTTTATTTATTTATTATTTAAAATTGTTAAAAAAAGCGTTGTAATTTTCCTGGTAAATTCAAGAAATATCTTGTCCATGAATTTTTGGTATTACTTAGATTATTGTTACAATTTTCCCCTTAAAATAGGACATATTACATATATCTATCAGTATATACATTTTGAAAAAAATATATCATTTGAAAATGAGATGCTACTTTATAAGCAGACTGCAAATTGATATTTATTTATATTATTATTATTGGTTCAATAATTTTCATAAAGTTAATTTCATTTAGTTTATTTTTGTGCTTATATATGCTCTTATTATAAATTATTTAAATGTTTTAGCACTTATTTTTTAAAATAAAATATAATAACGTTTTTTTGCTATTTTTTGTTTATTTTTACTTTAGGCTTAAGCATAAAAGTATACTATAAATTAAGAATACTTTTGTTTATAAAGATTAAGTATGTTCTTCATTTCCCGCGAGCATAGATTAACCACTGTGTTTTTACATTTAGTTCTTTCTGCTGCTCTTTTCATACTAAGCATAATTATCTTAATATCATTGTTGTCATAGCAAAAGTCATACTTAAAGGTAACATAATTTATTTCAGTTTTATATTCAATCTTTACTAGTACAGTAGTTGAGTGTAATTTTTAATATGATCTATGCATATGCACTGTCATATTTCATTTTTTATTTTATTTTAATATTTTAATAACGTTATGTTAAGTACAGAGTATTCTCTCAAACCAATACGAATTCAAGTACAAAAGATGGTTAGTATTAACCATTTAAATCTTGATCTTGTTCTTTTGTTTGAGAGTATTATCTGTACTGAATAAAACATCGTTGAGGTATAATAATAATAATAACAACAACAACAACAACAATAATAATAATAATAATAATAATAATAATAATAATAATAATAATAATAATAATAATAATAATAATAATAATAATAATAATAATAATAATAATAATAATAATAATAATAATAATAATAATAATAATAATAATAATAATAATAATAATAATAATAATAATAATAATAAAAAAACTCTTACAGCACCTGTACATAGGATGGTATATCTCTTGATTAAAAAATAATTATTTGAGTAAAATTATTTTTTTGATATAGTAAAAAAAATATAGTTGTTTTTTTTTTTTTTTAAATACATAGGTGTAGTTTGTAAGTGTATGATCAATGTTAATGTTTTTGTTTTTTTTTTGATTCCGCAAATGGAAAGCATTTTGAACTTAATTTTTAAAAAAAATAAGATTTGCTATTTTGTATGATATTATACTTTTATAACTTTTTTTAATTTCTCGAAGTCAATTGATTACTAAATTCATATATATTTAAGTGTTTACTTCTATACCAAATTTATGTGAATACTATTGCAATATTGGATATGATATTTAGATAAAATAGCTGCATAATTCTGTTAATACCCGTTTACTTATTGATATTCCTTTGCAGATAAAATTATTTGTGTTTCTATATATATATAGTGATACTACAAAATGTCATTATGTTCACAAAATTTCAAAGAATGCTGAAATTATGACAACTGGTATGAAGACACCACTAGGTATGTAGTCTAGGACTAGATTGAGAAAATTATTCAACAATAATAGTGATAATTTATTAAAATTTTATGGCAAATAAAAATCTCTAACATGGACTTATGATTTAAGTTCATCCTAGAGGACACAATAGCTGTTGATTGTATAATTAAATTAATATAAAAGGCACTCACGTATGTCTTTAATAATCTTTAATATATTCTGTTTTCATTCCTACCTCCTTTCGCAATCCTATATTCCAAGCACATCAAAGAGACTCTGCCTATGTTTAAGGCAAAATACCCACTAAAATTTTAATTCAATCAATTATCATTTTGATAATGATCCAATTATTTAACATTTTATACCTTTTCCCAAGAAAATGCATCATCATAACTTTACATCCAACAAGAGCCCAAATGTATTATGGAGATCCTGTCCAAATAGGAATGAACTTTAAGGCAAAGACCTAATAAAAACAAAACTAACATGAACCATCAATTAAGAATTAAATGAAATATATTTAATTTAATCTATTAAATGGGTGTGTGAGGATATATTAAACCAATCACACCCAAATCACCACTCACACATACATAATAAAATCTGAATCTACCAACACAATCAAAAGCATATTATTGATTATAAGTTAATATGTTTGCGTAAAATTGTCAGTTAAAATTATATTATTGACTATACAAATTTATATGTATATCAAACCTTTAAATACAAGCAAGCAAAAATCTCTAAAAACAAAAGAAAGAAATCATTAATATTAAATTGTTTTTATTATTATTATTATTATTATTATTATTATTATTATTATTATTATTATTATTATTATTATTATTATTATTATTATTATTATTATTATTATTATTATTATTATTATTATTATTATTATTATTATTATTATTATTATTATTATTATTATTATTATTATTATTATTATGTTTCAAAAGGCCTTTATTGTCTCAAAAGAATACAACATTCGTAGTTACATAGTAAATTAACTGCTACAAGTTGATTACAAATTTTAGTATTTTCATTGTCATTTTTGATAAAGTTTTTTCTGGATTTACATGAGCTTAAAATATAGTTCTTGTCTACATATAATATCTTGGACTGTCCGTTCTGCATAAGTCAATAGTCCAAATGTTATAACACAATTTTATTTTATTTTATGTCTGATGTTTCTTTTAAATGTGTCCTAAAAACACTATACCAGTTCCTAAGAGTTTTATCATTTTTGTCACTATAACATTGATCTAATATTAAGTAATGACCAGGTTGTTGCATAAATATCAGGTCTGTCAGTGTCTTATCCCTTTTCTGTATCATTTCAAGTTTATTTGAAAAAGTAGCTGGATGCCTCCTAGAATTGTTACCAATTATGAATATGCATCTAGTACACCAGTATGCAAATAGCACAAAGGTTGCTGCCCTGATACTTGGTGTTAATCCTTCTCTAAATGCAGAAATTAATTGATGCATTGTTATATTAGACTTCCTGTAATTGCTAGTTATCAGATATCTAATCTGCTTAAGTCCCTCATAGTGATATTTCAGATGTGATAGGGTTTGCTCAGCTCAATGACATAACCCACAAATGGGATCAATTGACGTATCCAATCTTTTATGGCAAAGAAAATATGTGGTAGGTAATGCAGATAAGTTAAGTTTTATCAGAAAATTGAAAAACTTTGGTTCTAAGACCCATCGTTTATACTTTTTAACCAGTTGTTTATTATTAATTCCCAGTATCGGTTACAAAGCAATTGTGTTATTATCTTCATTTATTAGTTCATAAATGTCCCAGTATTTGTACTTATTAATAAATTTCTCTGGGGTTTTTGATTCTGTTTTACAATGATATATTAATTGTTCAAAATATGATAATTTTGGTGGTAGTTTATCAGTTGGAATAACTTCTATGAGCTGCTTAATTTTTGGAAATTGTTTAACAATATCAATTATATTGTTCCTCATTCTCTGTTTGTCAAAAATACCAATATCATGTAACCCTAAAACAATTTTATTCAGTGGTTGACATAGTTTTGCCATTGGTATTGCCATGACTTTCCTTGACCATAGTACCTGATTGCAAATGGTCTTAATTTAAGAGATGAAAGCCTTTGAAAAAGCAACCACTGGCATAAAGTAAACTATCTTAGTCATCATCAAACTGTTAATTAATTGAATCTTAGGATATACTGACATATAGTGAAGCAATCAATCTTAGCTTAAGATTGTGCTTCATGTTTTTACCTACTAACCTGTGTTTAAATCCCTATTTCCCATTCTTCTCCTTTTGTCATATATATATATTTCATGTATATATTTGAGATGTGCGCCTAAATTATAAAATTTAATGTTTCAATAACATGTTTTAAAATTATTATCAATTCTTTTTATTAATTATTAGTTCTTTTATATTAAAGTATTATAGATGTGGCTCAAATATATATATATTGTACCCTTTTCTATAGGTCAAGAAATAGTTATAATGGTCAATTACTAAAAAATTTTAAATTTGAGAATATATTTATTGATGTATTGAATATATTAAATTTATAGAGTCTGTAAAGTGCAATTTAAAGCTAAAGCAAATACCTGATAGTAAAATCATTTAAAAAATTAGTTAAATAAAGAGTAAAGAATTGCTCATATGGTTGTAAAAGCTGGCCATATTAAAATAACACAGCTATCAGTAATAAGAATGTATTTAATAAGTCAATTTTAATAACTTTAAAACTTAGAAGAAATTAATATTATATAGTACTTAAATTTATAAACTATATTAAATAATAAAAAATAGTGTAATGTATTTGAATAGTAAATATTATGATGTTGAGAATTGTATTTATTTCTATATTTTTTCTAAATTATTTCTTCAAAATTTTATATAAAATTTTTATATAATATAAGTGCAGTAAATTTATTAAGACAGACAAAAATAGACAAAACACCGGAAACGATTACGTAATTGTCTGGAATATTTTTATACAAGCACTTGTTTCAATTAATACCAATATTTTAAAGTATTTAAATAATATTATAGTAGAAATGGGTAGAATTTATTAAACATCATAATAAAAATAAGTAGTGAATAATTTTATTAAATATTGTTTTGAAAATTGTTTTAAAAGTGTTTAAATTGATTTAAATATAATAATTAGTTTTAAATAATAATTAGATAGTGTTTAAGTGTTACATTATCAGTTTAAAACTTTAGAAAATTATTTATAAATCCAAGTAGGATTGACCAATAGTAATAGAGCTTGGCAAACTCCCAAAATCGCACCAACTAATTGTATAATCGAGGAGAACAAGAATTGACAGACTCGAATGAAGAGGTAAAAATTTTGAGCTCTCTAATAATTTCTTTTCTCCAATTTATTCAATTTTTTCAATATAATTCTAATAATATCATTAGAACAAATTAACTGACAATTTTTAAAATCATAGAGAGAGTCTTAAAATAAATATTTTTAAAGTTTTCATAAATTATGTATCACTAACTTAATCGAACCTGCCAGTGAATTCTATAGAAGTACAGTCAGAATTTTCAGTAAAAAATATGGATAGATTCTTTAAAACCAGTTTTAAAGTTTATAACATTTCAAAATTGTTTATATTGTTCATTGATACCGCTTATATAGTGTATCCAAAGGAAACTGCTTTTACGCGTGTAATATAGATGAAAAGACATTGTGCGCAAAGTTCAGAAAGAGAATAAAATATAAAAATCATTATGATTCATCTAAGAATAAATGGACAAATATAATTCTAAAATTAAAATTATTGGAATTGCTTTCTTTAAGATGACCCGAAAAAGAAGTATACTCTAGAAAAAAAAAAAATAGTTAAAGATCAAAAAATAATGTACATAAAATTAAGAATGAATGAAATAAAGCTTGCTAAAGAGAAATATTTGTATAAAGAAAAATACGGAAGAGGAATATAAAAAATATTGGATCCATAAAATGCAATTGGTACCTAAAGTATTAAATATTCGTAGTCTAATTAAAAAAGGAGAAAGATGCATCGACGCTCCGAGGGAATATTTGCCAGAACATTAAAAAAAAAACTTCGAGGGATATCAAACTAAAATATATTTTAATAATCTGATGCTAAAAGCTAAAATTAAAGATCGTCTAAACAAATTTATTAAATGAACCAAGTTGTTTTAAAACTTTGAGAGTCATAATGGAGAACATTCAGATAAAAGAAGAAGAGTAATATTATGGGACTAAACAAGATTTACCATCAGAAAAATATTTAATTATGGTTTGAATTATTTTTTATTATTATTATAAGCATTAGGTTTCAGAAAACGATAGGGAAACAAAATACATTAATTTTGGTATATATAATATTATATGAAATATGTTTGATTTTGAATGTTTTTTAATAAAATTGTATGTGTGTAATTGTATATTTGCGATGCTCGAAGGAAGGAAAAGAAGCCTACTGCAAAGCCTAATCCGAAGATAACAATTGTTTTTTGGTAACATTTATAATTATTGATGATATAATGTATATTTTATTTATTTAGATCAGCCGAAAATTGAATGAATGTAGTACAAAAGTTTTATTATTATTATTATTATTATTATTATTATTATTATTATTATTATTATTATTATTATTATTATTATTATTATTATTATTATTATTATTATTGTAAAACGCATTTAAAACAACACATTGAAACATTTTGAGATGTGATTAGATTTTTGAAAATATGCATACGATAGTCATTTTATTTGTTGATAAATAATAATTTAATATAATCGATGATTGTATTACCTTTTCTATTAATTTTTCCTATTGGGATATTTGAATATTATTTTAATAAAAAAAAAAAAACGTAAAGGATGAATATACAGTGTTATAAAGCGAGATAAATTATTCTTAAGGGATAGAGAAATGATTTTATAGTAGCGAATCTTGTTTGTTGTTTTTTTTAAAAAGTTGTTTGTATTTATCGATGTTTGATATAGTGAAAATCTAGAGAGATAATTTGGGTAGTGACTTGGGAGTACAGGGGTGATTTGGAAACCAAGGTGATGTATGAAAATCTAGGATGATACAGGGAATGGAAATAAGTAGTTTTGTGAGAGAATCAGCATAGTTAACATAGCCCTATGGCTGATCCACATTTCGTTTTATAGGTGATAATCAGCGTAGTTAACGTAGCCCTATGACTGATACACATGTTGTCTTGGACAGTGTTATTTTATATTTCATGTGAGTTGCCTTGATGTTTGGTAAAGCTGAATAAATAGCTGCCACATCACTTTCTTATCTTAAGGGTTAATAGACAATAAATGTCGAACCTGTTCACACTGTTCCATGCATTCTTGAAGTACATTGAAAACAAGTTATCCATCTTTCTTCCCAATATCCTATACATCTTTCGCTATCTTAATCTGTATTTCGTGCTACTACATCGTATATGATAGGTTTTATTGAAGGGAAAACAATAGATATTTTAGAACGTATGTTAGGATTTTACTTGGAATAAGAATAGTTAAGAGTTAACTAAGAATAGATTATAACCATTGAAAGAAAGATACAGATGTCCTAAATAATGGAAGAAGTTATAGAATCATTTTAATTTAGAAATAAACTATAATTTTTTTTTTTTTGTAAAAGTATATCAAATGAGAATATACAAAATATTAAAATATATTTTCACGCTCTTTTTATTATTAATTATATTTTTAAAGAGATAAGTGTTGCATATTTAAAAATACTATAACACTCGATAATTATTGTCATATATTTGAAATTGTAACAGGTGATATTTAAACACATTATAATATTATACAGGAGTATGGCTTATGCAAAAACGCATTATAATTTATATGAGCATGGGAGAACAAACATTAAAGTTAATCATAATATTTAATAATATGCTGTGTAATTTGTTTAAAGTAACAAGAAATGTAAACTTTCTTTTTTTTAAGACCATATTGATTATAAAGTGTGACGTTATAAAATATTGATCCACAAAAATAATTTAGAATATTGTAAATTTAGTATATTTAAAAGGTAAAAAATGTTGTTACCCATAAGTAGTTCAAATAAATAGTGTGACAAACCTAAAGAAAATAACTAAAATAATTTTTAAAATGTATAATGATTGGATTAACTATAAAGAAGTACAAAATTGTAGAATTAACATTTGTCATGTGTAAGGAAAGAAGGATATCCGTTGTAAATAAGATGTAAATAGATTTGTTTTATTTTTACTTAAATTTATTTGATGTTAATAAACTTTGTTAAATTTGTTTTATTAAAACTTGTGTCTGGGTATTGTTTTTCACTACATCATGGTACAAATTCACAGAATGTTTTCACAACCACTGAAGTACTTTTGCACAAAAGATAACTAAAAATATGTTTAATCTTAATTATTATTGATGTTCTTATAATTAAGTAATTATAAAATTGCATTAAGTTATTGGTCATAAATCCACTATCCTAATATTTTGATAAATTATATGCTATTAACTGCCACTTACTTTATTTATCAGATGATCTAAACACTACCACTTCTTAGTTTACTTTATTGTTTAAGACAAAAGATGATATTGATATTGATTGATTTATTATGGTAATAAATTTGCAATAAAAGAAATTTATACCAATTTGATTAAGTAAGAAAGATTGTAATCATTATTATTATTAATTGCAGTGTAGTAGATATGGCATAAAATCCCTTACCATATGTGCTACCACATTTTGTTGAAGTATAAATAAAGATTAAGAACATGAGATTATAATTTATTGAGCTAGATGATGATGATTATTAATAAAAGATAACATAATTAATATTATAGTTATTAAATGAGTCTTAGTAAGTAGACATTGCGAAAGTCATAAGAATACTATGTAGTTATTATTTGAAATAATAGTATAAAGGGGGGATAGTGTTCTTATGCCATTGAGGTGGTATCCTGTGGGGTATTGGCTCAATGTGATCTACCTTGCCAACTCGTATTTCCACTTCTCGTCTCATGAATACATTAAATCTTTATGTTAATTTACTTTAAAACAGAACCTAAGTTATTTTTTAAGAAATTTGAGCTAGTAAAACATTTTTTAATATAACATTTAATTATTAGAGCTAGAACCCGGTGACATTAAATATAGTAATCTATTTATTTGTAAGTAAAGGTACGAGGTCGACGGCGGGCACGGTTAGAATATATATATATATAGGAGCAAAACTTACTAACAACATATGTTTTTAAATATTTATTGTCATTTTTAGCTTTTTTTTTTTAAATTGCTTGTGTTTCTATTAAACTGTATATTTTTTATAAAATCCAATATGGAAGATGTGACTCGTTAATTGTCCAAAATAATTAAGGGTTGGAAGCACTATTGTTTTAATCTGGGGTAGGTATTTTTAATTAAAGTTTTACTTAAAAGGGGATTAAGATTAGAGATACTTTTGTTAAAAAAAACATGTCAAATCTATTTCTAATCTGGAAATAGATTTGAATTTATTTTTGGACGTTATCTTACAATTGCATCTTCAAAAACAACTGATAAAAGAAAAAGTATAAAATGACTGAATTTGGAATCAGAGAGGAGATTAACTACTATTGAAAGAGATTAGCTACTATTGAGAGAACTGATTATAAACATATTACATGTTGCTTGAAACTTAAATCATGTAGCAGTAAATCCATCACTTCTTGACCCTTTTGGGGTCATCATCTTTCATGGCCATACCATCCTGCTGTCCAAGAGTGAAAAGCCTGACCTAAGAACTTCAGTGTGCTAATAGAAGCTTGCTGCCACAGGAAAACTTGCAATATTTTAAATTGAACTCTTAAAACTGCAAGATCATTTTTCAAGCCATCACCTCAAACTAAATCGAACCTAAAATAATCTATCAAGATCTCATCTCATGTATTCTTTAACTTTGTTTATATATATATGTCTGTGAATGTAATTTTGCTCTCAAATAATTTCTTTATATCTAATCCTATCTCATATGCTCTTAACTTTTTAATTTTGGTGCGGTCATTTATTTATATATATTTATTATTTGATTTATTTATCTGCTTGCTTATTAATATGTCAATCTAAAACAATCTGATGAATTGCATTTTCTATAAATCCTTTCTTTTTTTTTAAGTAAACCTTCACGAAGCAAGTTATAAACGTCCATTTAAAACAATGCATTATTAATTAATATACTCGTCAGATTGTTTTTCAAGCCAACATTCTATTTATGTTTTAATATGATATATATATCTTTGTTTAACTCTGGATTTTCTACCAGTGTAAATCCAGAACTTAAGCTAATTAACACTTTGAAATCTTTTAAAATGTTTTGTTTTTATTCAATTCTGAAAGAGTGACCCATTAATTATTTTCTATAACTGCCAGTCTTCTTATATTTTCCATACTCTTAAAATTTCAAATCTTGTATTTAAATATTTCAGTTATTGTAAAATCAATGAAGGTGAGATTGATTTATTTTAACTAGCAGAAAAGCGATGCAAGAAAATCTTAATGTTTCTTTTACTAAATTAAATCTTAACATATATTTTATTAATTTGAAATCTAAATCTCAATGTTTCTTTTGCTATGTAAAATTTTAATGTATATTTTATTAAATGAAATATTCTCTCTCTATATATATTATAATTGCATGGCATATTATAGTATTCAAACAAGGGTCATTTATTTTAAAGCAGTAAAATTTATTCAATGTTGTTAGTGACATTTATCATTCGTACTGTGTTTCTGTCATTTAGCCTATCTTCGTATATATATATTACATATTTCTTAATCTGGGGGTTATGACAGGTTTAAACCCATAGATTTCTTCTCAAGTCTTTATATAAAATGCCTCTGGTGGTGACCCCTAAGTCTGGCAGTGTATATTCTTTCTTCGTATAAAAAGGCCACTGGCAGTGACCCATAAGTCTGGCACATGCTATGCCTATCCATTTCTTCGTATAAAAAGGCCTCTGGCAGTAACCCCTAAGTTTGGCACATGCTATGCCCATCCATTTCGTTTTTCACCCAGAAACACGACCTTGTCCTCTTAATTATTTTAGGCTATTATGTCAGCACCGCAAACTTCTTCATATTATTATTATTATTTCTTTTGCTTCATGGCCCAGTTTTAATGCTCTAATATTAAAATTAAGCTTTGCTTAAAATATATATATAAATGCCAACTACTTCTATTTTATTAATTAAATTTATTTCAGTCTTATACAGTCCCACCATCATAATATATATAAGAGTATCTATATGCTTAGGGGAAAATAAAGTGTTCATCTTACTATCATTAAAATAATTTTTCGTTAAATATTTTGTCATCTAATCAAATGTCATTTTCAAATATGTTTTTCAAATGTATATTATATATTTTCACGACCTCAATGGTGTGAAAATAATTTATATCATATGTATAATGAATTTCATAATGCTTTCCTAAGTCATATGTTAGTCACCACGTTTCAGAACCATAAATCAAAGCATTAATGGCAGTATTGTATAATTCTTGCTAATATTTGATTGGCATTTTAATATTGGACCCACCAAAGATGTGTGTTTATTTATCATATATCATTTAGCTAATAAAGAGCATATGAGAAATAATAGCATGAATGACACTATGTAATCATCTACTGCTTGCTCACGCACATACTAATGTACTTAATTTTTAAATGTATATAAATAATTTTTCATTATATTAAACTATATTTTATTGTCTAACTTATTTGAGCAGTTCGAATTCCTTTTTTCTCCACTTCCACATATTACCGTCATGCTTATATATATTTTAATATAATCATAGTTAATAGATGTTTCATTGTTTTGCTTAGCTTTGCTAGTTGGCCAGATTAAGATTAATTCTCATGTGCCATCACTATTATGTTATTCATTAGGTGTTTGATCTGGGGCTTAAAGAGTGGGTTCGAATTCAGGCTGGTCCCTGACCTAAATCTTGGGCTTGACTGGGTTTGAGTACATTTTGTGAGTTCCAGCTCATGTTAGATGGATAAACAGGTTTTGACAGGCACAATAGGTATTGGCTAAAGAGTCTGCTATTTGCTGGCTTTCATTTTTCAATTTGTTCTGCAAATGACATCTCATGCCAGTAGTCCCCAGATGGTATGGAAACTCAATGAATGGTCCTGGCTTTGCCTGAAAAATGGATGTGCATGGCTTTCCTGTGAATATGGTTCCCACTGCTGGTTTTTCTGGATTGGGATACCTAGTTTAAATTTATTTGAGTATTCTTCTAAAATCATCTGTAGTTTTGGTATCTGCTTTTTTGATATCAGGAAAATTGTAATATCATCCATGTATGCAATGCAGGTCCATTCCCTTAAATGCCTGTTGTAATTGAACAAGAGGATTTATATATAAAAGGAATAAGATGGCACTAATTGGGGTCCTTTGTGAAAGTGATTTAGTTGGTGTGAATGCTGGTGAATTTCTGCCATTTAAGGTAATGTGAAGCTCACAATTTAAGAGTAAATTTGCTATAACATATATATGTGATTTTGGCATTTCAGTGTCATTCAATAAACTCAACAGTATAGATATATCAACATTGTCAAAAGCCAAAGCAAAATCCAGCTGTACAACAATCTTTTCTTTTCTTTTACCAATGTCAAAATAGCCTTAAATAACATAGCAGCCTGTGTGGTAGATGTTTTTTTGCAAATTGAACTGGAGAAATCATCGGCAAAATAAATGGTTCTATTTTATCTTTAATTAATTTCTCTATAATCTTTATGGGCTATGGACCCATTGATGTTGGCCTTATCTCTGATAACAAAGAGATGGGCTTCTTTTTTATTAAACGGCATCATCACGATCGTATTAACTCCCTCCATTGTTATTATTCCCTGTGATAAATAATTTGTCAGCTGGCACAGGCATTTTCTAGTCAGCTTGTCAAGGTGTTTCAATATGAACAATGGAATTATAGGGCTTCCTGAGTGACAGTTGTTGCACATTTCATTTTCATTATAAAATCATCTATTGCATATGGTGATTCAATCTCTGCCATTCCAAATACATTTGGCTGGTATTGAATCAATTTCCCTGGTTCCAGCTTATCTTTAAAATAGTTAAGAATTGGTAAGATCATATTATTTCCAGTAAATGTTTCATTATTGATTTTAATTGCTAATGGCACTTTGATTTCAGGTCTCCTCCATAATGCCCATCTAATATATTGCCCAGTCCATGTGTGCTGATGCATTAGGCATAATCTACTTTTTTATTTTTTAAATAGCTCTTCAATGCTTCACATGCCTTGTTATGAGCATTTGTTAGTATATGTATATGTTTCTGTGTGTGTTGAGTAGGGATTATCACTACAATACGTTTATGAATTTGTTCTGCAAGTTTCAACAATCCTGAGGGAGGTGGCTGATTTTTCATTATATGATTAATGTTAAATGACAAGATATTAATGTAAGGTAAATATTGCTGTATTGGGTTAAAGGTCATTGAAAGAATCTTATTCCACATAATATAAGTCTCTGAACTGAGCTGAGTGATAAGAAATTGCTGATGGGATTAACTTCAAGCTTATTAGATGATGAAACACTGGAGAGTAAAAACAAAGATCAATTAATAATAATAATAATAATAATAATAATAATAATAATAATAATTAATAATAATAATATGGCCGAATTTCAATTGTATTATTATTATTATTATTATTATTATTATTATTATTATTATTATTATTATTATTATTATTATTATTATTATTATTATTATTATTATTATTATTATTATTATTATTATTATTATTATTATTATTATTATTATTATTATTATTATTATTATTATTATTATTATTATTATTATTATTATTATTGCACTAACAATGAAAGCAAAGAGCAAACTTGAAACTCATGATCTAAAAATAAAACATAAGACAATATAGAACACTTTCATTCTTTTTAAGAAAAGTAAATAAATTACATCATCAAGAAAATATATTTGATAAATTCTCAAAATCAACTTAATTGTCATGTTAACTATATTTAATATTGAAGTTCAAAATCCAATATCATGCAAATTGAGAAAGATGATTAAAGGACCTACCTTAATTTTATAAGCTTATATTTTTAAGCCAAGTTATAAGTTAGAAATAACAAACCATGTATAGCTAAGAAGTGATAAAACATTGTGATGATGGAGCTGCTTGTCATATAACCAAGAGTTACTGATATAATTATTATTTCAAATTAACATCATAATGACCATAATAGTAAAAATATCTACAACATACTACAAGCAGGCAAAGAAATGACCTCATCACAGGAAAGATAGTTTAGAGTCTGAGTCACCAACTTGAAGACCCAGATGACAACCACAGATTAACCAATGGACTACCATTAAGTTCATGCAAAGGAACTTTCCCAGGAGCAAATATACTTGCATGTTTCTCCATGTAGATTTACAAGACATTGAGCTATGAATAGTCTATATTTGATTAACATCCCAAATAATATTTTGCATATATTTTTTATTCTTATTTTGCTTGTTAAATTGGTTTATTTGTTTTGAAACAGAGAGTCAATCCACCCAACCATCAATTATTCTAGAGTGAGAATAGCCACCAATTCTACTTTTTTCATTTAATAATAAAATTTAGGGTCAGACTCCCAAACTTGCTTACCAGTTGGTAGATTATTCTTCTGACTTGAAAGGTGAAGCTTTACTTTTATTTAATATTAAGTGTTCACACTTTGATAGTTGAAATATGTTTTATGTTTTATGTTCAATGTTTGTGTTTAATTAACTTAATTTTTAATTATTTGTTATACAGAATGTATGACTAATTCTTGAATGATTGGTCTGTCCTATCATAGATCTATATAATGCCAGAATAGGAGGGAACTCAGGATCTATAAGCAACTCTCAACAGATCACAAAATTAATAGACAGAGTACAAATTAATGACCAAATGATTTTATCCAATTTTAGTCATCAAAGTGTTAAAATTATTAAAATATTGTTTCAAATTGTCTTTGATGTAAATTCGAGTTTGTTAAATTGGAATGAGAAATGACCATCCTTCATAAGGATTAAAGGTATAGGATAAGAATAGTTAGTAAATACAAATGAAGGATGATCATGCCCATACAATCATTAGATGTTAAATACATACACCACTTTGACATAAAGAATTATGACTAACAAATATTATCATAATCAATTTATTAAATATTAAATATTAAATCGAATTAGTTGTTTCTTGTTTGATGGATAACCAATGCACACACCAGATATGGAATAAGCATACCTTAAAATAGAGTACAAGTACATTCTCTCTAAGCTTGAACTCTGTGGCATAATGAGGATCAAGAGAGGTGGAGTAAGGGAAGTTGTGCAAGTGTGAATCTCATGTCACTCAATCACTAATCATCATAAGACCACTTCTTAAAACTTAGATAAATCATCAAATGGCTGACTTGCCTTATCATAGATAATGCCCTTCCATTAAGACCAAAGTGGGTGACTATAGTTAACTATACCTCACAAAAAATCACCTATATATATATCTGTGTGTGTTGACTTGGTATTTTGTGATATATATATATATATATTAGTAAAAATGTTCCTAGTTTATAGCAATAATTAAAAATAATAACAGTTTTTTTCATCTCACTAAGAAATCAGAATTTCTTTGTTTGATTAATTTATTTAAATCAATTGTAGTTCAAGATAAATTAGTATCTTGAGATATAAGTATTTTTTCTTAAAAACTTCTTTTTATGTTTCTTAGAAACACATGAGTAGGAAGGAAAATTAGAGACATTTGTGACTAATTCTATTGTTAGAACTCAAGCTGCAAAACGTATTCATTATTTAAAATATTGTAAAAAGTTTAACAGTTGTATATCTATGCTAATTGATCAAAAACTTTTTGTTAATTAAAAATTCCACAAGCATAAAATGACAGAAATTGCAAGTGACAAAATGTAGCTAAAAATAAACCACAAAGTGTGAATCATGTTTGCAGAAAAATATATAAATTGCAATGTTTTCTGTTGATCTGATTATTAAAAACTTTTTCAATAAAGGTGTTAATATGCATCACTAGGAAAATGTTCTCCTGCTAGAGGACATCAATGACTTCTCTACTGGGAAAAGTCAATTTCCAGCCACACCTTGAACCACCAGAGTAATTTCCATTCATGGGAGGTATGAAACTAGCCAGCTAGTCAAGGATGTATTCAGGAGCCCAATGGTAGCTAATCAATCAGAGTAAATACAAACTGTTGCTGAAGTGAACTTTTATTCTATAATTTAAGTTATTTACTAATATATAATTTTGAAGTTATAGAAAGAAGGGGTTAAAACCTATAGAGAGGTACCTATAAGGAACTAATAGATACTTTGAACTCAGTGTAAGGTAAATTAAATATAAAATGATACAACAAATTGTGGTTGTTGTTTTACAATAGCATGTTGAAACTGTCGGAGGCTGGGCTTTGTTTGTAAATAAAGGTAAATATAATGTTTACAGGGCCGCCACTGGGTTTGTTTATTATCACATTTCAAAGTAAAGTAATATCAAATAAATTTTGAAATACGCAACAACAACAACAAATAAAAAAAAATATGCAGAAATCAAAAAATTGAATTTAGAAAAGTACTTAATTTTTTTTGTTATTCTTTTCATTACTTATATTTGGGGGAGGGGCAGGAATTCTTTTTTTTTATATGTATGTTTTTGATTTTGTTGATCACATTTAACCAAAACTACTATCTATAAAATAACAATTTTTGGAACAAAAACAAACAAAAAAAAAAAGGGTACATCGATCGAAATGAATTTTAAAAAGTAGTTACTTTTTATTCTTTCTCATTACTTACATTTTTTTAACAGAGGTGGTCAGGTATTCTACAACAAAATCAGCTTCTTTTCTTTTTTATATTTTTGTTGTGTTATAATAAATTACAAATACCAGATTGATTTCCATTTAATGGTCACAAACATTTACAACTGAAAGGCCCAACTTTGGGAAAGGTTGTGGGGGTGAGTGGTTACAATTCCTAAGCGAACGTAACACTCTGACTCGAAGGTTGACCAACTTTTTTCTGTAATTACCAAAACCCCACATAAATATATTTACAGCCATTAAAAGCAACTATTAGGGCTGTTCAAGAACAGCACACATGCAGCTTCAAAGCTCTTTTGTTTGATAATCCATTTCCAGCAGCAGCAGGAGTCAGAGAATCTTTGACATTCACAGCAAGTTTTCCGATTTCAGCCATTCGATGAAGCTCACCGTTGTTCTCGCAGAAGCGAGACTTAGAGCATGATTTCATCCGAATCATGCTGGAACCTACACTTGTGGAATTTTTTTGAGCAGGAAATGGGGGTTAAGGAAACATGAAACTCTGCTGATAATTGTTAGTAGACATTCCTAAAAGATGGCAGTTAGAGGGGGAGGTGGTCTTAATGAATATTAAAATAGTTTTGACAATCGAAATTCCAGACACACTGACCTGATACTGTAGCCAAAAGTGAAATGTGATCGCACATCACAAATGCTTAGCACAAATCTGAGCTGTAAGCTGACACGATAGCTTATGCGGCAGATTCAATGTCATGTTTCTGTGCATTAGTGTAAAAATAGACACAAGCAGACACCCTGTACCAAACGGACTATTTCTAGGCTTACGCATTAGAAATAGAATGCTCGCTAGCAGTAGGCCAACTAAACGGCATATTTCTGTGCACTATCACAGAAATAACGCCCTCCGGTGGTTTCAACACGCTATTGT
The DNA here is from genome assembly GCA_028023455.1 of Epiperipatus broadwayi. Classification (NCBI taxonomy): domain Eukaryota; kingdom Metazoa; phylum Onychophora; class Udeonychophora; order Euonychophora; family Peripatidae; genus Epiperipatus; species Epiperipatus broadwayi. The sequence goes on from JAQFVV010006699.1 coordinate 218,496, forward strand.
AAAACATCCCAAATTGTTTTAAAGATGATATTAATTTTTATTTATAATATTTAAAAATTACTACAAAGATAGAATAACTCAATTATAGCAATAAATATTTTACATTAAGCATCACATGATCACCATCTCTTATATTAGCACATAATTGTTTATAACCAAGGCAAAACTCTCCATATAGTAGTGACATCTTGGGCCAACTAGAGTAATCAATCCTAATAGTATAGTGGTGGCTATGATAATTAAAGAGTCAAAGACACCAAAATGTATGGGTGCTGAACTGAGTTCAGTCCATATGAGCTTAGATGAAAAATATTTTTTATTTCATTCTCATAGTTTTATGGTTAATTAGAGATAAAATGGGTGATAAAGGGTTGCATTAGATCCTAAGATGTAGGTGCAGTGCTCTCAGATCCAAAGCTTTTCACTGACAAAGGCCACAGGCCAAAAACTAGTCTGGGGATATTGGATGAGTAGGCATTAGATAGGGATTTTATGCATAAGCCTTGTGGCATCCATTAATTACTCTGGTTGGCACCGGGTGTCATTACTATATGGAGAGTTTTGCCTTGTTTAGAAATCTTTTACATTATAGATTTAAAGTAATTATTTTTGTTTGAAATATTATTTTAAAAATAGTTAATTTAATATTGATTTAAAACATGCTGAAAGTATCACATGATTAGAAAGTTGTGTGAATATGTGTGCTTTCAAGAATTTAGGAAAAGAAAAGTTTAATTTTAGCTTGCTAATAAAATTTGATACATAATAAAGTGTAACAAGTACTCAGTCTAGAAATAATAATAAGTAAAGTAATAATTAAATTATTACAATTTTAATTAGGTGTGATATATTTTAAAATCAATTTTAGGCTATTAAAGTATTAAAATTTTGTTTTAATCAGGATATTCAGTTATTTTAGAAATTTTAGGTATTAAATAATTTGCTAATATTTAATATTGATGTCTCATAGTTTTAAACTTAATTAAAAAAATGAATATTGATGTAATTATGTAAACGAGCACATTTGTACTAACAGTATTGATCAATGAAATCATTGGATTAAGACTAGCATAAAAAGAGAGGTTGAAGCCAGTCTACAGAGATTTGTACAGAATCTTAGTGATTTTAAGTTATTCAGATTTTCAGTGTTTTAGTTTGAAATTTATATATATTTTTATAGTGACAATTGCAATTTATTTTATTATTATTATTTGCTTAAAAGTGTTTTGACAAATACAATTGCAATGACCACTTAATTATGAATCACTAAACACTGAAAGTTAACCTATTAGTTTGTCTACTTGAAGCTTGGCTAGGACCTCAATAATTTTATGGAATGCAATGGTAGCTACTTACATTTGGAATGATGAATATCAAAAGAAAACGAAGATGATTTATGTAAGAACTTTCAAATTTAAAGCTGGCAAAACTCTCAATACAGTAGTGCCACTCAGTGCAAGCCAGAGTAATCAATGAATGCCAGAAGGTTTGTGCATAAAATCCCTATCTAGTGCCTACTCATGGCACTACTATATGGAGAATTTTACCGGTTTTAATAACAGTTATGAGCAAGCATAAGAAATAGTGATCATGTCATGTTTAATGGTTTAACTTTCTAATTTCTATAAATAGAATGTCTGAAGTGAGTGAACATTTTTAACAACAACTATATCATATTATAATGAAGCTATTTTGTTAAAGATAACTAAGAGGAACTGGACATTTATTAAAAATCTTTATCATAGTGTTAAATTTAAAAAAAATAAATAAAAAAAATAACACTCTGCATCTAAGTTTTGAAACTGAATTTAAACTGTTTTATGATTGATTAATAACTGTTTATTACATAATTAAGAGTAATAATTCTCATACTTTAGTGGATTGATAATGTTTGTTGTTCTTGATGATGATGATGATGATGCTAACAACTAATTTAAGAGGGGTAAATGTATATAAGTATTATTTTATCTTCAAGTTGTCAGAGGATGAGATTTATTTAAGAGTAATTACTATACTTCAAAACTTGAAATGTTTATAGCTTCTTATAAATTAAAATTTTATTTCAATTTATTAACTAGTATTAAATACATAAAAGTGTGTTTCATCTTTGTGTTGTTAGAGATAATGAAGTTTGTTTGATAATAATTATTATATTTCACATATAAAACATTTATAATTCATCATGAATGAGAGATTTATTTTTGGTTTATTACTTAATGTTATAATATCCACATATTGATTATGATTTAAAATTATTTTATGTGTTGTTGTGTGTGTGTGTGACCATTTTGGGTGATTCATTTATATAATTGTTAAACCTACAGTCATTTTGAATTGTCTTTCTCCAATCACTTTCAGATGGTGTGATGTGCCAAAAGTAGAAGAATTACAAATTTATCCAATAGTGAATTTTTTTAATATTTAAAATGAAATTTGTTAAGTGGCTATGAAGAAAAAAGTCATTTATGATATATATATTATGTTAAGTGGCTATGAAGAAAAAAGTCATTTATGATATATATATTATATTGTCAGGGATTGAGAGAACTCTCTCTTGGTTTATTTAAATACTATCATGAGTGGATTATATTTTCCAGATTGAGCAATTGTGTATTATGATAATTATGTTATATCAAATGGAGTAGTGTATTTCCCTTGTTTTTCGATGAGGGAATCGCTATATTTTTTTGTTTAAATTATTATAGTTAAGAAAGTCCCCCTTTGTCTCATGTGTTCATTTTGGAATGTTTTCCCATCATATATTCATAGCTATGTGTAATATAGGTTGCTAATAAAAATAAAAGATACAATTGATTTCTTTTATAGAACTTCTAAGTAGAAATAGTGCTAAAGTTGTTGGTTTGTCTATGGAAGGGATGCCCAAACCGTAGCTCATGAGTCACATGTGGGTCACACAACCGTTTAATGTGGCTCACATTGCACTCTTCAAGAAAAATTGTTAAAATATTTTATGTTCCTTGAGCCACATGCACACACTAAAAAAATAAACATTTTTTTACAATACAAATGATAATGATATGCAGTGTCAGGTTTCACATTAAATAAAATAATTAAAATATACTTTTCCTTTAATAATTGTAATTTATATGTATGTTACCAAATTTTTAATAAATAAAATGTATTTACATTTTTTTTTCTTTTTAACATATTACACCAGTTTTTTTTTTTTAGTTTGTGAATTATGTTTATACATGTAATTTGAAAAATGCAATATATAATTGTAGCTCTCCAATTGTTTTTAAATTCTCAACTGGCTCACATCAAGTTAAAGGTTGGGCATCCATGATCTATGATATCATCAATATTATGTAATTTTATCTCTTAATTTCATTAGCAAACCCATGGGATTTGGCTATGTTAATTATATTATAGCAGGTGGCATAATACACTAGCACACCCAAAATATTATTGATTTAGAAAATATGGAAAAAAATTATCACTGGATTTGTAAGTCTTGGTAAATATTTCAAGTCACATCATACTAATTATTTTAAATTTTAAATCACCAAATCTTCAGAATAATTCATTCTCAATTTGAATGAGTGGACAAAAATAAAAGAAAGCAGGTGTAGCTAGTTAATAGAATTGTTTAATTGATTTATGAAGGATGGTGTGACCTCTAACTCATATGCTTAGCTTCATACTGCATTATTTAATGTTTAATACCCCAGTGGTAGTTTGTTTAACAGAATGTTAGAATTAGCTAATAGCCTTTGTATATCTTAAGTAAGAATACAAATAAATTTAATTTTATGTGTAATTATTCCAGTGTTAGTGTTGATAAATGTTAATAAAGCATATCTGAATTGATTACAAACACATGTATGTTTGAAACAAAAGCACAAGAAGTTTACGTTAATGTTAATTACCTTTATGTTCGTCTATCTGTCATGAATATTGGAATTGGTCAATAATATGTATATGTGTAAAGCAGAAATACAAAATGTTTCTTTGGCTATATAATGTAATAAATATTTTATTTATTTAAAAACTTTGTTTAAAGTTATTCCTTTACATGCATTCATATTCTGGTTCCACACACACACACACACACACACATACATATCTACTATGATATGATTGCACTATTTATAAACTTAATAATGAAAATGTTCAGGTCTGATGATGTTGTTTTCTCGATCCAAACACTATATGAAATGTTTATCTATTTGATGATCATCTGGGAAAGTTTGTGTACTTAGTTATTATTGAGATGATGATTTGAAATCAAAAGGTACCCTATTTCTTTCACTATCTAACTACTATTTTATTAGAATTACGCTCAATTTTATGTCATTATATTTTATGGTGATAATTGGTATCTACTGTAGAGTATGAATTTTTAAATAAGTTATATAATAAAACCCTGAGATATTTCATTATTGTTTTCAAAGTAGATATCAATTTATTTACTTAATTTAAACCTGTTATGCAGTAAAGTTAATTAGTTCTACATCTTTGTTTTACTCAATTTAAACTAATCATAGAGTAATGTTAATTAATTCTACCTCTTGTTTTATTTAACTTAAGCTTATTATCCAGTAAAAGTTGATTAATGCATTTGGATGATGGAAGAAAATAAAATTGAACTATAACTTGTTAATTTGAATGGATATAACTTTAATCAATTTCAATTACTTATTTATTGCAAAACCAAGAAGATTTTTTACTCTCATTGATTCATAGCATTTTCTACTCTATTTATTTGTATTTTTCATATTATAGGACTCTTTATCCCCCACTGAACTAAGCTATAGTTAGACAGTATTCTATGAGTCTCAATAGTAATTTGCTTTGATTAATCATTGTCTCTTAAACACATTTTGTATACAATGGACATCATTACAGACAAGTTTTTGGTACTTCTATGGGTTCCCCTATCTCAGGAGTAATAGCTAATTTATTTATGGAACATATAGAAACTCGTGCTTTAGAATCATCATCTTTAAAAGCTCTCATTTGGCTCAGATACATACATGACAATTTTGACATATGACAACATGGAAAAAATAAATTACATGATTTTTTCGTACATTTAAATAACATGCATCCTCATATTAAATTTACAATGGAGACCGAGTCTGATGTAAAACTCCATTTCTTGATGTTCTAGTCTCAGCAACACCAAATAGTTTATCTTTTTTGATTAACAAAAAGAATATACACATGGACAGATCTTTACATTTCCACTCTCATTATCACCCAGTTTCTGTAACTAAAACTCTTTTAAATAGAGAAATTAACCTTTCAGATAAGTCACATCTGAAAGAACAAAAATCATATTAATAGTGTTTTATTAGCAAATAATTATAATTATAAATTTATTAAAAAAGCCTTATTTTTTTTTAAGTGTCATAGCATCGGCCAGAACACAAACCCACAACCCAGGCAACTGCCTGCTAGTGCAAGGCAGTCCCGCTGACCTTTCGACCACCAATGCAAGTCCAAATGGACAAAATAGGAAATGAAAAGATGATAAATCAGCTATTAAAATTTGCGTTCATATATAAAAGGAACTACAGTCAGTATTGGAGGTATATTAAAATGCTGCAATATAAATACAGCTTTTTCTACTCATCAAAAGGTCAGCAATATAATAATCAAGCCTAAGAAAAAAATCCCTCTTGAATCTCATGGTGTTTACCAAATCTCATATGAAAATTGTAACGCTTCTTACATAGGTATGAGTAATCATCACATCAGTGTTAGGAGAGATGAGCATGCTAATGCAGTAAAACAGCACTAATCATCAGCAGCACTCTCATTCCATACTATAGATTCAGGTCATAAAATTGATTTTTATAGTATCAGGATTATATCCATATGTGATAATCTCTACCAGTGCAAAATTAGAGAAGCCATTGAGATACGTAAAAGGCCAGATTTTATCAATAAGCAAGATGATACAAGCAAACTTCCTCCTATTTGGAAAATATTATTTAAAAAAAAAACATTCTTAATTTAACATTTTTGCTATTGGTGGAACTTCAACATGTTTTTCAAATCAGTGATTGTAGTGCCTCTACACCAATCTTTCTACCTTTTATCATCCAGTAGATGACTTGTATGGTCAAGTCAAAACTTCTATATATCTTTATTTACATTTTTAAAATGGATAAACCTGCAAAATATGTCCAATTTTTTTAACATGGATGAACCCACAATATATATATATATATATATATATATTTATATATATATATATATATATATAAAATTATTAATCAATGTCTGTATTCCAATTGTAATAAAATATATATAATTATTCAAAACAATACAATAATTAATACAGTAAAACAATATTTTAAAAAAACAAATATATACCAATTTAATAGAAGTACTTTCAACTATCTATGTAGTCGTTGTCAACTAGATTCAAATTGTATTAGAAAAAACCATTACAAATGTAAACAAAAAGTAATACGTCATACATCAATTTTCCCACAATTCATTAATTTTTAAATTGGTATATATTTGTTTTTTTAAAATATTGTTTTACTCTATTAATTATTGTATTGTTTTGAATAATTATATATATATAGTGCATAAGTAATTCACCAGACAAACTACAATTGGAAGATAAAAATAACTGTTTGACAATAATTGCCTTACTTGATTATTCTGGCTTCCACTGAGTGGCATTATTGTGTGGAGAGTTTTGCCTGTTTTATCATGTTAGCAAGCATAAAAAAACAATCATCATGTGATGTTTAGTGGTTTAATATAAATCCTACCTAATAGGATAGATACAGCTATTGTTATTAAAATAACCAAAAACATTAAAATGTATGTATAGTGAACTGAGTTCAGACCTATATAACTATATAAGCTAATGATCTTGCATTGAAAATATTATTATGGTTTCAATATTAAACTCATAGTTTTGTAAATACATAAAAATAAAAGTTCACTACTAGTGGGTTGCATTAGATCCTAAGATCTACATGCAGTACTCTCAGATCCAAGACTCCTCACTGATGAAGTCCACAACCTGGATTCTAATCTGGTATATTAGATGAATTGTCAATAGATAGGGATTATATGCACAAACCTTCTTTCATATTTTGTCTTGCAATGATTGGCAATACTGTATGGAGATTTTTGGATGTTCTGTAACCGCAATTGCATAAAAATATATAAAAAAAAATATTATCATGAAATCAAAAATACAAAAGAAAAAATCATCAAATATTACATCAGAAATGTAAAAAAATAACATTGAATCAGTATCAGAACATGTTACTAAGTTATTAAATTTAGATAATGATAACAATCCAACACAATTCAAAACAGAGACATAAAATGTAAAGCAATGATCCATGAGCGATATGAATTATATGTAATTCATCTAATGGACAAATTAAACTCACCAATTCTGTACCCTCTGTTGAAATCTTTTTATTTTTACAATTTTGATAATAAATCCTTATAGTAACATTACTAATGCTAATGTTGAGCTTAGAAAATTCTTGATGAAGAAATTCGGTAAACTACTAACAGAAAAATATCTATGGAGCACTATCTAAAAAATACTAAATAATCATAATAAAATATATCTTTATATAATATTTCATAATACATTACAGAAAAAAAATCTTTAGAAAAATATGGGCAAAATTTGCTATCTAGAATTCTTCTGAGTGAAACAGGAATTGACATTCTAGTTTGATATAAATCCCATTTATGTCATTCAAAATATTATACCCGTATCAGTATGGTCTGTAAAATTTTTTAAGCAGCGATGCTTTATTATAGTATCGCTGTAAAAAAAACATGAAAACAAAACAGAGCATTTCTAATTTATCAATCACACAATCATTTTATTTTTGCATATCAACCATTGTTAAAAGATATGATGTATTATTCTTTGTTTTTATTAAATGGTGTTTTACAGCCAATAATATTTGAAGTACATCGATGTTATTATTTTATTTTATCCTATAATGAAAATTGGGAAAATATAATTATATATATTGATAAATTATTATCTTTGGGACTAATCCTTGTATTATTTTGCATTACAATCCGATTTTTTGATGGACTAGCAACCACCATTATCAAGGTTAATTGTGGTTGCTAGTAATGGCTGTTGCTAGTCCGTGTCGAAAAATGGTATTGTAATGCAAAATAATACTGTTTATTCCCAAAAAATAATTTATCTACATCATACAATGGTGAAAACATTATATATATATATATATATATTACATATTACAAGTTTTTGATAGAAATACTATTCCTGGTGTAGTATATTTTATCCCTTGTTTATTTGTAAGAAGGTTTACATAGGTCAGAGTAGTTTGAGTTTAAATGAAATAATAAAGGTTCATAAAAGTAGAGTTAAAAATAGATATCTTAGTGCTGCTTTGTATGTCCATGAAAAAGATACAGGCCACACTATTGATTTTGATGAAGCTAAGGTTGTCTTCTTTGAGAGAAATGAAATCAAAAGAAGAATTAAAGAGTCTTTATTATTGAAAATTTATTATTCTGAAGCAATTAACTTATTTAAGAGTTCTTGTAATATTAAGGGTGGATGGGAAGTGAATGGATATGTGGGTAGTTTTTAATATTATGTATATTGTGTAGTTTTTGTAGTTCTTTACACTTGAGAAGTCTGCTTTTAGCAGTGAAACCTTAGGTTGTGTTTTAATATTATTTTTATGCTGGTCTGGTTTAATTTTGGATTTGGGTTTGTTTTGATATATATATATTTAACACTTAATCCCATCATCATAAATAATAAATATACTTTTTTTTTCATTTTGTTATATATTTCTGCAATATATATTTTTTATATCTTAATTTATAAATATTAATTACAAAAAAGTGATCCTTTTATTGCTCATTTTATTAAAAACAATGAAAATTTATTACCTCTGAAAAAATACCCAGAATAGATAAACATGTATTTCAATTAGTATCAATGCTATGGCCATGGTGGTTCCAATCGTACTAGTTATAGCATTGATAAAAATAAACAAATTCAACTCACCAATTCTGCAGGCTCAGTTGAAATCTTTATTTTTAAAATTTTGATAACGAATCCCTATAATAACATCACTAACGCTAATGTTGAGCTTAGAAAATTCTTGATGAAGAAATTCTATAAACTACTAACAGAAAAATATCTATGAAGCATTATCTAAAAAATACTAAATCATCATAATAAAAGAATACAATACAGAAAAAAAATCTTTAGGAAAATATTAATTTTTAAATGGGAAAATGTGATGTGATGCACTGTATCTTCTTAAACGAAGTCAAGAATCTCTCAGCAATTATGCCCAGAGAAACCTGTTAGCCACTTTATTTTCCATTCCCCACTCTAAGTTTTCCCATATTCTGCGCCATCCCATTTTCACAACATAATCTTTTTCAATTCTATGGCCTTTATATCTAAATCTCTTTTATCTTTTCCCAAACCCATCATAAAAACCAATAATCCACTTTCTGTATAATCACTTTATTGTGATGTGATGTGATGCACTGTGACTTCTCCTTAAACAGAGTCAGGAATCTCTCAGCAGCTATGCTCAGAGAAACCTGTTAGCCATTTTACCTTCCTTTTCCATTCTCCACCCTAAGTTTTTCCATAATCTGCTCCATCCCATTTCCACAACATAATCTTTGTCAACTCCATGACCTTCATTTCAAAATCCCTCTTATCTTTTCCCAAACCTAGCATAAAAACCAATAACTCACTTTCTGTATAATCACTTTGTTCATATTTAATCTTCTGAAACTTCATTATTTATACCCTTTCTGCTTCCAAGCATTTACATTGAAGTAACAGATGCCTAATATTTTCTATGCCTTCCTTACACAACTTGCAGACTAAATCACCCATATTTTTCCATTTACATGTATATTCCTTGTTGCTAAAGATCCCCATCGAGCCTTAACCAATAAACTACTTTCCTTACTATTATCATAAATTAACTCACACCCAATGTTCTGTTTATATATATATATATATATATATATATATATATATATATATATATATATATATATATATATATATATATATATATATATATATATATATATATATATATATATATATATATATATATAAACATTACAAGCATAAAGCTAAACTAGTCAATATAAAATCAAAACTACCCCAAACCCAAAATTAAACCAGACCAGCATAAAAATAATATAAAAAACACAACCTAAGGTTTTGATATATATATATATATGTAACCTAGTGTTAAACACAACCTAAGGTTTTGATATATATATATATATTGTAACCTAGTGTTATTGACACTTGGTTTACTCGGCATTATTTCTGCAGGAAAACAATGCTATTCTTTAAAGAAATAAAAAGATAAAATAACAATAGTAATAATTGATTAATAAAGTATGCTATTCACTCACTTTGGCATGTTTTGGGTGAATAACTAATAGATTTAATAACTCAATGTCATTTTTAAAGAGAGAACATGAATAATTTAATTGAGATATTAATAATTAGAGCAAATTAATATGGTATAAAAGCTAAACAGTAATTGATTTTGGATGGGTAGAGAGGGGAGTGGATGAGTGTCTTATCATAAAGCACAATAACTTCTGGTAATTTCTTTTTGTAAAAAAAGAAAATATATATATATATAATGTTTAAAGAATTATACATCACTGATTGTTAATTTAATGTATTTATTATTTTTTTTTATTGTCAAATTACTTTGTAATCCAGGTAGATAATACTGAAAACTATATGATTGTAATAAGTTTTTCCTTTCTTTTGTTTATGTTATAATCAAATGATTATTTTTCTGGAAGAGGTCACTAAAGTAAAATAAAAAAATAAAAAAAATATAGTCTGCTTTTAGTTTTCAAGGAAGGAACAGTGCTGAAATTTGGTAACTCAATTTTTTCATTTTATTTTGCAGAAATAAATGTAATCAAAGTAAAATTTTAATAATATAATGTGTGGCTAAAATTTTTTGATAAGATATCCTGATTTCTTTGCCATCTACCTATTTAAAGACCTTTTATACTTAAAATTTATTGTCTCGCGCTAAAGTTCAAAAATGACAGATGTAACTAAAAGAGTCACGAAAAATTATATTATATCTAAATTAAGGAAGATAAATGATTTCCAAGTGAGAAATAATTATTTAGTAACTTTGTATCACTTGTTAATATTTTCTTGGTATAGAAAAAAAAAAAATAATTGAAAGAAATGTTGAGAAGCAAAGGAAGATTAACTAGATACATTTTTTTTGGCGCTCTTTCTGAATATCTCGTCTGCCTTTACAAATAATGCAATTACATACGTTAAAAATGTTTTTATTCATCAAGAATTGTCTAAAAATAATAATAATCATCATAATATTAAACTATACACTTGTATATTTTTTTAAAAAAAAAAAAGAAAAAAAAAAGAAAGACTTTCTTGAAGTAAATGTAAGAAAAAAATTATATACGTGCATTCTTACGGAGAAGTTACTGTTAGAAATGATAATTCCTAGAGTATGAACAAAACCAAATATCTTAGTGACTTAATGATAAAAATAAATGATATATTATATTACACATCAGTTGGAATTATTAAAACTTCATGTACAAGTAAATTGACTGCAGTTATTATCATAATAATCTCTCGGAAAATTGCGCATTTTCGTCCCTAAGTAAACTAGCTAATATGTATACGTATCGTCAATAAAAAAAAATATTGTGTATGTTTATCGTTTATAGTCAAATATTCGTCTATGTTAGAAGTCTATTTTTTTTCTTGGATCCCAAAAATTGTAGTAGTTTAATTCAAGTAAGAATTAATCTTCAATTCTGCTATATATTTCTTTAACTAATTTATTAAACGCACAAAATAAGAGAAAACTTTTAGCGTTTATTGTTTTTAAACTTGCTTCGTGAAATACGACTGGATAAAGCTCTTCACCTGGACCAATTACTCAACAGAAAACATTTTCTAATGAGAGAGTATGCACTTGTTAATTAATGATTGTTTAAAACTAAGTTATAAATAATATGTATTTTTTTTTGTTATATCACATAGGTTAAAGTTTGTATGGTCAAGTGATATTTAATAGCCTTGTAATAACAAAGGTATGTTTTAATATAATTATTATAGGTTAAGTTGATATTTAACACGAAAAAAAAAAAAATCTATAAAATATGTTTTAATTAGTACATACAATTGTAGGTAGAAATTTGTATGTTAGATACGTAAAAGAAAAATATTTAGATATTTAAGGGGTAAAATAAATATTGAAAATTATCAGAAGTAACTAAAAAAAAAAAAAAATGCTATAACAAAATATTTCTTGTTAAAGTTTTGAAATAATTTATACTGTATTAATTGAGGAATTTATTCCTAATTATTCTAAATTAACACATCCACTTTATTTAGTTTAAGATAGTATGCTACCAACTATTTTGAATGTTCCTTTATTAAAATCAAAATTATTATACTTTTATTCTATGATGTCCATTGATTTCAGATGTTGATCAAAGTATACACGGTAACATAAGTTTATTATAATCAGTGTATTTACTTATCCTGCACAGATATAGCATTGGTATATGCTTAATATTCGCATAGGTAATAATTATAATGTATTTATTTTGTGGGATGAAAAATGATCTTCCCAAAAGCTTTGTTTTCCATGAGAGGAATATTTTAAATATAATGTTCCGGTATGTTTATAGCCCAAGTGATCGATTCTTATAGATAGGACGATCAAGAATTTATCTAGCATTTAGTATGCTTCATTCGTTTAAATCCCAGGAGAGGATTGTATTTGGTGTGTGTTCGTTGTATGCCCAAGTAAGAGGCAAGAAACCACCAAAATATTTTAATGTAGTAGATTACTTTACAGACCTTCGTGGTTATTCCATATTCCTCATGTGAAAATAAAGATAGCTCCACCATGGAAGGTGTTGATTATTGTGCTTAATTTTGAAAGTTCGGGCAAGATAAAGGCTATATTGGAGGTGTTAGTTCCTCAAGATCCACTTTAGTATAAATAGTGCGTTAGTAACTAGGATCAATATCTGTATTGTGCTGCTAAATATTGCTAGTATTTGACAAGTAAATCAATGGAGAAAGTAATTAAAATTGCGTAGTTTTAAAACGCTTATTTACTGAAGGAATATTCAAATGCAATATTTAATTCTGGTTAGTAATTAAATAATACTCATATTTAAAATTATACGTATGAATAAAATTTGTATCATAACTTAAGTTAGCATTAAGTTAAATGTAAGATGGTAAGTGTAACTTCTGATAACTGGCCTATAATTAGAATAGGTTATCCCATTAAAGACCATAGATAAAGTAAATGTATTAGAAATAAATTTAATATTTTGCGTATTGCATATGATTGGATTAATCATTTTTTTTAAAAAAAAAAAATGAACAAAAAAAAAATAGTTAGTCAATAATTTTGAATAAAAGTTTCTACAAGGTTACCAAAATGTAATAAACAATGTATTGGTAATGAAATGTATTTTTAGTTAATCAATCCATATGATTGCATACAGGAGAAGTAGTAACCTCTAGTCCATAACCAAAAGAGTATACAGATTAATGTCAGTTATATTTTATATTTTTGTATTACTATGGGATTATTGAATAAATGTTCATATTTTTTTTTTTTTGTGATAATAATAAATTATAGTCTTGTTAAAATTTGTTGTAGATTCATTTTTTTGTTTTTATATGCTAAATATAAGTGTTTGCACAATATTTGCAAAACCTTTTCTTGAGTCCGAAATCATTCCAAATTCTTAAAAACTTAATATACCAGATAAATAAAGTTAAGCAGATCGGAATATGTCATTATATTTTAGTTTAATGATAATTATTTATGGAGTTGAAAACTTAAAACTAAACATCCATTCCCATTTAGTTAAATTGTCTAAGTAATAAATCTTAGTTATATTATTGTGTTGTCATGGATGATGGAAGGACACAAAAAGCACCCTTGTCTTTTTATTATTCTGACTGAGATTCTAAAAAAAAAAAAAAAAAAAAGGCTGTGTTATTCAAAATTATACGTCATTATTGAATAGAATTATCATCTCTTTAAATAATATAGCAGTGGATATGAGAGATGAAGACACATTGAATTTAAGTAAAATAAATGTTTCCTATAGCCGACCAGAATGCCAGTCATATGCGACAACACAATACTGCCGAGCATTTCCTTACATGAAACAAAGAACCCTGAGATTAATATTATTATAATTATTCTTTAAATTCATAAGTGATCAATTATTGTTGTTATTACAATCGTGGCATGACTTAAGAGAATTGAATGTACAATTGTATTATATGAAAGGTATTTTAGATCATATTGGAAAATTAATGGATATGTTGCTTTATTTTGGTTGCCTTAACAACAACCAGAAAAATTAGCAAATAGACAAATAATCTAAACTAATAACTAAAAAAAGAGTTAGAAATAAAATAAATAAACTAATTTCTAGAAACCTGTGTAAAGTAGTGTCTCAAGTGCAAATAAACTAATAACTAAACTAATAAATAAAGAGTTAGAAATAAAATAAATAAATATTGGGTTAGATAAATACATAAATAAATTTATAAACAAATAAAAATAAATTATTAATAATAAAATAATTACGTAGTACTGGGTTAGAATATATATATATCCATTTTCTTTTTCTTTTCTGTTTATATCATGCCATACCAAACCTTCCAGTGTAGGTTCTTCTTTTTTTTAGATGTGTTTCCACTACTGTGAGTACTTAAGACTTCATTTTAACTGCATTGTTTAATTTCAACCATTTTTATGGTCTCCCACCACATTGCATATTCAATTTTTAACAATTTTTAATTTCTTATGACTTTTTTATAAATTGTTTTGATTCTTCTCTATTACATTTCTAATTAGCTCGTTTATCATTAGTTTTACAGAGTCATTCTATTTCCACATCTACATTTAAATCTGAATCAGTTACCCTTTGTTTAATTCTTCCAGCCCATACATTCTTAACCTTCTTATTATATTAACCTAGATCGATCTCTAGTGTTGAATGGGTAAATTAAAATCTATTTCCAAGAATTTGTTGTGACTGATCTAAAATTTCTACTACAAAATATGCAATACATTTAATATTAAATATTCATTAGAAAAAAAGTGCCACACCCATATTATGGAATTCAGTTTTCTTTAATTTAACCCTAAACAAAAATATTTCTCCCACTGATATAATATTCCTTCATGCCAGCAAATCTTCACTATTAATTATAAACTTTTAAAAGGACTCTTTTGCCTAGTTCTTCTTCTGCAAGAAAAGAAACTACATAATTAAAGAATGTCCAAATAAATTTTGTGTCATCTACTGATGTAAAATAACCAGACCACTTCATGTACCAAAACCCACAATAATTGCAAAATGATATAAAAATTAAAACATCTAAACAGATATGACTGTCATCAGTATCTGACATAATTAACCAATTCAAAATAACAAAACAAACTATAATTAAAAAACACCATTTGCATAACTATTGCTCAAAATAAAATATATGCAATTTGAAATTATGAATCTGAAAATAAGACATCGATCTCACAAAAAATAAGTTACAATCCACTACCAGAAAAAAATTGAGAAACTTATCACTACGCCAGACAAAAAAAAAATGGAGTCTACATATTCTTCAAACTCTATTCAACTTGTAATCTTCAGTGACAGACATTGACTAAGACCAGCACATGTGGATATCTTTTCATTCATCTCTGAAGAAATGTCATTTATAGCAGCTATCTTTCACAGACGAGACTCTAAAAAACTTAAGAATTTTAACAAACTTATCACTGAAATAATCTACTAAAACCAACACATCAACTCAATAAAATTATCTTCACATTTAATAAATCTATTCTTAATTAAGATCTGCAAATTTACGTAATCCTGAAAAAGAAATAATGGGAATGTTAATTAAACACTCCACAAAAGTATCCTACAAATTCCTATTATAAGTTTTTTGCAAACATCCTCAATCTCATATCTGTACAAATAGATATAACTTGTAGTATTTAATACTACATTATCATTCTTCAACCTGCAATGCATTTTAACATAATTAAAATTATTATTATAGTTCTAAACTCTCATCAAAGCACTTTTCATTCAGTATCTGGAAAATTGTCCATCCATTATATTATCTTATTCATAAAAAAAAAAATAGTAGCAAAGAAATAGATTATCGAAGATTTGGGGGTAAAATTTACTATCTAGAATTCTTCTAACTGAAACAGGAATTGTCATTACAGTTTTATACAAAACCCCATTTAAAACATTCAAAATATTATACCTGGATCAGCATGATCTGTAAAATTTTTAAGCAGCGATTCTTTATTACAGTGTTGCTGTCAAAAAACGCACGAAAACAAAACAGAGCATTTCTAATTTATCAATCACACAATCATTTTATTTTTGTATATCAACCATTCTTAAAAGATTCAATGTATTATTTTTTTTGTTTTTATTAACTGCTGTTTTACAGCCAATAATATCTGGAGTACATCGATGTTTATTTTTGTTTTTATCCTATAATAAAAATTGGAAACAATATAATTATATATATATATATATTGATAAATTATTATATTTCGGACTAATCCGTGTATTATTGTGCATTATAATCCGATATTTTGATGGACTAGCAATCACCAATATCAAGCTTAATGGCGGTTGCTAGTCCATCGAAATATGGTATTGTAATGCAAAATAATACATTGTTTATACTCCAAAAAATAATTTATCCACATCATACAACCATGAAAACATTACATATATATATATATATGAAAAACAAAACAAGTTATAAATCACTTAAGTTGCTATTGCTTGCATTTATGATCAATAGATGGAGTTTTACCAAAATCCCCGAACAAGCATATGTTTAAATAAACATCAAAAGAGTCAGAATTCACTGTCTCTTTTGTTGTCTCCACCTTCAGATCAGCGGATTTCAAGCTAATTTGCTTTTATCAGTGAAAGATAGGGACCAGAAACTAGATCTAAACACTAACTCTTCGCATTTATGCAACAAGTTTTTACAGTTTGCAAGCATGGATTTTTCAGACATGTAATGTATTCAAACCCAACCTAACAAGCCAGATAGCTATATGGGTTTGATATCAGTTCAGTTTCACCAAATCGTAAAACCCTCTGCAATATATATCATTGCAATAACCTTCAAAGATACATTTATGCAAAACAAAACGTTAAAAAAATATATATAAACAAGTTATATATATATTACAGATGCTTTTACTATGTGGTGACACTGAACTGATATCAGACCCATATAGCTATATGTCTTGTTAGGCTGGGTTTGAAGACATTAGTGTCTGAAAAATTCATGCTTGCAAACTGTTAGGAATCTGTTGCATAAACACTAAGTGTTGTGTTTAGATCTAGTTTCTGGTTTCTACCCTTCACTGAAGATAGCAAATTACCTTGAAATCAGCTGAACTGAAGGTGGAGCCAATGAAAGAGATAATGAATTCTGACTCTTTTGACGTTTATGCAAACATATGCTTGTTCGGAGATTTTGGTCAAGCTCAATCTATTGATCATCAATACAAGCAATAGTAAGTTACACGAATTATAACTTGTTTTTGTTTTTCATAAATGTACCTGTGAAGGTTTTTGCAATGATATATATTGCACAGGCTTTTACTATGTGGTGAAACTGAACTGATATCAGACCCATATAGCTATCTGGCTTGTTATGCTGGGTTTGAAGAGATTATATGCCTGAAAAATTTATGCTTGCAAACTGTTAAGAACTTGTTGCATAAACGCTAAGAGTTAGTGTTTAGATCTAGTTCCTGGTCTCTACCCTTCACTGATGATAGCAAATTAGCTTGAAATCAGGTGATCTGAAGGTGGAACCAATGAATGAGATAGTGAATTCTGACTCTTTTTACGTTTATGTAAACATATGCATGTTTGGAGATTTTGGTAAAACTCCATCTATTGATCATATATATATATTCAACACTAACACTTATCATCATAAATAATTAAAAAAAATTTTTTTCATTTTGTTATATATTAATTTATAAATATCAATTGCAAAAAAGAGAATATTTTATTGCTCATTTTAATAAAAACAATGAAAATTAATTACCTCTGAAAAAATACCCATAATAAATAAACATGTATTTCAATTAGTATTAATGCTATGGCCATGGTGGTTCCAATCGTACTAATTATGGCATTGATAAAAATAAACAAATCTTGTTAGAACACTTCTAAATTTACCGAATATGATGTTTCTGGCACTGTCAGAAAATTAGATACAGATATAAAATTATTCTGTGAAATTTAATGGGTTCTGAATCATCACGATGGATAGTAGGATCTGTATTGGATAATACATTGCTAAACCCAACGCAGTTTAAAAAAAGAAACAGGAAATATGAGCATGAATTCAGGGGTATAACCTAATCCATATGCCAAATGGAATTCTGGTGATATTTAAACGATTGATCTGACACTTAGTATTCTAGTAATATTCCATGGGTTGATCTGAATCATCATCATGATGGATATTAGGATCTACTTTTCGAGCCTGAAAACCATTGAAATAAGATCCTCAAAAATTAAAACAGTTAAAGAAATTACTGTAGTGATGTTTAATGGGTTGATCTGACAATCGGTCTTCCAGTGATATATAATGAGTTGATCTGAAACATCATGATGGATAAGAGGATTCATATTAATCAATATCTTGTTACCCTAAAAACAATTAAAGAAAGACTGCTGATATTTAGTGAATTGATCTTAAGCATCATCAAGTATTGCATGTTCTATTTTAGGCAATACATTTCAAGCCATAAAGCAGTTTAGAAAAAAGGCCAAAAGTTAAAAACAGATATCAATTATACTGGTTATATTTAATGGGCTGATCTGTTATTAGATATTCTGGAGTAATATTTAATGCGTTGACAAAGAAGCAACATGATGAATAGCAGAATCTATATTGGGAAATACATTGCTAGGCCCAAGGCAGTTTAAACAGAACTCAAAGTTAGTTTCAAACCAGTTATAAAAACAAGGTTGAAATTATTAAGTATTCTTGTGAATTTTAATGAATTAATCAGAAGTAACATGATGAATAGCAGCATCTATATTGGGTAGTACATTGCTAGTCCTAAAGCAATTTAAAAACAGATGCTGAGGAAAGTTAATGGATATGTATTTTGGTAATCCCGATCAACGCATTTGACATATGAAAAAAAAGAAAAAAAAGTATTGTGGTGACATTTAAGAGATTAATGAATAGTAGTATCTCCAACGTTGTACAAAATTGAAAGTAAAGAGATTAATGAACAATAGTATCTGTAACGGCGTACGAAATGATACAGGCGTACATAATGGGACAATATGGACATAGCGTATAACAAAGTATCTGTTATACTGAGAGAAAAAGATGTCCCGCACTCTGCTATAGTAATTTTTAAGTAGCATTTACTGTTTAATGACAAGACTACAATTATTTTTGATTACCAAATTTTGTAACCTTCAATTAAATTTAAATGGTTTATAAAAAGTTTCCTTTACACGCAGAAATTAAAAATTATCAAGTAAATATTGGAAAGTACATTTAAAGGATTTTTAAAGAATATGTAAATATTAAAATATGTAAAACATTTTAAGAAATGTCATAAAAAACTGACAAAGAGGGCAGCACTTTCTGAACATAAGTGATTATACAGAAAGTGGATTATTGTTTTTTATGCTGGGTTTGGAAAAGATAAGGGGGATTTAGATATAAAGGCCATAGAGTTGACAAAGATTATGTTGTGGAAATGGGATGGAGCAGAATATGGGAAAACTTAGAGTGGGGAATGGTAAATAAAGTGGTTCAACAGGTTTCTCTGGGTATAATTGCTGAGAGATTCCTGACTTCGTTTAAGGAGAAGCTACATTGCATCACATCATATGTATTAAATTCTAGTCTTTGATAGCGTTCAACGCTAAGTAATCATGGTTAATCAAAATCACATATACAGTTTAATTTAGTCATACAAATAAAATATGAAATCCAAATAAAAATTTAATCTGGATATAATTATATAATAATGGCAAACTAAAGTATTATAAAGTTATAATTTTAAGAAAATTCAATTATAAAAATATATAAAAACAAATTTAATTCCGGAGAAATAATATTTATTTGAAAGGAATCTTTAATACAAATTTAATTCCGGAGAAATAATATTTATTTGAAAGGAATCTTTAATACGAAATATAACTTAATGTTTACATAAATAAATGTATCAGTAAAAGGGGGGAGTATGCTTTTCTGTAGATGTAAATCATAACCAATTGCTAATATTAATATTTACTTGTTTGTTGTTAGAAATGTCTTGTTTTTGTTTTTTTTTACTAAAAAATTCACATTGATGAGGAGATACAGAATATGATTCTCTCTCTCAAGCCTTCTTATTACAGTTTTAGAGAAAATAATTTGTGAAATAAATAAAAAATTAAGAAAGTAAAGATAAATTGAAATGTACGACATCTCGATTTTGCAGATATTGCCATTGTTTTGTAAAATAATATTCAAAACGTCAAACATGTTACCGAAGACATTAATTAACAAAAGTAGGCAGAACTAAACGGAAATGATAAGAAGTCTAAAGTAATGACTTTTCAAAGAAAAGACTAATAAAGGTTGACGTAAAGAGATTAAATGGAGTTAATAACTACTAACAACCTCAACCAAAATATATATAAAAATGTAAACATAATAAATTAAATAATATAAGTGATCTTTAATGAAGTAATTTTGGTAAATTTACCTATTAAAAGAATATAGTCTATTTGCCTGGAAATGTTTTTTTATAAATGTTATGCATTTATTGACATAAAACACAGATGTTTATTAGAAGAATAAATACTACTTATAGTAGAAGAATATGTTGATATTCAGCCGAAAATTTTGCATAGGGTTCTACTGTCATTCATATTTCATGGTAGTTTTTAATCATATTTTCTGCAATGTTCTCCCATTGGTTATTCACCATGGTGATCATTGTTCAGTAAAACAGTATTACAATAAATTGTATTATTTTTTGCCTGCAGATGCATATTATTTGCAATTTCATCTACCTTCAAGTTTTGTTACTACTAGATGCTTCTATTAATGTAGATTCTCATTTGTCAATATTATTTCTATGAAAAAATTACTAGTTTATTTTTGAACATATTATCCTTTCTATTTGAGTAAAAATAACTATTTATGACACTGTAGTAATACCAGGGTTTTGGAAGCTTAGACTAATATAAAGAATACTTGTAATATTCTATGATTTTCTTTTCTTGGATCTGGTGTCATAATATTGTACTGCTTGTAATTGAATGAAAGATACAAGCTAAGAATCAGTCCATATACAAGAAAACCTAAATGAAAAGATAGCTTCATGCAAGTAATAATCAATCATCATCAGTTGCAATTGGATTTAAAAGAAATATATTCTTATGCTAATGGTCATCATACAAATTATAAGATATATTCTTAAAAGTAGGTAATTATAATCTAAACTTATGGTAAGTTAAACAGCAGCAAAACTCTAAATTGGTAATTATAACAAAACAGAGAAAATTCTCCAAACAGTAGTGTCACTCAGTGCAAGCCAGAATAATCAATGGATCCCAAAAGGCTTGGCACAAAATCCCTATCTATATATCCAGATTAGTTTCTAGCTTGTGGCTTTCATCAGTGAGGTGCCTCGGATCAGGGAGCAAGGCACCTAGATCTTCGGACCTAATGCAATCCTTCAGCAGGCACTTTAATCTCTACTTAGCAACCACTATTCTATTAGGCAGGATTAGTATTAAAGTAATAAACATTACATGATCACCATTTTTTATTCTGGTTTGCACTGAGTGGCACTACTGCATGGAAAGTTTTGCCTGTTTTAATAATAGTTATGAGCAAGCATAAGAAATGGTGATCATGTGTTGTTTAGAAGTTTAATACGTAATTATAAACTAAACGAATGCAAAGTTAAACAGAGCCATAACTCTCAATAGAGCAATGTCCTCCAGTGCAAATCAGAGTAATAAATGGATGTAACAAACTGTTTTAACTGCTTGTGAAAGCATAGGTAAGATGGATCACATAAGCTAATACTATAACCACATATTTGGGGATCAATGAAAGCTACCACATGCATTAAGAACATTGGTCACTTTAGATCACCACTAGGCTTAATAATCCTAGAAAATTTATTTGGGGTGAGTGAATATTCATTAGTGATGATGATCAGTCATAACATAAAATAAATTACTTCCTCTATCTCATCTTAGAGTATGAGATTCTTAGCTACTAAACATTTGATAGAGAGACACAGTAAACAAATGTCAGCTAAATTTAAATAAATCATAATGTTCATTACAATTAAAAGAAAATACAGAAAATTATAGAGTTAATAAATACTGCATCTATAGATATCTTATGAGACTTCATTATTATTGCCAGTTTTGACAGTTAAATTGATTGCCAGTTAAATTGATTTCAAGCCAATAAACATCACATGACCACCACCTCTTATGCTTGTATATAACTGTCATTAAAACAGGCAAAATTCACTATACATATTGCTAAACATATCAAGCTAGAGTAATCAATGGATGCCAGAAGGCTTGTGCATAAAATCCCATCTAGTGCCTACTCATCCAATATCCCCAGACTAGTTTTTGGCTTGTGGGCTTCGTCAGTGAGGAGCCTTGGATCTGAGAGCACTGCATCTAGATCTTAGGATCTAATGCAACCCTCCAGCAACCACTTTTTATCTCCATGTAACTACAAAACTATGAGTATTAAACTAAAAACATCTTAATGTTTTCAATTCAAACCCATGTTGTTAATCTAACCCATAGTCATATTGGTCTGAAACCAGTTCATTACCAATACATTTTGGTGTCTTTGGTTCTTTAATAATCATAGACACCAATATTCTATTAGGGATTGGTTTTAAGCCAACAAACGTCACATGACCACCACCTCTTATGCTTGTGTAACTGTTGTTAAAACAGGCAAATCTCACTATACATATTGCCACACACTGCAATCTAGAGAAATCAATGGAATCCAGAAGGCTTGTGCATAAAATCCCCATCTAGTGTCTGCTCATCCAATATCCCCAGACTAGTTTCTGGCTTGTGGCTTTCTTAATAGGATATTAGTGGCTATGGTTATTAATCATTTAAAAGTCGATTTGCTTGTTTTTTCCATGGCAAGTTTAGAATGAGCTTAAATTGAATAGTTCTTTTTATTTTACATACAGTCATGAGACGGTGTTATATTGCCATGCACAAATGTCTTTATTTCAGTGCATAAGAGTCTGTGGAGATAAATTGAGTTGTTCTTTCTTTCTTATTAAAAGTCATTTAATTGAATATTTTTTTTCTTATTAAAAGCCATTTACATACAGGTTATACAACCATTTTATATAAATCTACTATTATAAGATTATTTTTATATTAATGAAATAATTGAATTGGAAAATCAATTTAAAACAGGAAAAATTCACTATACTATGTATTGCCACACACAGCAAGCTAGAGTAATCAATGGATGCCAGCAGGCTTGTGCATAAAATCACCATCTAGTTTCTTCTCAACCAATATCCCCAGACTATTTTATATTACCAATAAGTTCTTAAGTTTGTCACTCTTGATTTCCATGTATTCCTTGAAGAAGGATATACTTTTGACCATTTTGTTATTGTGTCTTAAAACTTGTATGCAGGATGGCATTTACAGGGGATCATCTTTTTATAGATTTGTAAATTTAAGACATGTTGAAGACTGGGGAGAGATTTAAGCATCGAGTTTGGCTTTGGCTAACACCTAACCATAAATATTTTGTAAAACATCACTACAAATAATTGGTTGGTTCATTTTCTGACTGCAGGCTGCTTCTGTTGAACTGTTGTTAGAGTTTTAATAATTTAACAAAAGATCTGTCATGATGTGTGACTTGTCACACAGAATAAAGAGCCCCAGTGTCTGAAATACAATCTTGACTAGTAGATTTGGAAAAAAAAAACCATGAATGAAATAGAATGTGCTAAATGAATCAATAAATGAATGAACAATAGATTTTGGGGAGTTTTTATACACATTTTGTCTATTGTTGTACCCCATAAATTTTCTAAAATTTTCTAGATTAATATATTAAAAAAGCAAAGATTTTAATCACTTAAAATGTATTTTTTACATTTTAAACTAATTAATTCCATTAAATGTCTTATCTGAACAATGCTTTAACTTTAAGATTTTGTTATCACAACAAATTAAAATTTTATTTGGACGTTAAGCATAATCTTATATAACAGATAAGTACTTTTATTTACAAAGTTTACTTTTTTGAAAAAAATCTACATTTCTTTTACTAAATAACAAAAATACTTTACCATTTCATATATGTGCACATATATTTACATGCAACTGCACTTTTATAACATATGTTGGATATAAAACTAAATTAACAAAAGTTTAAAGTTAATTTACCAATAGAATTTTTAGCTACAACCCCCTCTTGATATAATATCCATTAGAAATATAGAAAAGTGTCTGTTGCAATATTAACAATCATCAATGCTCAGGATCATCTTATATATGATTGTATTGGCCATAGATAAATTAGTAAACATATATTACTAAATATAAATAAAATGGATATACTTTATGTTGATATTCAGTATAATATACTTTAGTCTAATAATGTGAAAAATAATTAAATGGAGTCCACTTTCACAGTTCTCAAAATTGGCAATATTCAGGAGCTTGTTTTGGATTGCAATAATTCTACTGACTGTGCATAAATTAAGAAGTAGCTAACCTACTGGTAAATAAACTCACTGTACCAGTAAAGATTAATAAATGTATTAATTAAATAGTAATAATATTTAAAGTTCTTACATAACTTTCCTTTGATAGCATGCTAACTCTAATTTACAAACAAATATTAAATATTTCATCAGTTAAAAAACAAATAATACATTAATATCAATATTATAGCTTACATAAATATATAAAATGATTAGTAGTTTTTAAGCATAATACATATATGCAAAGAGGGACATGTGCCTTGCAAAACCAGACTTACTATTATCAGTATGGATGTATGGATATAGAAGTGTTGGAAAAAATCAGAATATGACAATACATCCTGGGGTGGAAAGTTACTTTTGACACAATTAAATTCTTGTTCGTTTACTAGACCAATGTCACCAATAGTCTTTACTAAAGAAATTTGTAATCATATTTGGTATCTTGTGAAAAAAAATCATGTATAATTTATACCAAAAACTGCAGTCCTAAAAACTGACATTTTGTCCTACATGTGAATGTTGGCAAGTTTCACATTGTGCTAACTTTATCAGGATGATGACAGAGTCCATTTTTCTCTATCCATCCATAAAAGTGACTCCTTGCATTATGATAATACACTTTTTATGTGGATTTTAATATTCTTTGCATAATATTCTTTCAAAAGAGCTGTAAAGAACGAAGGTCCTGCTCATGGTTTTTTGAAACAATCATCATATAATCTATACAATAGACTATTATGCTCTTCACTTCCTATGGCAGAAATTGGTCAAGGTATCTTAGGAAACCTGAACCACTATGAACAAAGCCTAAGGTCATGCTCTTAAAAACACACGAATAACCCAGCTACATAAAAATCATGTATTTTTGATCTTTAGAGTGCAGAAGAATATGCCAGGGTCAAGAAAAAAGGTTGGTAAGAGCGATTACCATTTAAATCCTAGCAAAAGATTATTAATAGATTGGGGCCACTTCTTTCTCAGGCACAGTAAAAGAAGAGAATTATCTTGCATTTAAACATAACCCCTTCTTTTTTACAATAACTGATGAATTGTTATGGAGTGATTGACACTTCTCTATAAACACTCATTCGACACATCTGTTGGATTTGTACTTAAATTTCTTGTCTTTATTGATATGGTAAGTGAAATTAAATTTGATTAATTACTATCTTTCTGCTCTCGTTTTAAAATTCCTAATATTTGATTTAAATATATGTTTAGGTTAAAGTAAGTACATTGATTCATTCTGTCTTTTCAAAAGACTTTATCTTGCATTTGGAAAACGAAGTATTCCTTAAAAGTGTTAATTAATTTACAGCGTATGTGTAATAGAGTGACCTCTAAGATTGTTACATATTTAAGCATAGTACTATACAAATAAATAACTCATTAAAATATTTTAATAAATAACATCTACTTTAATGATATTCACAAAACAAATTCACACATCAAACATAAGCTCTAATAAATTACCAATCGATTATTAATCCATTTACTTTTTCAGTGTTTGATACAATAAAATATTTTATAAATTTGATAGTGTTACTGGATTTTAATTGCATATTATTCCTTATTTAACTGAGGTTATTATTTAAAGCACATAATTTAACTTAATTAAGTAACAATGACAATATAAACTTGCTTTAGTTCTAACAGTGGACGATTTCTAGGAGATTACTATTGTTATTTGTTTAATAATTTGCAATGAGAATCATTAGTTAGTTTACCATTACAATTCTTTTTTGTTTTGAATTTTATGACTAAAGTGATTATAAAAGATTGTCTTTACAGCATGACATAATTATATTTAACATGCAAATGAGAATTCTTATTGTAAAGAAAGAAAATTTTATTAAGCATGTAAATCATGTAATAATATAATATAAAAGCTTTGGTCATAAAGGAAATTCATTAAAAGATTAAAATAAAATCTTAACAGTTTATAGTTTTAAAATAACATTATAGGAATATCTAAGCTCCAGAAGAATATCATTTCAGCAATTGTCAGATTTTACAGTATTTTATGATTTCAATGAAGTATATATTATTGTTAATTTATACACATTTTATTTAGAGCTCTTACACTGTAAAAATTTGATGGTTCAAATTTACAAAACAGAATTTTTAATAATACGTAATTTCCCAATAGTATTTTCATACATTTATGTAAGTGTAAATAGCATGTAATGTTAACGTTAATCTGAAAAGGTAATACTAGGTATAAGAAAGTCTTAAATAAACTGAAACAAGTTTGGGCAAATTGCTGCCAGAATCACAATGCTGACAAAGAATACAAAGGTAGGATTACGTGCTTATATCAGCAAAGTATTAAGCAATTAGATTTTCCATATTTATAATGGAACACATGTATCTTATTTATTGATGGAATGATGACTCATTGCAATAGCCAAATACTCTTTATATTCATATCTCTCAACACAAATTGTCATTACATTGGAGGGAGAAAAGATATGACTTATAGTAAGCTCAGGTTAAAACAATTCAATGCATATCCATGATTCAATTTAGCTTTGTTATATAAATCAGTGTTCTGGGTGACTGTCACGGATCTGTCAGTATGAGATTCACTGTAATACATGGAGTTACAGTATACTACAGGACTTGAAATGTTATATACAATTTGGGGATTGTGTTCATCAGGTAATTATTCTTTGTGTTGTTTAAAAGGTTTTTATATTCTTGATTGATTGATTTCATTACAATCATGTTTTTACATATTTGTAATAAGTCCTTTTGTTATCATATATTTCCACATTTTTCAAGAGTTGATTTTCTTGTAATCCGTTTTTGTCTACGGCTTTTTCATTATTGCTAATTATTTCAATTATATTGGCATAGAGTAGAAAAGTTACCACAATGTGTATTCCTAATAAAAGTGCTTCAAACCTAGATAAACTAGACTAACATTTGAGCTTCCTGGTGCACTAAATAAGTTCACATTTATTGTTTTAGCTTAAAGTTCTACATGTTTATATATATATATATATATATATATATATATATGTATATATATATAAATATATATATATATATATATATATATATAAATTAAGATCATGCTATTTAGCTCTAAAGAAGCTTTTTTTGTTTTTTATTTATGATAAATGCTACTACAAGAGAAGGCATTCAAATCATTTTTATCTTGGATTGTCCCCATCCCCAGACTGGTTTCGACCTATGGGTCTCTTCAGTGAGGAGTTGGGACATTAGGTTAAAAAAACCAACTCAAGAAAAGCATTCATCTAAACGTTAATTTTTAGAAGAAGATCTGAAACTTTTAGACATCTACATGTCTTTAAAGTCAGCTCTCCAACTGCAAAAATCATATGGGCCTGAACTTCATTCAGATACTCCATATATTAGTAGGCTTAGCCATTTAATTTAGCCAAAGCCCCAACAGCAAAATAATAATAGTAATAATAATAAGTCAGATGTCACATGACTTATATATAGCTTGCACTTACAAATATGTAAAATTAAGAGCATGCTAATTAGCTCTAAACAAGCTTTTTTATTTTTTATTTATGATAAATGCTACTGCAAAAGAAGGCATTCAATATCATTTTTATCTTGGATTGTCCCCATCCCCATACTGTTTTCGACCTATGGGTCTTTTCAGTGAGGAGTTGGGACTTATTATTATTAATATTATTATTTTGCTGTTGGGGCTTTGGCTAAATTAAATGACTAAGCCTACTAATATATGGAGTATTTGAATAAAGTTCAGGCCCATATGATTTTTTCAGTTGGAGAGCTGACTTTAAAAACATGTAGATGTCTAAAAGTTTTAGATCTTTTTCTAACAATTAACTTTTAGATAAATGCTTTGCTTGAGTTGGTTTTTTGAATCTAATATCCCAAATCTTCACTGAAGAGACCCATAGGTCGAAACTGGTCTGGGATGGGGACAATCCAAGATAAAAATGATTTAAATGCCTTCTCTTGTAGTAGCATTTATCATAAATAAAAAATAAAAAAGCTTGTTTAGAGGTAATTAGCATGCTCTTAATTTTACATATTTGTAAGTGCAAGCTATATATAAGTCATGTGACATCTGACATATATATATATATAACAGTATGATTATTCTCAAGCCTATATATTAACATTTGAAAAAATGTTTATGTTATGTTTTGTTCTATGTGATGGGATTTATTTGTTAATTAATTATCTATATTTTGTTCATATTTATGTTAATTAAATGATTTATAATTTTTGGACATGTTTAGTTTCAAAAATATTTCAAATTATAAATAACTGTTTGAAAAAGAAAAGCTTGTTATTATTTAGACTTTAATTAATAACAGTTGAATAATAACAACTGTGCATGTGAATTTAAGTAAGACTATTAAGTAAAATCTGACTATTGGAAGCTTATTATATTTATATTACAAAAATTAAATGATTTATGTTTTATTCATTTTCCAGAAATTCTAAATCACTAACTTTAATATGTGCATGGATGTACCAAAATTTATATAAATATTTTACTAGATAATCTATTCAAGATTTCTTTAAACAATATTATATGAAATTATGAGACTAGAAAGGACCACAGTAAATGATATTCCAAAATAGAATTTACTTATTTGCAAACTAAATCTGCAGCTTTTAACATAAAATGTATTTTCTATAAAAAATATGCAGTTGGTATGTAAATAACAGAATGCCTTGCTAATGGCTAAGTAGAAAAGGGGTCAATCCTTTTATCCTTCCAATTCCTCCTTATATATCTGATGAGTGTGGTTTTACATGCAGTTAGAAATTTAGGTGTAGTTTGTAAAAAAAATATTTATCAAGTTTATTTAAAAAAAATTTTCCAATGAAATATATTTTGTGAAACTCTTTCTTTATGAAATTATAAGCATTTATTTTATAACG
Source organism: Epiperipatus broadwayi (assembly GCA_028023455.1). Taxonomy (NCBI): domain Eukaryota; kingdom Metazoa; phylum Onychophora; class Udeonychophora; order Euonychophora; family Peripatidae; genus Epiperipatus; species Epiperipatus broadwayi. Next base: position 248,285 of record JAQFVV010006699.1, read on the forward strand.
TCTTGCGTGCGATTATAATTACGATAGAATGACAGCCTGTTAAGCTAATTGCGCAGACGCTGTGAGAATGTTATTAATAAATGAATACCTTCGAACAACCACATGATATAGTATTTATATAAGAGTAAAAAGGAATCCTCTTACCCTTACGACTCAAATGTTTTATATATGAGCAAATCTAAAGTAGTTGTAATGAAGGCGTGACTACATAATAGTCACTTTAGAGTGGCGTTTAGTAAATTCTAGAAAATTTCATCGGCGTCATTCATACAGACATTATATATAGTAATTTAAAGTGACTATTATGTAGTCACGCCTTCATTACAACTACTTTAGATTTGCTCATATATAAAACATTTGAGTCGTAAGGGTAAGAGGATTCCTTTTTACTCTTATATAAATAGTATATCATGTGGTTGTTCGAAGGTATTCATTTATTAATAACATTCTCACAGCATCTGCACAATTAGCTTAACAGGCTGTCATTCTATCGTATTTATGAAATTATGAAAAAAAATAATTCCAATATAAAATATCCCATTTGATCACAACAATATAACACATTCTTGAAAACAATTGTTTACAATTTAGAGGGGATAAATGGAACATTCCATGAAAAATTGCATCATACTACAAATTGAAATGTCAATTGATCTAGTATGATAAGTGTCACTGATAGAAGAAGTTTGTCCATTAAGCATGTTATACTTCATTGATTATATGATGTAGAATAAAGAACTTTTAAAATGAAGAAACTTTTGCAAAAATAATAAAATTTCATTTACCAGTATGTTTTTTACTGTGTATGGATATTTTTTTTTGTTTTAAAGCATTTGGAGATAATAAGTATACTGGCAAGATAAAATAGTTTGAATACTATTATTTTATTTATATATTTTTGTGCATATATCGTACAATGTAGGGATGTAACAGTGGTCAGATAGTTAAAGCATACTGTTTATGTTTCAACTGATGAGAACAAATCAAAAGATCTTATTGTTGCATATGATTTAAATAATTAGAAATTATTATGTCCTTTTGTTTGTTTCACTTACCCAAGAATATAATGTTAAACTCCTTGCAAAGCTTTAATGTAACAATTATTTATTAAACTCTTTGTATCAGTTTCATTAGTGAATATTATAAGTTGAAGAGAGCCATTTACACTATTAATGTTATTTGCTTATTAATATTATTTATTAGTTGTGTAAATAAAATTGAATGAATTTTTTTTACTTAATAAGTTTATATTAATAATTTTATTTATTCATTCATATCACATTAATTCACAGTCACATTATAATTATCCTAAGCCCTGAGATCATTAATCATTTAATATTTTTAAATTTAAATATATTTGAAGTTAATAAAATTACTCTTTCCATTCAAATACATATGTTAACATGTGTAATGCACTTTGCTATTAAAAATAAAAGATATGATTGATTTCTTTTATAGAACTTCTAAATAGAAATAGTGATAAAGTTATTGGTTGGTCAATGGCATCATCCATATTATGCCATTTTATTTTTTGATTTTTTAAGCAAACTGGTAGGATGTAGCTGTGTTCATTATATTATAAAAGGTGGCATAATACACTAGCACACACTAAATATTATTGATTCCGAAAGTATGGAAAAATTTATCACTGGATTTGTAAGTCTTGGTAAATATTTCCAGTCATGTCATACTAATTTATTTTAAATTTTAAATCATCAAATCTTCAGAGTAATACATCCTCAATTTGAATGAGTAAACAAAAATAAGAGATAGCTGGTGTATCTAGTTAATAGAATTGTTTAATTGATTTATGAGGGATAGTGTGATCCACAACACATATGTTCTTCTCCATATCGCATTGTTTAATGTTTAATTACACCAGTGTTAGTTTGGTTGACATAATGTTAGAATTAGCTAATATAATTTGTATATCTTAAGTAAGAATACAAAGAAATTTCATGTTATGTTTAATTATTGTAATGTTAGTGTTGATAAATGTTAATAAAGCATATCTGAATTGATTACTAACATGTGCGTTTGTTTGCAGTCTAAGCACAATAAGTTAGCTTTAATGTTAATTACTATTATGTTAGTCTAACTGTCATGAATATTGGATTTGGTCAATAATGTGTTTATGTGTAAAGGAGAAATACAAAATGTTTCTTTGGCTATATAATGTAATAAATATTTTATTTATTTAAAAACTTTGTTTAAAGTTATTCCTTTAGATGCATTCATACTCTGCCCCCCCCCCCACACACATACATATCTACTATGATATGATTGCACTATTTATAAACTTAATAATGAAAATGTTCACGTCTGATGATGTTGTTTTCTCGATCCAAACACTATATGAAATGTTTATCTATTTGATGATCATCTGGGAGAGTTTGTGTACTTAGTTATTATTGAGATGATGATTTGAAATCAAAAGGTACCCTATTTCTTTCACTATCTAACTACTATTTTATTAGAATTACGCTCAATTTTATGTCATTATATTTTATGGTGATAATTGGTATCTACTGTAGAGTATGAATTTTTAAATAAGTTATATAATAAAACCCTGAGATATTCCATTACTGTTTTCAAAGTAGATATCAATTTACTTACTTAATTTAAACCTGTTATGCAGTAAAGTTAATTAGTTCTAATCTTTTTTTTACTTAATTTAAGCTTATCATAGAGTAAAGTTAATTAATACTGCCTCTTGTTTATTTAACTTAAGTTTATTATGAAGAAAAAGTTGATTAATGCATATCGATGATGGGAGAAAATCAAATTGAACTATAACTTATTAATTTAAATGGAAATAATTTTAATCATTTTCAATTACTTATTTATGGCAAAACCAAAAAGATATTTTAGTATCATTGATTCATAGAATGTCCTCTTCTATTTTATTTGCATATTTCATATTATAGAACTCTGTAGCCCCCACTGAACTAAGCTATAGTTAGACAGCTTTCAATGAGCTCAATAGTAATTTGCTTTGATTAAACATTGTCTCTTAAACACATATTTTGTATACAATGGATAGTATTAAAGACAAGTTTTTGTTACTCCTATTGTCTCATCGATCTCAGGAGTAATAGCCAATTTATTCATGGAAAATATAGAAACTCGTGTTTTAGAATCGTCATCTTTAAAAGCTCTCATTTGGCTCAGATACATAGATGATAATTTTGTCATATGGCAACATGGAAAAATAAATTACATGATTTTTTCATACATTTAAATAACATGCATCCTCATATTAAATTTACAATGGAGACAGAATCTGATGAAAAATTCCATTTCTTGATGTTCTAGTCACCAGAACACCAAATAGTTTATCTTTTTTGATTTACAGAAATAATACACACATGGACAGATCTTTACATTTTCATTCTCATCATCACCCATAATTTTCGTAGCCAAAACTCTTTTAAATAGAGCAATTAACCTTTCAGAAAAGTCACATCTGAAAGAAAAAAAAATCATATTAATAGTGTTTTATTAACAAATAATTATAATTATAAATTTATTTAAAAAGCCTTATTTCAATCCCAAAATGGACAAAATCCGAAACAAAAAGATTATAAATCAGCTATTAGGATTTGTGTTCCATATGTAAAACTACAGACAGTACTGGAGGTATATTAAAACGCTATATTATAAATACAGCGTTTTCTACTCATCAAAAGCTCAGCAATATAATAACCAAGCCTAAGGATTCAATCTGTCTTGAATGTCATGGTGTTTATCAAATCGCATGTGAAAATTGTAAATCTTGTAACATAGATATGAGTAGTCAACACATCAGTATTAGAAGAAAGGTGCATGCTAATGTAGTTAAACAACATTCATCATCAGTAGCACTCTCAATCCACACTATAGATTCAGGTCATAAAATTGATTTTTCTAGTACCAGATAAATATCCAGATGTGATAATCTATATCACTCTGGTTTGGAATGAGTCACCCTATTGTGTGGAGAGTTATGCCTGTTTTAACAGCTTCAGAAAGCATAAGAAATAATGTTCATGTGATGTTTAGTGGTTTAATATAAATCCTACCTAATATGATAGAGGTGGCTATTATTATTAAAGAACCAAAAACATCAAAATATGTGTGTACTGAACTAAGTTCAGACCTATATAACTATGTAAGCTAATGAGCTTGGATTTAAAATGTTATGATTTCAATATTAGACTCATAGTTTTGTAATTATATAAAGATAAAAAGTCACTGCTAGAGGGTTGCATTAGATCCTAAGATCTACATGCAATACTCTCAGATCCAAGACTCCTCACTGATGAAGTCCACAACCTACAATCTAATCAGGGGTATTAGATGAATAGGAATTAGATAGGGATTATATGCACAGACCTTCTTACATACTCTGCCTTGCAATGATTGGCAATACTGTATGGAGATTTTTGTCTGTTTTGTACTCCACAATTGCATAAAAATATTACAAAAATATATAATCACAAAATTAAAAATACAAAAGCAAGAATCATCAAATATTACATCAGAAATGTAAAAAAAATAACATTGAATCAGTATCAAAACACATTACTGAGTTATTCAATTTAGATAATGATAACAACCAAACACAATTCAAAACAGAGCCATAAAAAATACAAGTGACCCATGACCGATATAATTTCTATATAATTCCTCTAAAGGACAAATTCAACTCACCAATTCAGCACCCTCTGTTGAAATCTTTTTATTTTTAAAATTTTGATAACAAAGCCTTATAGTAACATTACTATTGCATATATTGAGCTTGGAAAATTCCTGTTAAAGAAATTCTATAAACTACTAACAGAAAAATATCTATGGAACATCATCTATAAAATAATAAATCATAATAATAAAAGATATCTTTATATAGTATTTCATAATACAATACAGAAAAAAATCTTTAGAAAAATATTAATTTTTTAAATGGAAAAATGCTTCGTTATATTAACCTAGATCAACCTGTAGTGTTGAATGGAAAAATTAAAATTTGTTTTGTAGATTTTGTTGTAACTGATCTTTAATTTCTACTACAAAATATGGCGATACAGCTAATATTAAATATTCATTAGAAAAAAAAGTACCACACCCATATAATGGAATTCAGTTTTTTTTTAATTTAACCCTAAGCAAAAATATTTATTCCACTGATCTATCGTGCTTTTATGCAACCAAATCTTCACTATTAATTATAAACTTTTAAAGGGACCTTTTCCCCAGTGCTTCTTCTGCAAAGAAAAAAACCACATAATTAAGGAATGTCCCAATAAATTTTATGTCATCTGCAGATGTAAAATAATGGGACCACTTTATGTACAAAAAACTCACAATAATTGCAAAATGATATAAACACTAAAGCAAGATCTAAACAGATATGACTGTCATCAATATCTGACATAATTAACCAATTCAAAATAACAGAACAAATTATGATTAAAAAACATCGTTTCTATAACTATTGCTCAAAATAAATTATGAATCTGAAAATAAGACATCTATCTCCTCATACAAACTAAAACTAAGTTACAATCCACTACCAGAAATAAAAGTCAGAAACTTATCGCTATGCGAGACAAAAAAAATTAGAAGTCTACATATTCCTCAAACTCTATTCAACTTGAAATCTTCAGTGGCAGACATTGAATAGGACTAGCACATGTGGATATCTTTTCATTTATCTCTGAAGAAAAAGTCATTTATAGCAGCAGTCTTTCACAGAAGAGACTTTAAAAATTTTAAGAATTTTAACAAACTCACCAATGAAATAATCTACTAAAACCAACACATCAACTCAATAAAATTATCTTCACATTTAATATATCTATTCCTATTGAAGATCAGCATTTTTATATAATCCTGATAAATAAATAATGGGAAAGTTAATTAAACACTCCATAAAGGTAGCCTACAGATTCCTATTAAAGTTTCGTGCAAACAGCCTCAATCTCATATCTGTACCAATAAATATAAGTCATAAGATTTAATACTACATTATCATTCTTCAACCTGCAATGCATTTTAACATAATTGGAATTATATTAGAATTATAAATACAATTTATCCAAACCGCTTCAAACATTTTTTAGAAAACTCTTTATTTGTACATATACATACACCCACATTTCGACTGAACTGCAGTCTTCTTCAGAACAAGTTCATTTTGATCTCCTAAAAAAATAAACTTGCTCTGAAGAAATAAACTAGCTCTGAAGAAGACTGCAGGTCAGTCGAAACGTAGGTGTATGTATATGTACAAATAAAGAGTTTTTTTCTAAAAAGTGTTTGAAGTGGTTTGGATAAATTTTATTTATAGAATATTACAGCAAAAGTAAAGAAAAGTGTGATTATGGTAATATTAGAGTTCTAAACTCTCCTCAAAGGCACTATTCATTCAGTATCTGGAAAAATAGTTCATCTCTTATATTATCTTATTCATAGAAAGAAAACTATTAGTCAGCAAATAAATAGATTCTTGAAGATTGTGGGGCAAAATTTGTTATTTAGAATTCTTCTAACTGAAACAGGAATTGACATTCTAGTTTGATATAAATCCCATTTAAGTCATTCAAAATATTATACCCGGATCAGTATGGTCTGCAAATTTTTTTAAGCAGCTATTCTTTATTACAGTATTGCTATCAAAAAAAGCACGAAAACAAAACTGAGCATTTCTAATTTATCAATCACACAATCATTTTATTTTTCCATATCAAGCATTGTTAAAATATTTAGTGTATTTTTCTTTGTTTTTATTAACTGCTGTTTTACAACGAATAATATCTGGAGAAGATCGATGTTTATTTTTTATTTTATCCTGTAATGACAATTGGGAAAATGTAATTATATATATATAAATTATTATTTTTGGGACTAAACCGTGTATTATCTTGCATTACAATCCGATATTTCGATGGACTAGCAACCATCATTATTGATAATGAAGGTTGTTTGTCCGTCGAAATATCGGATTGTAATGCAAAATATGACACGGTTTAGTCCCAAAAATAATAAGTTATCTACATCATACAACCGTGAAAACATTAAATATAATATAGATATTCAACACTAACACCTATCATTATAAATAATTAAAATATAGTTTTTTTTTTCATTTTGTCACATATTTCTGTAATAAATATTTATATATTAATTTATAAATATTAATTACAAAAAAGAGAATATTTTATTGATCATTCTAATAAAAACAATGAAAATTTATTACCTCTGAAAAAATACCCAGAATACTTAACCATATCGTATTTAAATTAGTATTAATGCTATGGCCATGTCGCATTGATAAAAATAAATAAATCTAGGCAGAACTCTTCTAAATTTACCGAATATGATGTTTCTGGCACTGTCAGAAAATTAGATACAGATATAAAATTATTCTGTGAAATTTAATGGGTTCTGAATCATCATGATGGATAGTAGGATCTGTATTGGATAATACATTGCTAAACCCAAAGCAGTTTAAAAAAAGAAACAGGAAATATGAGCATGAATTCAGGGGTATAACCTAATCCATATGCCAAATGGAATTCTGGTGATATTTAAACGATTGATCTGACACATAGTATTCTAGTAATATTCCATGGGTTGATCTGAATCATCATGATGGATATTAGGATCTATTTTTCGAGCCTGAAAACCATTGAAAAAAGAGCCTCAAAAATTAAAACAGCTAAAGAAATTACTCTAGTGATGTTTAATGGGTTGATGTGTTATCAGTCTTCCAGTGATATATAATGAGTTGATCTGAAACATCATGATGGATAAGAGGATCCATTTAAGGCAATATGTTGTTACCCTAAAAACAATTAAAGAAAAACTGCTGATATTTAGTGAATTGATCTTAAGCATCATCAAGTATTGCATGTTCTATTTTAGGCAATACATTTCAAGCCATAAAGCAGTTTAGAAAAAAAGGCCAAAAGTTAAAATCAGATATCAATTATACTGGTTATATTTAATGGGCTGATCTGTTATTAGATATTCTGGAGTAATATTTAATGCGTTGACAAAGAAGCAACATGATGAATAGCAGAATCTATATTGGAAAATGCATTGCTAGTCCCAAGGCAGTTTAAAAAAAACTCAAAGTAAGTCCGAAACCAGTTATAAAAACAAGGTTGAAATTATTAAGTATTCTTGTGAGTTTTAATGGATTAATCAAAAGCAACATGATGAATATCATAATCTATATTGGGTATTACATTGCTAGTCCTAAAGCAATTTAAAAACAGATGCTGAGAAAAGTTAATGGATATGTATTTTGGTAATACTTATAGCTGCCTTCCGGGCAGCTGATCCAGGTTTGCTTCCCGTTCAACACATTTGGCATATGAAAAAATAATAAATATAGGTATTGTGGTGATATTTAAGATATTAATGAATAGTAGTAGTATCTTCAATGTTGTACAAAATGGAAAGTAAAAAGATTAGTATCTCTAAAGACATACACAATGGTTATTGTATAACGAATTAACTGTTATACTAAAATAAAAAACCATGTCTGACAGACTGCAATAGTAATTTTTAAGTAGCCTTTAGTGTTTAATGACAAGATTACAATTATTTTTGATTACCAAATTTTGTAACCTTCAATTAAATTTAAATGGTTTATAAAAAGTTGCCTTTACAGGCAGTAACTAAAAATTATCAAGTAAATATTGGAAAGTATATTTAAAGCATTTTTAAAGACTATGTAAATATTAAAATATGTAAAACATTTTAAGAAATGTCATAAAAAACTGACGAAGAGGGCAGCACTTTCTGAACATAAGTGATAATACGAAAGTGGATTATTGGTTTTTATGCTGGGTTTGGGAAAAGATAAGGGGTATTTAGATATAAAGGCCATAGAGTTGACAAAGATTATGTTGTGGAAATGGGATGGAGCAGAATATGGGAGAACTTAGAGTGGGAATGTAAATAAAGTGGCCAACAGATTTCCCTGGGTATAATTGCTGATAGATTACTGACTTCGTTTAAACAGAAGCTACAGTACATCACATCACATGTATTAAATTATAGACTTTGAGAGCGTTCAATTCTAAGTAATCATGGTTAATCAATATCACATATACAGTTTAATTAAGTCATACAAATAAAATATGAAATCCAAATAAAAAATTAAACAGGATATAATTATATAATAATAGCAAACTAAAATATTATAAAATTATAATTTTAAGGAAATTCAATTATAAAAATATATAAAACAAATTTAGTCAGGAGAAATATTTATTTGAAAAAAATCTTTAATACGAAATATAACTTAATGTTTACATATATAAATGTATCGGTAAATAAAAGGGGGAGGGTGTGCTTTTCTGTAGATGTAAATCATAACCTAGTGCTAATATTAATATTTGCTTGTTGGTTGTTAGAATTGTCGTTTTTTTTTTTACTCGAAAGTTCACATTGATGAGGAGATACAGAATATGATCCTCTCTCTCAAGGCTTTTTATTACAGTTTTAGAGAAAATAATTTGTATAATTAATAAAAAATTAAGAAAATAAAGGTAAATTAAAGTGTAAGACATCTCGATTTTGCAGATCATGTCATTGTAAAATAATGTTCAAAAAGTCAAAAATGTTACCGAAGACATTGACAAAAGTAAGCAGAACTAACCAGAAATGATAGTAAGTCTAACGTAATGATTTTTCAAAGAAAAGAACAATAAAGATTGATGTAAAGAGATTAAATGAAGTTAATAACTATTGACAAAGTGTTGTTAGCCGAGAGGTCATCGCAGCTGCCTTGCAAGGAAGTAGTTGTTGCAGACGGTTGTGGGTTCGCGTCCGGCCAATGCTATGACATATGGAGAGAAAAAAAAAAGATGTAAACATTATAAAGAAAATTATACAAATGAACTTTAATGACGTAATTTTGGTAAATTTACCTATTAAAAGAGCATAGTATATCTATGTGGAAAAGTTTTTAATAAATGTTACGCATTTATTGACCTAAAACACAGATGTTTATTAGAATAATAAATATTACTTACAGTAGAAGAATATGTTGATATTCAGCCGAAACTTTTGCATAGGGTTATGCTGTCATTCATATTTCATGGTAATTTTTAATCACATATTATGCAATGTTCTCCCAACGGTTATTTACCATGGTGATCATTGTTCAGTAAAACAGTGTTAGAATAAATTGTATTATTTTTTTGCATGCAAACGCATATTATTTGCAATTTCATCTAGTTTCATGTTCTGTTACTATTAGATGCTTCTATTAATGTACATTCTCATCTGTCAATATTGTTTATATGACAAATTTACTAGTTTATTCTTGAACATAGTATCCAGTCTACTTGAGTAAATATCACTATTTATGACATTGGAGCAATGCCAGGGTTTTGGAAACTTAGACAAATATAAAAAATACTTGTAATATACTATTGTTTTATTTTCTTGGATCTGGTGGCATACAGTTGTACTGCTTGTAATTGAATGAAAGATATAAGCTAAGAATCAGTCCATTATCAATACAAGAAAACCTAAATAAAAAAATAGCTTCATGCAAAATAATAATCAATCAACAAAATTAAGAAAAACTAATATTTCCCAAGTTGGAAATAATTATTTAATAACTTGTTCTTTATTGATATTTTTCTGATAACAGAAGAAAAATGAGTAGAAAGAATATATATATATATATATATAAACAAATAACTAGAAACATTTTTTTAGCTCTTTTTAAAAATAAATCGTCTGTGTTATCATTAATGGAGAAATTGTATACCAAGCAATATATTTAATTCACTACTAATTATCTAGGAAAAATAATAAGCATAATAATAATAATAAACAATATACCTGCATTTTTTAAAGGAAAAATAAAAACATTCTTGAAGTAAATATGAAAATTAAATACGACCATTCTTTAAGGGAAAATTACTATTGGAACATAAAATTCTAAGATTATGAACAAGAACTGAATATCTTTAATGACTTAAGAATAAAATTAAATTATATATTATACTATACCCAAGATAAAATTCTTATAACTTCATTCATTCTATAAGACAACTGCAGTTATTATCATACTAATATATAGGAAAAAGTGCGTATTTTCCTCAATAAATAAACTACCTAATTATATGTGCAGTCAATAAATAATGCGTCTATTTATTGTCTATGTTATAATATTCGTTTTTTTTTTTTTGGATCCAAATTTTATTATTATAATCCAATTGAGAATTAATCTTTGGTTCTACTATATTTTTTTACATGTTTATTATTATAATTGCTAAATAAAAGAAAACTTTTCATTAAAAAAATGCATTATTACTTTCAGTGCTTTGTAAAATGTGACTGGATGAAAACTTTTCACCTGGACAAACAGCTCAATAGAAAAATAGTTCTGCTAATGAGATAATATGCATTTGTTTATTTAATGCTTTTTTTTTAAGAAAAACTAATTTATAAAATTTTATTTTGTTTTATAATATCAATATAGGTTAAGGTTTGTATCTGTCACGTAACATTTAAGGATCTTGTAATGACAAAGGTATGTCTTACTATCATTACTTTGGGTTAAGTTTGTATTTAATATGAAGTAAAATCAATGAAATATATCTGATTTATTACATGCAACTGGAGATGTGAACTTTTCATGTTAGGTACTCATAAGAAAAAATGTTTTATATTTATTTTATCGAGTAAAACCGTATTTAAATTTATCAGAAGTAACTCTAAAAAAAAAAAAAAAATGCTAGCACAATATATTTTTTGTTTAAAGTTTGAACAGAATTTATATTATATTAATTAGGTAACAGTTACTCTTTAATAGCACATCCACTTTATTTAGTTTAAGCTGGTATGCTACCCATTGCTTTTGGATATTCCTTCATTAAAATTAAAATTATTATACTTTTCTGCTGTCATGTCCATTGGTTTCAGATATTGATTGAAGTATACATTTAAGATAGGTTTATTCTTATTAGTGTGTTTTACTATCTTGCCTAAGTGTAGAGTTGGTATACGCTTTATCTTAGCATATTTTAATACTTAAAATGTATCTTATTATGTGGAATAAAAATGAGCTCTCCAAAATACTTTATTTTTCCATGAGAGTAATAGGTTTTGATATAATGTTATGGTAGGTTTGATAGCCAATGCGATCGATTTTCATGTGATCAAGAGTTGATATAATATTTAGTATACTTAAGCTATTTTAAATACCAAAAGAGGATTGTATTTGGTGCGTGCTCATTTCTTTAGGTGGTGAAATATAGATTTCACACCTATATGTTTTATGTCTGAGTAATAGGCAAGAAACCACCAAATACTTCAATGTAGTATTTAACTCTGCAGACATTAGTTGTTATCCTGCATTCCTCATGTGAAATTAAAGACAGTTCCACCATAGAAGGTGTTGATTATTGTGGTCTTTTAAAAGTTATGGCAAAGGTAAATAGTATATTTTGGTGTGTTAGTTCCTCAAGGTATACTATAGTATCAGTAGTGCCTTAGTAATTGAGATCAATATCTGTATGTGCTACCGAGCCTTGCTGGTAGTTTACAAGCAAACCAATGGAGAAAGTTAATTTAAAATTGCGGATTTTAAAACGCTTATTTATTGAGGGAATGTTCAAACATAATATTTAGTATTAATTAAGGGTTAAGAAATATTCTTAGCGTGGATTAAAACATCTATAATTAAAATATTTATCACACTGTAGGGGGGGGTGGCATTAGGTTAAGCATGAAATGGTGAGTGAGACTTCTGATCAATGACCCATAACTAGTAATAAGTTATTTAAATATAAATCATAACTTAGTTAACTTTATAGTAATAGAGTTGAATATTTTAAAAGGATTGTATTGAACCGATTTATTAAAGTACACAAATCATATGCAATTATTTTGCGTACTTCATATCTTAATATTAATTAATAAAAAAAATAGTTAGTCAATAACTCAAAGTAAAAGATTGATAGAAAGTTTACTAGATTTACAGATTAGTGTTAGTAAAGCAGATTCATGCTTCAGCAAGTTAATCCAGTGCAATAGCGTGACCTTCAACATGTATTAATTTATAATTTTAATTTGTACTCGAATAGTAGACAGATTAATGTGATGATTTATGTTTCGTATCAATGCGATATTCTTTAATAAATTTGTATATTTTGTTTGGTTCTGTGTTAATAATAAATTATAATCTTGTCAATATTGTTGTGAATTCATTTTTGTATGCTAAATATAAGTGTGTTTGCACAAAATTTGCAAAACATTTTTTTGAGTCCGAAATCATTTCAAACTCTCAAAAAGATTAATATACCAGATAGACAAACTTATGCAGATCTGAATATTTCATTTCATTTTATTTTAATGATAATTATTTATGGAATTGCAAACTTCACACTAAACATTATGTAATTGTAAAAATGAATTTATTTCCAAGTCATTAACCCTGACTGCACATTATTCCAGATACATTTTAGTTAAACTGTTGTAATTAGTTTTAGTTAATTTATTGTGTTGTCATGGATGATGGAAGGATACAAAAATCACCCTTGTCTTTCTATTATTCTGGCTGAAATGATGTATTATTCAAAATTTTATGTCACTATTGAATATATTTATCACTCCTTTTAAATAATTATAATAGTTGTTATGATATATAAGGACACATTAGCTATTAAGTGAAGTGAATATTTCCTATAGCCTACCAGAATGCCAGTCATGTCTGACAGTACTGTATAGTATTTTTACAAATTAAACAAAGAAACCCCGAGATTATTATTATCATTATCATTATTCTTTATTGGAGAAATGATCTATTATTGTTGATATTACAATTGTGGTGTGGCTTAAAAGAGTTTAATTTTCAATTGTGCTATAAGAAAGGTATTTCCAGATCATATTGACAAATTATTTACATAATGAATATTTTTTAGAAACATTAATAATAACATGAGAAGTTATCATCATTGTTGAAAAGTGCAAATACTTATAGCTCAGAGAATGTGTTTTTGATAAAGAGAGGATGTTATTTTATTATAAATAATTAATTAAAGAATGAGTGTAGTTTTCTCTTTCTTTCCAAGATATTTATTTTACTGATGATAATTTATTTAAATTTCTTTCTTTATTTTAACTGCATATCTTTGCAGCTAAAATAATTTGTTTATAACTAACCGACCACTGAGCTAGCCGAGTTTGCACATTGGTGCATTTGCATATCATCGAAGATACTACTTTATTAGGTTAGAATATATATATATATGTTATACTTAATGTTTTCACGGTTATATGATGTAGATAAATTATAACTTTTTGGGATATACGGTATATCCCAAAAAGTTATAATTTATCTACATCATATAACCGTGAAAACATTAAGTATAACATTAAACCATCAAACATAACATGATCACCATCTCTATACTAGCACATAATTTGTTGTAAACAAAGGCAAAACTCCCCATACAGTAGTGCCACTCTGTGCCAAGCAGAGTAATCAATGGATGCCAGAAGGCTTGTGCATAAAATCCCTATCTAGTGCCTACTCATCCAATATCCCCAGACTAGTTTCTGGCTTGTGGCCATCATCAGTGAGGAGCCTTGGATCTGAGAGCACTGCACCTAGATCTTAGGATCTAATGCAACCCTCCAGCAGCCACCTTTTAACTCTACTTTACTACAAAACTATGAGAATGAAATTGAAAACATTGTTAATATCTTCAATGTAAGCTCAATAGCTTATATAGTCATATGGGTCTGAACTCAATTCAGCACCCATACATTTTGGTGTCTTTGGCTCTTAAACAACCATAGCCACCACTATCCTATTAGGCAGGATTGGTGTTAAACCATCAAACATCACATGATCACCATCTCTATACTAGCACATAATTTGTTGTAAACAAAGGCAAAACTCCCCATACAGTAGTGCCACTCTGTGCCAAGCAGAGTAATCAATGGATGCCAGAAGGCTTGTGCATAAAATCCCTATCTTGCCTACTCATCCAATATCCCCAGACTAGTTTCTGGCTTGTGGCCATCATCAGTGAGGAGCCTTGGATCTGAGAGCACTGCACCTAGATCTTTGGATCTTAGGATGGGGAGTTTTGCCTTTGTTTACAACAAATTATGTGCTAGTATAGAGATGGTGATCATGTGATGTTTGATGGTTTAACACCAATCCTGCCTAATATGATAGTGGTGGCTATGGTTGTTTAAGAGCCAAAGACACCAAAATGTATGGGTGCTGAATTGAGCTCAGACCCATATGACTATATAAGCTATTGAGCTTAGATTGAAGATATTAACAATGTTTTCAATTTCATTCTCATAGTTTTGTAGTAAAGTAGAGTTAAAAGGTGGCTGCTGGAGGGTTGCATTAGATCCTAAGATCTAGGTGCAGTGCTCTCAGATCCAAGGCTCCTCACTGATGATGGCCACAAGCCAGAAACTAGTCTGGAGATATTGGATGAGTAGGCACTAGATAGGGATTTTATGCACAAGCCTTCTGGCATCCATTGATTATTCTGCTTGGCACAGAGTGGCACTACTGTATGGGGAGTTTTGCCTTTGTTTACAAGTATAACATTATTAATCTCTATGGGGAGAAAATGTTTTTTCGATTAAGAACTTTCGAAAAATCTTGCGTAAAGAAAGAAAAGTCGTTGTGCGACCTTACTTTTTTAATTCGTTGTAGAGATAATGAGGTTGTTCCAAAATGCTGCAGATTAAAATTTCATTCAAAGTCTTTTTAAAATAGGAATTCCTTCAAGAATTAAAAATTCAAGCCATTTTACACGGTATATCCCAAAAAGTTATAATTTATATATATATATATATATATTATTAAACATCTCTCTCTCTCTCTCTCTCTCTCTCTCTCTCTCTCATATATATATATATATATATATATATATATATATATATATATATATATATATATATATATATTGTAAACATCCACTTAGCCATATAGTGATGGAGATGGACAGGGAGTGACAGAGGGATATATACATATGTGTAATAATTTGTTTACCAGGGTGCAAAATTGTGCCAACTCGAGGTCATCATCACTCGACAATTTGTAAGTCCGTGAAAGAAGCAAGTTATCAAAATTTTCAAAAAGCTATCATTACTTAAGTTATAAATAGTACGTTTTGTTCTCATCTTGAATTCAGCAATTATTAAATATAAGTGAATCAAATGATAAATTATTGTTAACTGAAAATAACTCCACTACAGACTCACAAATAAGTCATACAAACTTAACACAGCTGATGATCCCCTGTGGCAGCTGCAACGATTTCAGGTCTCTATTTCTTATGTTTAGATTGGTGTGACTGCTTTTGGTAATCCATGTAGAGAACATCGATTATCCACTTCGCAAGAAATATTGAAAGTCTTACCTCTCAAGTAAAAGAAGAGGTGTTGTCCCCCCCCCACACATCAATCATGTCATTATTCTACACATAGACCCTCCAAAATTACAATTAAGTTCTTTAAATGTTTGTGTTTTTTTGTCACATCCTTACCACCAACATGCCTCTCCACAATGCTATCTCTCAAACACACATACGGTTATGAATGTGCAATACTCTCAAATCAATAAACTCTTTAATGATACGGTATACCAGCAATGATTACCTCTTCATTTAAAAGTTTATAATTGTAAATTCTCTCCTTTTCAGGGTCTTGATTTATAGTGTGGAGCTTCAACTAAGGACTTTCAAATTTATTACAGACCACTGAACACTAACCCAGCGAACTTGAATCGAATAGTCATACATTCATTCTTGAAACTAATGTCTACCCTTAATTAAGGATAACATTCCTAATCACAATAATAATAAATAATAGAAACTACTAAACGGTTACTTAAATAAAATATCTATTTACAATAAATTTTGACTAGAATCTCATCGACTGGGAATGCTTTCCAATATCAGGAGTGAAAAAGGATTTGATGTTCATTTGTGACATTATCATAGTGCAATAAACTTAATAAACTAAATATTAAGTTTAAAATTATATTGTTCTCTTAGATGTTTGCAATATGATCACTATAATTTCATATATAAATAATGTTTCAACAGGTTAATTCTCAAATCTCAACAAAGGAATAAAAAAGTAAACAAAATATATTAATTTGTCTTGCATTGGTGGTCGAGACGTCAGCGCGACCGCCTTACAAGCAGTTGCCCGGGTTGCGGTTTCGCGTCCCGGCCGATGCTATGACACCTGAGGAAAAATATATTAATTTAGTAGTAATATTTAATAATGATATTTCTTGACACATCTGTACTGGAAAATATGGAAATTTTTCTATAACTTTTCTATATCAGATTTCTGGAATCAATGGATACCCAAGCATTAAGACACAATACCAAAATTTAAATTCAAAACAAAATATTTATTAACATACTATCAATAAATAATACAATATAAACAGAAACATCGTAGCGATCCAAATAGCAAAAGAAAATAAAGAAATAATAATTACAAAACTTATTTATAATGGATCTACACTGTCTACGGATTAGAAGTTATTTCAGGGTTAACCTCATCTTTGATCGCACACTCATCTCAACATCGGTAATTACATTCTACTACTGGAAACAACTACCTCTTATATTATAAAATATTCAGTAAACTGTTTCGACCCGTGATACATATTTTAAGACATCAGTTATTTTCTTATCTGAAGCAGTGCTTCATCAGTACTAATACTTTAACAAATATAATTATTGTTAGAACAGTTAGCTTTTCGCCCTTTTCAAATCAATGTTTCATCCTTTCTACTAAGGAATTCACCTATCTTAAATTTGACTATAATTTTGGTATTTAAACTTATAACTAAATTTATGAACTATTACTCCCCATCAACTTAATGCTTAATATCTATTTTATAATTGCATAATAATTTAAGTATTCAGACACACACACATACACACTTATATTGCATACTATGGGTCAACGTGAGTTTCTCTATCATTAATTTACCAGTCCGGCGGTGACTTGCTTCAGAATGGATTGGATATAATGCGTATTGTTTGTCTGAGTTTAAATTATTAACCTTAAATTTTGAATAATTACCGGTTTGATAACAAGCTGCAAGCGAATATCAGCTACACTATATATCTATTTCTAAAAAATGTTTTATTTATAATTCCCTAAAGCAAATAACTAGTCTAAACTAATCCATAATGACCTGGAAAAAATCATTAAACAACATCTAATTCAATCCATGCTAACCTCACAAGAGAAAATAAATCCAGAAACAACATCTTGGTGACAGCATATGCCTAAGAATGCATTCTACCTGAAGCTGTAAGATATGTGAGGACCGCGTCGCTGCACATATAAAAGAGGTATACTAAATCACCACATACTACAACCGTATAAAATATTTCTCTTACGAAGCAAACTAATAATGGAGCTGGGGATATATCATCGATCTCCGAATACCTTCAAAGTTAGACACATCTAATTGCAAAACAGCTATGCTCCATCTCAGCTTTCGAGGTGGCAAGAACTAAACTCACCTCGAACAAACAGAGGTCATTTGCACTCTCACTTCATCTAAGGATATTATATTATTGATGTGTGAACCGATAAATTTTAAAATTGTCTAATAAGACTAACGCACATTTTTTATTTATTTAAACATTAACTTTATAGACTAAGAAATGGATATCATTTACTTTAAACACGCATCTTAAATAACTCAATCTCTATGGCATAGCGATAGAATATTTAAAAACATACGTGGAATAAATAAACATGAAAATATCCATTTTAAAACTATTGGCATAGTAATATTTTGAAGACCTCTCTCTCTCTCTCTCTATATATATATATATATATATATATATATATATCAAATCTCATGTGAAAATTGTAAGGCTTCTTACATAGGTATGAGTAATAGTCGCATCAGTGTTAGGAGAAATGAGCATGCTAATGCAGTTAAACAACACTCATCATCATCAGCACTCTCACTCCATACTATAGATTCAGGTCGTAAATTATTTTTTCTAGTACCAGGATCATATCCAGATGTGATACTATACGAGTGCAAAATTAGAGATGCCATTGAGATACTTAAAAGGCCAGAATGTATCAACAAGCGAGATGATACAAGCAAACTTCCTCCTATTTGGAAAGATTTTTTAAAAAAACATTCTTAATTTAACATTTTTGCTATTAGTGGAACTTTTAACGTTTTTTTTCAAATCAGTGATTGTAGCGCATCTATAATCGTCTTTCTACTTTTTATCACTCTGTGGATGACTTGTGTTACCAAGTCGAAATGTCAATATACCAATATTTAAAATATTTTAACACAGATGAACCGCAAATATATGAAAAACAAAAACAAGTTTTATATACGTAAACTTGCTATCGCTTGTAATTATGACCAAAAAATGGAGCTTTACCAAGACCTCCAAACGCGCATATTTTTGTTTACATAAACATCAGAGTCAGAAATCACTATCTCTTTCATTGGCTCCACCCTCAGATCAGCTGATTTCAAACTGATTTGCTATCATCAGGGAACGATAGAAGTTAGAAACTAGACCCAAAACACTAAATCCAAGCGTTTATGCAAAAAGTTTGTATCAGTTTGCAAGCATGAATTTTTTAGACACCTAAATGTCTTCAAACTCAGCTTATAAAGCCAGATAGCTATATGAGTCTGATATCAGTTCAGTTTCTCCACATAGTCAAAGCTTTTGCAATATATATCATTGCAAAAAAACTTAAAGGTACATTTATGAAAAACAAAAACAAGATTTATATACGCAAACTTGCTATCACTTGTATTTATGATCAATAGATGGAGCTTTACCAAGACTTCCAAACAAGCGTATTTTTGTTTACAGAAACGTCAGAGTCAGAAAAAACCGTCTCTTTCATTGGCTCCACTCTCAGATCAGCTGATTTCAAGCTGATTTGCTATCATCATTGCAGGATAGGAGTTAGAAACTAGCCCTAAAACACTAACTCCAAGCGTGTATGCAAAAAGTTTCTATCAATTTGCAAGCATGAATTTTTTAGACACGTAAATGTCTTCAAACTCAGCTTATCAAGCCAGATAGTGAGATGGGTCTGATATCAGTTCAGTTTCTCCACATAGTCAAAGCTTCTGCAATATATATAATTGCAAGAAAACTTAAAGGTACATTTATGAAAAACAAGTTTTATATATGTAAACTTGCTATCGCTTGTATTTATGATCAATAGATGGAGCTTTACCAAGACCATCAAACAAGCGTATTTTTGTTTACATAAACATCAGAGTCAGAAAAATATGCTTGTTTGGAGGTCTTGGTAAAGCTCCATCTATTGATCATAAATACAAGCGATAGCAAGTTTATGTATATAAAACTTGTTTTTGTTTTTCATAAATGTACCTTTAAGTTTTCTTGCAATGATATATATTGCAGAAGCTTTGACTATGTGGAGAAATTGAACTGATATCAGACCCATCTCACTATCTGGCTTGATAAGCTGAGTTTGAAGACATTTACGTGTCTAAAAAATTCATGCTTGCAAATTGATAGAAACTTTTTGCATACAGCTTGGAGTTAGTGTTTTAGGTCTAGTTTCTAACTCCTATCCTGCAATGATGATAGCAAATCAGCTTGAAATCAGCTGATCTGAGAGTGGAGCCAATGAAAGAGACAGTTATTTCTGACTCTGACGTTTCTGTAAACAAAAATACGCTTGTTTGGAAGTCTTGGTAAAGCTCCATCTATTGATCATAAATACAAGTGATAGCAAGTTTGCGTATATAAAACTTGTTTTTGTTTTTCATAAATGTACCTTTAAGTTTTCTTGCAATGATATATATTGCAGAAGCTTTGACTATGTGGAGAAACTTAACTGATATCAGACCCATATAGCTATCTGGCTTGGTAAGCTGAGTTTGAAAACATTTACTTGTCTAAAAAATTCATGCTTGCAAACTGATAGAAACTTTTTGCATAAACGCTTGGAGTTAGTGTTTTAGGTCTAGTTTCTAACTCCTATCCTTCACTGATGATAGCAAATCAGTTTGAAATCAGCTGATCTGAGGGTGGAGCCAATGAAAGAGATAGTGATTACTGACTCTGACGTTTATATAAACAAAAATACGCTTGATTGGAGGTCTTGGTAAAGCTGTATCTATTGATCATATATATATATATATATATATATATGGGCTCAGACAATTAAGTAATGAATAAGCTAGATTTTCTATCCTAATCTAAGTTTAATATTGGGTCGATATTATAACGCTTAATTAAGAACACATACTGAAATAAAGTTCAACATATAGCTTAACAAGAAATATATAATAATAAAAAAATGCGTAAAGTTTTTTTCAGCACACTCCTCCATTTGCGACTGTTCTCCATTTGACAGCTTAAAGTTTGTCCATATTTTAGCACACACTTATTATCCTAAATAAAAATATTTATGGCCATGGCATAGGGATTTCAATTTTATTCTAAGCTGCAATGTTTATTTGTAACAAAAGTGAATTTTAAGACGCAAATTTTTAGAAAGTAGATACATTAATTACGATGATCCTTGCTCATTTATTAATCCCTTATGGAAATTTATACATTTACAACATCACTTATTAATAACGTGAAAGGATGAAATATCACTTATTTTGTAGTTAAATATTAGATTTTAGTTTTTCATACTCTATGAATTAAGTAATTCCATGGGTTCTCCATTTCCTTATTAAAATTCTACCACTCACGTCAGATATATAGCTCAAAATCGATGCTCACTACGGTATATTTATAAAATCATACATCAATCGTTTATTCCATACTTGCTTCCTTTCTCATTTTGATCTTAGTTATTATGATAGATATTTTAATCTCGTCTGTTAAAAATTCTCTCACACAGGAACACAAAAGTTTTCACTGATACTAACAATTAAATAGAATATAAAATACGGCTCAGAATTTTATATCTTTCTAATAAATATAACGCAGATTTTCACATGACCCATCTCTCTCCACACTATCTCGTAACACTGATACACCTGAACACACATATGTCGAAAAGATAAATAATCACCAATATACGTATTTCATGCTAAACCAGCAATCATCAGTTGGTCCAGATTACCATCTCTACACATATGTGCTACAAGTGCTCAGATATATATTAAGATAGCAAATCCTCCTACTTTAATGGACAGGCTTCAATCTACTCCACACTCCAACTCTTCAACTGTGCATCCCAATTGAAAATCTGATGATGGAACACTCAAACGCCACCCTGAGGCCGAGATTATTGTCACACCTATGTTGACCCAAGGTCAATCTGACCCCTCATGTATAGGACATAATCCATTAAATACATATACAAGGGATAGGCAGACATCTCTAATATGTAATAGCCTGTCCATTAAAGTAGGAGGATTTGCTATCTTAATATATATCTGAGCACTTGTAGCATATATGTGTAGAGATGGTAATCTGGACCAACTGATGATTGCTGGTTTAGCATGAAATACGTATATTGGTGATTATTTATCTTTTCAACATATGTGTGTTCAGTGTATCAGTGTTATGAGATAGTGTGGAGAGAGGTGGGTCATGTGAAAGTCTGTGCTCATACCCTGTCTATTACATATATAGACACAGGTATATATAAGCCTGTGTATTCCAGCTATTACATATTAGAGATGTCTGCCTATCCCTTTTATATGTATTTAATGGATTATGTCCTATACATGAGGGGTCAGATTGACTTTGGGTCAACATGGGTGTAACAATAATCTCAGCCTCAGGGTGGCCTTTGAGCGTTCCATCATCAGAATTTCAATTGGATGGACAGTTGAAGAGTTGGAGTGTGGAGTAGATTGAAGCCTGTCCATTAAAGTAGGAGGATTTGCTATTTTAATATATATCTGAGCACTTGTAGCATATATGTGTAGAGATGGTAATCTGGACCAACTGATGATTGCTGGTTTAGCATGAAATACGTATATTGGTGATTATTTATCTTTTCGACATATGTATGTTCAGGTGTATCAGTGTTATGAGATAGTGTGGAGAGAGGTGGGTCATGTGAAAGTCTGTGCTCATACCCTGTCTATTACATATATAGACACAGGTATATATAAGCATGTGTATTCCAGCTATAACGCAGATGCATAATTACAGCACTTGTTCTCCTCTCAGTCTCTTCCTACTTTGTATTAAAGACATCCATCTAAGTATCATATGTAAAACATTTTGACAGAATAAATGTCAATAAAAGTTTGTACCTGAAACATTTTGTTCTGGGAAGATTGGACTATCCCGGATAGATGCATTGCATTCGGCATGATTTACTAAATTTTGTTGTGCTGGCAAATTTAACTATAATTGACTTCGGAAGGAGATCCAGGGTGCCCAACTTAATTGCTTAGGGAAACATTTTGTAATTTCACTATACTCTTAAATAATTCGTAGGTAAGAGGATGGCAATCATCAGAGAATATAACTTTAAAAAAATGAAGCAGAAAATTTAACTATATGCAATGTTTACATGAACAATTTCGAGAAGACCCCCACCCCAATGCATCATCCCTTTCATAAAAAAAATATATATTCTAAATTGTGCTATTCAGAATTGATGATAATATTAGCATATTCTTGAAATATTAGAAATTTTATTTAAAAAAATTTCTTCAAGTACAGATTTATTTTACTCAAAGAACATAATTTAATGGAAGGTTGAGTCTGATAAATATTTAGCAAGAGTGGAATTTTTCCTTTCTACCATTTATTCCAAATCATTTATAGGTGTTATAATTATTTGCAGTATTGTTTGATTTTTCCTCTATCTCATTGTAATTCTCTATAGTATCACCTTAAAATTATTGTAACCCCACTGAGCATAGCCCATGTTCCAGGAAAAGTGTCTCTCGAATAATAGTAATTTCTTAATATAATATTCTCATCGTCTGCTGTAAAAGTGTTGGGTTACAAGTGATGGATCACTGGTAGTGGCATCTTTTATTTTTATAGTTGTTAAAATTTTAAATTACAACACTAATTTTGCAATTTTAGAAACAATATTGTTTTTATTATTAATACGATTATATAAATATAGTTAAATTTTTTATCTCTTTTAATATCATAAAATAGACGTCTAAATGTTCTTTATAATTCATTCGTTTGTACATTTAAAATCTATATATTCATAGTATCGGTAAATTATCAATCATCTATCAAGCCCATTATCCATATTCAAACTTTTATTTTGCTCTAGAATCTGTTACTAGATTGAAATGTTACATTCAAACTCAAAGATTATATATAATCTATTTCAAAATATATAAGTTTAAAACTTCCAAAATCATATAAATGACAATGCTTGTATTTTTTTTTCCATATGTCATAGCATCGGCCAGGAAGCGAACCCACAACAACCGTCGGCAACCAACTGCTTGCTTGTAAGGCAGCTGCGCTGACCTCTCGGCTAACAACGCTTGACTACTTTAAGAGCAGCGTTTAAGATATAAAAAACAGATTGAGAATGTATGTTCAGTTTAGACATTTTTGTGGATACTAAATAATAAATAGTGGTATAAAATATATGTATGTGCCCTAAAATATATATCCAGAAATGCTACGTGAAAAATTTGCCAGAACAATATTTTTCCTTTGTTGTCCATTATTTTAAAATATAAATTATATTTTAAAACTGAATCGTTGTATCTGCCCCCAGACACTAATCATAATAACTATATTTTATAAGCTATACCCCTTATGTCATGTAAAATCCCCTCTTGTACATATGTTAATACGTGTACACAATTTGGCATTCATAAAATTTATTTTATATAAAAAAAATTCTACTAGCTAAAATAGTAACAATAAAAAAAAAGAGTATAGCAAAAAAACAACTATTACACGAAAACTTGTTTTAGTTCATTTTATTACAATTGCAAGCTATAATGTGTATATATGCTTTCCTGATTTTTTTATTCGTAATTCCACAAATAAATGGATTGACTAAAGAATGAACTGTCATAATTAGCATAAAGCTTCTAATAACTACAATTGGAATATAAAAGAAAGCTTTAAATATGATTATTATACCAATCGGAATAAAAGATACTGCAAAAATTAAAAATATTACAAATAAGACCTTAGTCATTCTAATGTTTTCAGAAAAACGTCTTTCCACGTCTTTAGATGAATTCATGTGTTTCAGTGTCTGTTGTGATACTTGGATACGTTTATAGATTTTGTAATAGCAAGTAGATATAGTAGGAATTACAATAGTATACGTTACAATTAATAATACTAAAAGAAAACAGCTTCCTTCATAATCAAAGACAATATAACATTGTTTTAATTGTTCGTTAAATTCATACTGAAAAAGTCCAGAAAAAAGTAAAAATATAATTAATAAAAGCATTAATAACCAATTTGCACATAACATAAGGATGACATTCCTCCGAGTATAAATTTTGCGATAAATATACGATTCTCGACAGATAATGAAATAGCGATTTATTGCAATTTGGGTAAATGTTAAAATACTCTCATAACCTCCTGCTAATAAAATAGCAAAAGTAAAATTGCATCCATAATTCATGTCTATTTTTAGTAATAAATTATAAACATAATGAGGAGAGGATATTCCTCCTAAAAACAAATCACTTAGAGATAAATTTACAATGTAGATGTTGGGTACTGTTTTCAATTTTGAAAATAATAAAATTGAAAGAATTAAAAGGAAATTACCAGTAATACATATTAGGTGAAAAACAAATGTTATAATAATATCAATATAATCATAGTAATACAATTCTTCAAATACTTCTTTGTTAAGAGTCTGATTACTTGTAGTTACATTATTAAGCATTTGCGACATTAAAGATTCTCTCGTTCTTTCAAAGATGTTAAAACTTCTTTTCAACTATTAAAAGTGAAATAGGGCTTAAAAATATATAATATAGTTATAGAAAGGCTTTATTTCTGCTTCTCTTGTAATATATATTAAGTATACTTTTACTAATTTTAATTTATAATCATAACATATACATATACGCATATACATATGCACGCGCACACATAAACATATATAATAAATGAATTCACAAAAAGAATATAGATAGATAGATAGATAGAAAGATAGATAGAAAGATAGATAGATAGATAGATAGATAGATAGATAGATAGATAGATAGATAGATAGATAGATGATTTTTAAATGCTACTACAGTAAATAATACACAATTCCATCTTAGTACTTGACAATACTGTAGCAAGAAAATGAATCATTTTTTATTGTTTCTGTTTTATATCAATACCTATTATTTTGTTAATAAAAAAAATCACCCTGCGGGATTACTATATAAAACAATTAAAATATTGAGCTTGATTAATATTCAATGCTCTTCTATAAATATTGAAGACAATCACCTTTACATACAAAGAAAACCAATAAGAAAATGATTAGTTTTCTTTTTATTATAATATTATCAAGTAAGAAGTGGAAGCATGCATTATTTACTGCAACATCATTTAAACATAATTGTGTGAGCATTTTTTAACCTGATAAAAAATGATGATGCCGGGGAGATGATCAATCTAATCTGAATAAAACATAGCTGAATCATTGGTCGCCATTTTGTAATAGACTATTGATTACAATATGGGATAATAATAATAATAATAATAATAATAATAATAATAATAATAATAATAATAATAATAATAATAATAATAATAATAATAATAATAATAATAATAATAATAATAATAATAAAAACAACTCTACTATGTCTAAAACGTCATTCATAATAATATAGATCTAAATGTGGAACACTACCTAATAACAGCACTAAAGTTGATTTGGCATTTTGTAATAATGGCCACTTGTACATGATCATTGTCATCTAGTATTGGTAGCTACTTTGTCACAATAATAATGAATTTTCTGTCTCACTACCTCTCTACATTTATTCAATCAACATTTGTCATAAAGAAATGCCCTCAAGGTTTACATTATTTATCACAGATCAAAACAAACTTTAACAAATATTGACTTTGTTACAACATATCTAAAATTATCTAGCTCAGTTATCGATCACACTAGGCAATAACAATATTACCCATATATGGTTATTTAGATTGTCCACTACACTATCATAAAATACTAATAATCTATATTAAAATCTCATTTATCCAGATAGTATTTAAAATGAAACAAATCTATTCACAATTCTAAAGTAAACTGTAAAAAGCAGTGAAATCATGTATCATTGCCCTAAACAATAATGCATGATTGAGATACCTATAATTGATAATTGAATGAAACTCAGTTTGAATGAATAACTAACTAAATCCTGACATACTTTATGAATTTAATATTATTTATAGTTGAATTGAATTTAATATTTAATGATATTCTATTTAAATTGATTAATTTCTAAATAATTATAATTACATTTTGGAAAATATTTTATAAACTTACACACTATTTATAATGTTTAAATCAAATAAACCTTTACTCAATTTTACATGTAAAATGCTAAATATAATATAAAGATTTCATTCTATATTATTGCTTCAGTTATATTCAAAAATGAAATATCCCATAAGAGCAAGAATTTATTATCAATAAATTCCATTAGATGGACATTTACTGATTTACAATCATTGAGATTATTCATCTATTTAAATCTCCAATCAATTATAAAATGGACTTTGCAACAATTAAGCTATATATGAAAATAATTGTTAGTTATCCAAGCGAAAGATAATATTTGGTTAGGCTAGGTAATGACATTTGTCATTTCCACTTCAAAGAAATTTAAAAAGTAGTTAAGATAATTCATTCTGACTAATGATAGAACACAATCAATTAAGATTTTTGTAACTGGACAATATAAGCAAATAAATAATCAATTCTGCCTAATGAAATTATTTCTATTAGTAATGCTGATTTAAATAAGTAAACAAATATTTAAGTTCAGTTATAAATATAAAATTTATATGTAATCGGATTTAAAAAAAAATATGTATGAAAAAATTATATATATTGTGCCAGTC
This sequence comes from Epiperipatus broadwayi, assembly GCA_028023455.1. Taxonomy (NCBI): domain Eukaryota; kingdom Metazoa; phylum Onychophora; class Udeonychophora; order Euonychophora; family Peripatidae; genus Epiperipatus; species Epiperipatus broadwayi. Next base: position 276,349 of record JAQFVV010006699.1, read on the forward strand.
AATCTTAAACGACAGGCACAAAGATGGCTACAAGCATTATGTAGCCTGAATAAATGTATATAAAAAATAAATAAAAGATTTGGTCTGTGCAACTATATTTTATTTTCATTTGTGCACATAATATATTTTAAATTAAAAAAGAAGGAAAGTAGTGATGATATGCTCTAAATGTATAATTGTATACACCAGAGTGAAATGCATATTTTTATGTTTCATAAATGTGTCAGATTTGATATGGTGGGGGGGATATATAAATGCTGATCAGAATATATAGGGACATTCATTCACTTCATTCAATTCATTCACTTCTTTTCATTTTTTTTTATTCAGTTAAGTTCTAGCCATTCAGTACAATGCATGCAGTTCAAATCAATTCACTTGGACATTTGATTTTCCTTTTCAAAGAGTGAGTAATAGACATTAAGATATTTCTAATTTTGTCTATGGAGTACTGGATGGGGAGGAATAAGAAATCAATTCAATTCCTTAGAGCCAAACAGAAAGTTTTGAGAGGCAATTAGGAAAGAAAAGCAAGAATAAGTAATAGGGTTGAGTAAGTGGAAGAATTAAAAAGTTATCACAAGATGTAGTCATGTCCAATCCTAAGAAATAAAATCCCAAATAGAAATATAGAAGGGAATCAGGAATGTGACTAGGAAAGAGTTAGCTGAAAGAAAGAGATTCAACGGAAAGAAATTGCAAATTATTTAAATAAATAATATAATAACTTCAATGAGACATACAATCTTCATGTAAAACCCTTTGAAGTAGAAATCAAGGATGTCTAACCACAGCCCAAAATCAAGAGAATGCAGTTCAAATCAATTAAATCCAATGTGCAGCCTTACACAATGGGAAGAATGAAATCAAGACTGATTCATATTGCCCAAGCCAACATGGAATAGAGGACCCAATTCGGTACCTTCACACTACTCAAAACCAATGTAGCCACCAAGTTATGTGACTCTCTGCCCCTACAATGCATAGCTGTCTATGAACTATTTTGCTTACCATTCATGGAAGAGACCCTGGCAGTCAGTTGCTCGCGATTTATGTATCTCCTTCAAAAGCTCTCAGCTTGGAGAAAACAAAGCCTTTGGGAAGTAAACTCATTTATATTTCTATATATATAAGGAAGTTAAGTGTAACACTTTTCAAATTGTCGTAAAATTGTTTCATGCATGTTTAGTGAGTTGATCGGTTTCCTACTTTCCGTCATCAATTTTTTTTTCAATGTAAATAATAAAGAAGAAAATTTTAGAGAAAAACATTTAAAATAATATCTTGCATTACGCTTTCACAAATAGCAAAAGTCCATTTCAGGATTAATAAAAATATAATTGACTCTTTGAATCTTTAATAGATAAATATTTAAAAATAAGATGCTAGTTGGTTGGGGAAAGAGCTGTAATGGGCAATTAGGACTAGGTGGAATAGAAGAAGAATATATATTACTTCCTAGAAATATCAAGACTTTCATAATCAGCAAGGTTTTAAGCTTGGTTGTGGAGATTATCATACTGTCTTTGTTCTAAAAGATGGCACTGTATATTCTTGTGGAAGTAATGAATCTGGTCAGCTAGGTCATGATAAACCTTGCAGACGACCAGAACAGGTTTCAGCTTTGGAATCCCATGTAACTCATGATGTAAGTTGTGGAGCAGCTCATACATTAGTGATCAATGAATGTGGTCAAATTTTTAGCTGGGGACAAAATAATTATGGACAGCTTGGATTAGGAAGCGTAGATGAATATTTTACTGTTAAGCCCAGATTAATTAAATCTTTAGCTGTATCTCAAGTAGTTCATATTTTCTGTGGATCTTATCACTCAATGGTCATGACAAATGCTGGACATTTATTTACTTGGGGAAGAAATTCCTATGGTCAGCTTGGTTTAGGTCATAAAAATGAAGTTTATGTACCCACCATTGTTGTATCTTTAGAAGCATTACCTATTGGTCAAATAGAGGCTGGAGGTTTTCACAGTTTTGTATTGTCAACATCTGGAGCAGTGTATGGATGGGGGAAAAATAGGTTTGGTCAATTAGGTTTAAATGATGAAGAAGATCACATGTACCCCACACATGTGAAATCTTTAAGATATCAGAAGGTTAAACAGAGCAAAACTCTCCATAGAGTATTGCCACCTGTGCTAAACAGAGTAATCAATGGATGCCAGAAGGCTTGTGCATAAAATCCCTATCTAATGCCTACTCATCCAATATCCCCAGACTAGTTTCTGGCTTGTGGCCTTCGTCAGTGAGGAGCTTGGATCTGAGAGCACTGCATCTAGATCTTAGGATCTAATGCAACCCTCTAGCAACCACCTTTTATCTCTACTTAACTACAAAACTATGAGAATGAAATTGAAAACACAAAAAAATATTTTCAATCTAAGCTCAATAGCTTATATAATCATATGGGTCTGAACTCAGTTCAGAACCCATACATTTTGGTGTCTTTGGCTCTTTTACAACCATAGCCACTACTATCCTATTAGGCAGGATTGGTGTTAAACCATTAAGCATCACATGATCACATTTCCTATACTAGCACATTAATTGTTGATAAACAGAGCAAAACTCTCCATACAGTATTGCCACCTGTGCTAAACAGACTAATCAATGGATGCCAGAAGGCTTGTGCATAAAATCCCTATCTAATGCCTACTCATCCAATATCCCCAGACTAGTTTCTGGCTTGTGGCCTTGGTGGCTATGGTTGTAAAAGAGCCAAAGACACCATAATGTATGGGTGCTGAACTGAGTTCAGACCCATATGACTATATAAGCTATTGAGCTTAGATTGAAAATATTTTTTGTGTTTTCAATTTCATTCTCATAGTTTTGTAGTTAAGTAGAGATAAAAGGTGGTTGCTAGAGGGTTGCATTAGATCCTAAGATCTAGATGCAGTGCTCTCAGATCCAAAGCTCCTCACTGACGAAGGCCACAAGCCAGAAACTAGTCTGGGGATATTGGATGAGTAGGCATTAGATAGGGATTTTATGCACAAGCCTTCTGGCATCCATTGATTACTCTGTTTAGCACAGGTGGCAATACTGTATGGAGAGTTTTGCTCTGTTTATCAACAATTAATGTGCTAGTATAGGAAATGTGATCATGTGATATCAGAAGGTTGTTAAAATTACATGTGGAGAAGATCATACAGCTGCCTTAACTGAAGATGGTGGAGTATTTACATTTGGTTCTGGAATGTGTGGACAATTGGGATATAATAATCTTATCAAAGAAATTTTACCACGTAAAGTATTTGAATTAATGGGAAGCATAGTAACTCAGCTAATTTGTGGAAGAAGACATACATTAGCATTTGTTCCAAATACTGGGCATTTATATGCATTTGGTTTGGGGAGTTATGGTCAACTAGAAATAGATAGTACTTCAAATCGTACTAGTCCCACTGTGGTTAAAGGTAATAGGATTTCAGCCTTTAAACATCAAGATCAAAAGTCAAAAAACACAGGAGAAGCAATTGAAAAAATATTTACCGGTGGTGATCATTGTTTTGCCTTATTAAAAATTATAGATGAACTTGAAATTGTTGATTATCGAGTATTTTCTGATAGTAGTCAGATGTTGATTTTAGATAATAAAAGAATTGAAGAGATTATGGATAATTCAAGATTTCATCGATGTCCTGCAGAAATTTTGCTAGATCTGGAAATAATATTTTCATCATCAGCTTGCATTAACAATTCATTTCTGTACAAAAATAATAAAAAATTTGGTTGTAGCCGACTTAATCATGGAGTTGACATGATGTCAGCACGGAATGGTTTCATTAGAATTCAGGAGTCTCAAAATAAAGTAGCACTAGATATTATAATTGGATGTTTGGAACGGAATTTACTTAAAGATTTAAAGACTTCTCCACCTGACTTGGAAGCTATAAGACTCTACCTCATACTTCCAGAAAGTCACGTGTTTTATGATGCACAGAATTACGACACAATTATCTGTCCATTTGGCAAAGCTGTACTAAATCTAAACAAAAATGCAGGACAAGTTATTGACTGTTGGTGGTCCAGAATTACATCATCACATTTTGCTCATGTAGTTCAGATTTTCAAAGAATGTATTATTCATATACTAAATCTTCCACCGGCATACCTAGAGTCAGAGATCGTTTGACGGCAGCAAGGGCTGTTTATTTCCTTGGAATTGTTAAGCAAGCTAAACAAAATTAACAATCAAACTCCACAAATTATTCTATTTGATTTATTTTATATTCTTGAAATTACGAAAAAAATTAATATTCGATCAGAATATATATATATATTGTTTGATTTAAATATTTCTTACAAATATTTTTTTTCTTTTTATTGTTATAGTTATAATTTAATAGTAATAAATTCCATAATCCTTTATATGTATTTTATCAAGGATTTTTTGTTTTTTATTAACTATATACATGATTCAATAGAAGATTTCACGTATCAAAATAAATTTTAGTATATCACAAATGACTTAGATCAAAGATTTAAGGGTGGTAGGTTTACTCATAAAGTTATATTCACACAAGTGGTAGGCATTAACCTGTTCGCCCACTTTAGTATTGTTTTATTATACAAATATCTGCCACGTGCAATAAGATTAGTGTACAATTGATAAATTTTCTTTTCTATAAGAATGTATCTTATAAAAAGGGGTAATTAGATCTACCTGCCCATATAATTTAATGGCTATGGAGGGCATGAAATTCATTTATAAATAACTTTCTGTATCTGTTTAATCTGCCACATGCAGGATTCAATACATTATAACTTACGGTGAATTTGTTTCAATTAGTATAAATTTATTCCATCGGCCAAGTGCAGGATCATCTTAATAATAATAAAAAAGGAATAAATAAGTAAATTAGTTTCCTATTTTTGATAATCCACTACATGCAGGATCGATTGAGGAACTCTCTATATTTAAATATTATAATTTGCGGTCGATTAATTATACCAAATAATAGTGAAATTTTTATTTGATTCATAAAAAAAAACAAAGACTTGTTTTATGAAACAGGTACCAATCATGGCACATAAGTATTGTAATCACATATAGAATAAACTATCCTATATAATGCTGAAGGGTGTGCAAATGAAGGTGAAACTCAGACCATCCTATTCCATTGGGTAAACTATTTAAAGATTATGAATCGGGTTTAGATTAACATTTCTTTTGTATATTTTATGTTTACATATTTTTTTATTATTTATTTGTAATCTTATAAGATAATCAAGGGCTAAATAAATACAGAAAGATAATATTAAAATTTTAAAGTTGTGCTGTGTAGTTAGTAAATGTTTTATCATTCATCCTCCTTTGTTAGTTAAGCAACACACCACCTTCCCGAGATAAAGAGTAGATGAGCTAGTCTGGGATAAATCTTTATTGGAACCAAGAATAATTTATTAAGACGTCCATCTTTCTATTGATTTTTTTGAGTAGAGCATCCATATTTCTGTTGATTTTATTAAATAAAGAGATACTAACCTTAATTTAAATTATGCAATCATATTTCTCTGGGGAGAGAGCAATCTTTTCCTAGAGGTGGCACATAAAGGTCTTAGTAAATCAGACCTTTCAAAGGTATGAATGTAATAATTTATTCTTTGGATGCAATTTGAGAAAATAATGTACAGCCATGGTCTCTTGCCAAGGCTGTAAAACGTTCGGGTGTTTTATAACATTACAGTTTCCAATGGCTGAAAACGTGTTTATTTGCAAATTTATTACAGTTTTAAATATTTTTTTAAAAATAATTTGCACTATATTTATTAGATATTAAAAAATATAAATTATTAATAGCTTATTTTGACTTGAAACACTGCATTTTTAAAAATATAATGTTATATTAGAAGCTAATGTAAATATGTCATCAAGCAAATTAAAAAATTCTAGCTCTGATGTAAACAAGTTACTTTATTTATGAGTAAAGAAAATATCCTAATTTTGCAATAAATATTCAAAAAATTTAAAATTTTAAAGCATAATTGCTTAGATATAAGAGAAATAAATAAATATTTGTTCACATTCTTAAAAATAATCAAAAACAATAAATATTTTGTCGATTTTATAAGCTAAAAATAATATTTCTAGAAATGAAGACGTCTTTGTTTTGATTGGCGATTTGATTTTTTTAATATCCACAGAAACCAAATGTTAACGTTTAAAATTTATTTCAGTAGTAAACAAAAATATCTATCAAATAAAATCAAATTTATTATTTCTTGAAAAGAAATAATCATTTATCATATAATTTATGTTGTGTGTGAGACAAAGAAAAACATCAGAAATGCTGAAATGTAAGAGGCTTGATGCTGCAATTTGGAAATGGCTAAAAGTTTTCTTATGTTGCAATGAATTTGTGTTGACCTGCAACAGGTTATGATATTAAATCTTGCCTGATAAGTGGAATTAACACATTCATTAAATTAAGTTATAGTATTCATCAATATCGAATTAAATGTTAAGTCAATTTCTAGCAGATTAATTACCATGTTAATCACAATGTAATTATCAAATTTATAATGTACTATTAAAATTTGAGAAATTTACACACATAATAATAATGAGAAGCAACGTTAATTTTCAACTTCTTAATTTCCTGCATATCGATCCTTTAAAGTTAACAGATGAAACTGCGATCATTTAAGGACCCAACAATGTATCAGAATTACTAGTTAAATTAATGAAGAAGTATGGAGTTTACTCATATCATAGTGGATCAGTAAACACATGTTGAAAGGAGTTTTCACAAATTTATGTAGAGAAAGTAAATACCATAATAATACCTGTTTAGAATATATGTTCAGATTATTGTCTAATAAAAGTTTAAAACTAAATGCATTAATATCTTCAGGTAATCTACTCATTAGATGTAAAAAAATAAAATAAATATTTTCTCCGATGATAAGGAAGAAATAAGATGATAGAAAATAAATAGGGTAAATTTTTAAATGGTAAAGAATATTACTAAATTAATTAATGCTGCAGATTTCAAATAGAGTTTAAAAAAATTCTTATTTCTTACTTTCACAAGAAGAAATGTGAAAAAAGGTTTATGTAATGATAGTTCATAATTAAACCATTAAGCATCACATGATCACATTTCCTATACTAGCACATTAATTGTTGATAAACAGAGCAAAACAAGCCAGAAACTAGTCTGGGGATATTGGATGAGTAGGCATTAGATAGGGATTTTATGCACAAGCCTTCTGGCATCCATTGATTACTCTGTTTAGCACAGGTGGCAATACTATATGGAGAGTTTTGCTCTATCAACAATTAATGTGCTAGTATAGGAAATGTGATCATGTGATGCTTAATGGTTTAACACCAATCCTGTCTAATAGGATAGTGGTGGCTATGGTTGTAAAAGAGCCAAAGACACCAAAATGTATGGGTGCTGAACTGAGTTCAGACCCATATGACTATATAAGCTATTGAGCTTAGATTGAAAATATTTTTTGTGTTTTCAATTTCATTCTCATGGTTTAGTAGTTAAGTAGAGATAAAAGGTGGTTGCTAGAGGGTTGCATTAGATCCTAAGATCTAGATGCAGTGCTCTCAGATCCAAAGCTCCTCATTGATGAAGGCCACAAGCCAGAAACTAGTCTGGAGATATTGGATGAGTAGGTATTGGCTAGGGATTTTATGCACAAGCCTTTTGGCATCCATTGATTACTCTGTTTAGCACAGGTGGCAATACTGTATGGAGAGTTTTGCTCTGTTTATCAATAGTTCATTATTATTAGTTTAACATGTATTGTATTGTAACATTATGTATCTTTGCGTTACAGATGTAAAAACCGGTCTATGTAAAAATGAAACCACTAATAGGCTACTTCAAAATATAAAAAAAAGGTAAAGCTAATCTTATTTAGAATAAATTTCATTCATATTTTAAATATAATCACAGATAAAAAGTTACATTTTTTTCATAATAAATCATTAAATTTTGTTCAATTATTGTGATTTCATCTTAATATTTTTTCCTTGTTGGCAAAATCTGCAATTTCTGAATAGTAATAAAAGATGAACATTTAACTCTAGTTAATTTACTGTATTGGATATGGTATTTTATATGTAATGCATAACTAATTTACAGGTAATAACAATTATAGTTGTGGATCACTCTCGAATTGATAGTGATAATTGTAATATTCATGTATTAAACAGTAACATATCCTGCTTTGTTTAATGTTTACATTTATATAGTAAATGATATTAGTATGAGATTTGATTATTATCATGTTGAATGATTACAATGATACGTGTATAATATTTGGAATATGTGGTATATCCATGTTACATCACGCCAGGTATACTTGTTCCTTTACCCTGAGTTTGAATAGATATTATCATCATAGGTGAATCATGAACGATATCCATAGATCTTTGAGTTTATGAAGAACTTTGAGTGGATTATGGTCATATTATCATAGTATATTTGTATTGTTATTTAGTGACACTGGGATTTTAGACTATTTGCAGTCGTGAAATGCCTATGGTCTATGTTATTTGTTCGTTTTCTTTTTGCCTTAGCTCAACCCCATTATATCTATTGACATATCGTGTGCTTCACTATATTCCATATTCTTTAGTTTTAACACTTTATTATCGATAACAATAAAATCGTTCCAGAATGGTAGTATTTACAAATGTAAATTGCACTTAAGATTAAGCAAACGATGATAAGAAATAATATTTATCAAATGTTATTTTATATTAGTAGATTGCTACCTAACGCTCTATTCGAGGCGATTCCATCTATAGCATTAATCTTAGTTATTAATTATTTATACCCAAGTGTTTAGAATGCTGATGTTTTCATTACTGTTGAGAGAGTCCTATAATATGAAATTAAATGTAGAACAATAGTAGTATTGATTCTCAAAGTAGAGCTGAATGTCTAATATCTTAAATAGATGAATAAAATAGAAAGTCAATTGTTTCATTAATATTTTATAGCATGAATTATTATACTATAAGAATATGCATTACATTATCTTGTCTAATATAATATTGGTAGCTTGTTAACCATCGATGGGAATATTTGTAACTATATTACCTGTGTCCATTTTAAATGAATAAGTTTCGTAAATTCATACTTAATGAATAAATAAAATATAAAACGTGTAGTCAAGTTCAAATAAATTCAATTTAAGAAAAATGCAATTAATAATTAATTAAATGCTGGTAATGTGCTAAAATTGTAAACTGATCCAAAGAGATCTTTTCTTAATAATATAATCATTTAACTCAATCTTGTTCTGTGTAGTTTCTGTTCACAACTGACCAAGAATATATATAATATACAAATCAATATATATATATCAAAATACAGTACAATTTACATAAATTATATTCTTTTAGAAGTACTTCAGACTATACACTTTGCAGTCTTTATCAACTATATAACATTGAATAATCAAAACGAGACAACCTTTAACAATACCCATAGTTCAATTCAGATTTCCCACAATTCTGTTATCTTAACATTTGATGACTGGCGATTCATTAACATTTGACGATTTCTTTAAATCAACATAGCCTCTTTTATTTTACGTTTATTATGACAACGTTCAATTTGAATAATTTTCATATTTTTATGATCAAATTTAAATTCATATTGACAAGATTTATTATGATCAAATATAACTGTTATATTTGATCATAATAAATCTTGTCAATATGGATTTAAATGTGATCATAAAAATATGAAAATCATTCAAATTGAACGTTGTCATAATAAGCTTAAAATAAAAGAGGCTACGTTGATTTCAAGAAATCGTCAAATGGTAATGAATCGCCAGTCATCAAATGTTAAGATAACAGAATTGTGGGAAATCTGAATTGAACTATGGGTATTGTTAAAGGTTGTCTCGTTTTGATTATTCAATGTTATATAGTTGATAAAGACTACAAAGTGTATAGTCCAAAGTACTTCTAAAAGAATATAATTTATGTAAATTGTACTGTATTTTGATATATATATATTGATTTGTATATTACATATATTGTGAAACGAATACAGATATCAAATTTTATTTATGACATATATATATATATATGATCACTAGATGGAGCTCTACCAATAGCTCTTAAACAAGCTTTGTTTACATAAACGGAGAGAGAATTAGAATTCAATATCTCTTTCGTTGTCTTCACCTTTAGACCATGGTTTCAAGCTAGTTGGCTCAAGTCAGTAAAGGGATTATGTAAACAAAGCTTGTCTAGAAGTTATTGGTAAAGCTTCATTTAGTGATCATAAAATGCAAGATAGAAGCAAGTTACGAAATTTATTACTAAATTTATAACTTATTTTGTTTAATATATATATATATATTTTGTTGTTATTATTATATATTTTGTAAACAGTGTAAATAAATTTTTGTTTTGAAAATATATCCAGTTGTCGTGGCCTTATTGATAAACACTATTCATATTGTTATTGCTATCAATACATTATTATTTTTATAAACATTATCATCAATTAATATGATTAATTCATTATGCATTAGCATATCAGGAATAAGTTTTGCCAAGCTCTTATATATAGAGTATATAAAATATTACTTCTTATTGATCTAAACACTGTTAATCTTAAGTAAATCTTAAGTATAGATACTATTTTCATATAATGTTTTAAAGGTTAAATATTTAGTTTTTGGAATAACTTTTTTTATAAATTATTAAATACAGCATTCACTAAACCTGATCATGTTGTCCATTGTCGTTAAATAAAAGTTAGTTTATAAATCATTATTATATTTACTTTATTATTAAGAATTTATAAATATATCATAAATTTTAAAGATTATAATTACTGCTGCCATTGGAACAATTAAATATTCTTGCATTATGAGCCATTTTTGTTTGCTATATTAAGATAGTAGTAAAATCCTTTTTACTTATCCAAATATACTTTTAAAATAGTAACATTTCAAATTATTTGAATCGTGAAAAAATTAACTTATCGATTAATACTTTCAAGTTGGACACTATTATTAGTTTTTCATTTCTTACGTTATTTTTAATGCTTCACCAAGATCTCTTATATTCATTCTTATTGTTAAGTCAGTCAATAAAATTTTAAAATGTAAGTTTCTCTCTTTAATTTAAGACTTCTAACCCATTTTAATTTAGTAGTTATTTTTTTTATTATCCAAGTTTAAGACCCCTTGCTTTTATTTCATTATTATTTTACTTTTGTTTGAAATACTATCAGTTTAATAGTTCATAATTCCATTCTTCGTCACCAATATTGTCATCATAACTAATCTGTATTTTACTTTCTTTTATTTTCATCTTCATTCCATCTTAAGTCACTATCAAAATTAATTCATCCTTCATTGATTGCTATTCAATCATCACCCTAACTATTCATCACCATAACCCATTTTCCTTTCTCTTCTCCTCATTATTAAGTCCACTCATTTCCATTAGTTAACTATTATTTATTCTTCATTACCCATTTAATCTTATACATCTTTATTAATTTATCATACAACTCATAATTCTAATTCAATACTCAATTCGTAAATAGATGACCTCCTGATTATCAACTATCTAGTAGAATTACAAATGAAATCTATCTTTTAATATTTTTATTTTAGATCTTTGTAGTTGTACTTTATGTAATAATAGCTATAAGAGATGTAAAGCTAATGAATGTAATGTCAGTGGTCCATTTTGTAACCTGCCCCTAGGTTTGTTCATGTTCATTTATGCTAGCCAGCCAGTTTTCATATAAACTTCAATGATATTTTGACCCCATTATATTGCCATTCGTTATTATGATTTATGTGTGAGGTTATGTTTTAAGTGTGGTTTAATATTTTGTAAGATTACAATATATATAAATAATTTATAGTAACTTTAGAGAATAACTTTGTCAAGCGTGGTTGGCGTGGCTGCCTTCCGGGTGGCTGGCCCGGGTTCGCTTCCCGGTCAAAGCTTTGACATATATATATATATATATTGTGCCCTTATCTATAGGTCATAATAAGGTAGAATGGTCAATTACTAAAAAATTTTAAATTTTAAAATACGTTTGTGTAATATATTGATAATTGTATGATCGATTAGATCTTATAGTACAAATTAAGGCTGAAAATACCTGGTATATAAAAGTGTAATGGATTATTTTAAAAGAAAACAGTTAAATAAAGCTTAATTATATCCTTGCTTATGGTTGTAAAAGCTGGCCATATAAAATAATACAGCTATAAATAGTTAAAAGTATATTAACGATCCAATTGTAATATTTTAAAAACTAATAAATTTAATAAACGCTATATGTAGTATTATAATTATAATTAATATTCAAATTTAATCTAATATATTTTAAAATAAACTTTAGGATGGTGAGAATTATATTTAGTTCTACATTTTTAAATTATTTTCTAAATTTTTATAAAATATATCAGTTTTGGTAATTTAGACCGAGACGTAAATCAAATCATCTGATAAAGTTAGTAATCATGTGACTGTATATTATATACTTTCACACACACGCTTGTTAGAATAATAATAAAGTTTGTGAATTATAAAACTAAATATAATTGCTATCGATCGTTAAAGTAAAAGTTGAAATATTAAATGATATTTTAATAATTGTTGTAAAGTTTAAATAATTTTGATAAAACTGTAATTGAGTTTAAAAATACTATTCTAAGTAATATTTTGAAACATAACATCATAAATTCTTTATTTTAAAAGGGTTTAATCTATTATAAAACTAAAAACGGAGGTATTTTAGCAGACAAAATATAAGAATTAGACGAAGCGGGAGGAAAGTAATGTGTAAGTGAAGAAGGGAGTAACATATTTTTTTAGCTGGATAAGATCGTAAGCTAGAAAAGTGATATAATTTTAAAATTTTGTATTTATTTTAAAAGTTTTTTGTAAGTAATGTTATTTTGAACTGCCTTTACATGAAGGGCTAATTTTAAAAGTTTTCTTACCAGTAATTTTATTCAAGTTTAGCCAAAACCTTACAGTAAAAATGGAAATACTACAGAAAACAGTATGTAGAAGTTATGAGAAAGGAAAAATATTTGTAAAGTGCCTTGATACAGCTTTATTTATGCTCAACCAGAAACTTATAATTGTAACTCAGAGGAATATAATTTGGACGCTATATGGAAAACTTAAAAGAGAAGTTATTTGCCATCAGGAAAAATTATGACGCACAAATTTATAAGGCTACTCTAAAGTTTTTTTTTTATTCTTCTCTATGGGAAAATTAAGATGCGTATATTATAAAGAATTATGTAAAAGTTATAATGAGAAAAAAAAATGTTTGTCCTTTTTAAAGGAAATATTACAAAGTATATAGTTACCAGAACTTTAAAAGAAAGGAAAAATTACCGAATAATGATATGAAAGAGCTATTGTGTTTTTTATGAAAAAAAAAAAGAACAGAAAAACTTTCTCTAAGAAGAATTAAAAATGTTAAAGTGTTCATTGGAGAAATACTTGATTTAGAAAATATAAATTTAAATTACTTAATGAAAATGGATCCATGGAAACAGAAAAGTTTTATTGAATATTTAAATCAAAGTACCTAGAAGATGCATCATAAAAGTCGCGCGGGAAAATATTAGCAGAAAATATTAGAATTAAATATTTAGAGGTTTTCTTTATGGGATTAATTGATATCATGGTTAATAATTGTATTAAGTGTGATAAAAAACCAAGGATTGTCATCTATGAATATTTATTAAACAGAGCAATAATTGTTTTGCCTTAAAATAGAACATTAAGTGACTGAAGAAGAAATAATAAACATTTTTTTTTAGCTTTAATATGAACGGTTTTCAAGAAAATTCGATAAAGAAGTACAGTAAATATAGTTTAAATATTTTTTTTTACTGATTTATTTTAAAATATAAAATGCTATGTGAGATTAGGGAAAACATATAAACATAAATTTAGTAATATTGAGATTTAAATATAATAGCTTGATAAAATTATAGAAATATTGTTTAAAAATAAAGTGTATGTATGTATGTGAGTCTTATATCTACAAGAATCAAATGGATGGTGAAGCCTACGGAACGCGATCGAGAAGATAAAGATTGTTTGGTAATTTTGATATTTATTCATAATGCATAATGTATTTTTTTTAGATCATCTATTGATTAAGAATGAAGTGTGAAAGTTTAAATTATATGTACACATTTTATACAACATTTTAACATATAATGAGATAGGAGTAATTCGGAATATGCATGCAATAATTTATTTAAAGTATATTAATAATATAATTTAACAGAACAATTGTGTGATTCTTTTGAACTTTCATGTGGTAAAGTATTCAGATATTTAAATAGTTGTATATGATTAAATATACGGAGGAAAGTAGTAAAAAGATTTTCTTATAGAACAGTGGAATAGTTTTGAAATAAATGAATTTTATTATTGTTAGAAATGCAGATATGTATTTGTCGATGTACAGTATAGAAAAATCTTGAGAAATAAGATCGGATAGTGACTTGGAAGTACTAGTGGCGAGGAAACCAAGATGATGTTTTTTTAAGAAATAGGAAAATAAAAGATTTGGATCATATTTAGTTTTGTGTGATTTCAGTATAGTTAACTAAGCCCTATGACTGAACACATATAGTTTGGACAGTGTTTTTTCATATCTTTAAACTTTTTGATGTTATAATAAAGCTGAAGAAATAGCTTTAGCATCGTTCCTATAATAGAGGTTGGTAGACAGGTAAAGGTCACTCCTCTATAGTGTCTTTTAATTCACTGTGCCATGATTGTCAAGATATATGACGAGTAATATTTTATTTGTATTTTGATCCTATGCATCTATCTTCGCTATCCTTATTTCGTGAATCTGCATCAGTCAGAAAGATATTTTCAAAGAAATAATGAATAAAATAGAACTGAAGATATGTTATCGTTTATGTAAGAATAGTTTATTTGCTGGAATGTATAGAATTGGGTAACTTTAAAATTGAAAGTCCAAAATATCATAAAGAGAGAAATAATCATATAATACATTGTAAAATTAATTCAGAAATGAATATAAGATTTTGAAAAGAAATCTAAACTAAGTATTTAAAAGTGATAATAAAATTTGAATGAATTTTTTTTTTATATAATATTTTTAGAAAATAAGTATTGCATATTTATTAAGAGAATATTCCAATAAGGTATAATAAACATATACTTGTGCATGGTATATTAATAGTTGTAATTATATCATCCGAAGTAAGGCTTGGATGAGAATATTAGGATTAATAAACATCGGATAATGAACAATAAAAACCTAATACCGAATGTAGAACAATGTTTTGACTTTGTAAGATTCCATACAACCAATATAAAACTAAAATTTGTTATTTTGTAGAATTTTACTACGAATGTAAATTTTGTAAAAAAATATAATTTTAATAATATTAGGGATGCAAAGTGTTAGTGATAATCATATAAGAAATGCATGTTGTAACAAGCTAACCATAATAATAAATCAAATAATAATACTGTATTTTCTTAAGCGTTTTAAAAATAAGATTTAACTAGGAAAAGTAAATAATATTTTGATTTCATTTATAAACTAATAAACTAAGTGAGATATGAAAGTAAGGGATATCCAATGTATATAGTGTAAAAATATTGTTAATTTATTTATGTTGTTAATAAACTTTGTTTTAAATTTGTTTTAAAGTTTTGTGTCCGCGTTGTTATTTCTTCACATGGATGCATGAAATCACGATACATTTATAATTGAAACAGACATATAGGTTTTGCACAAAAAGGTAAACATAAAAGTGTTATAATAATTTTGAGAATTTATTGGTATGTTAAAATTAAAAGATCATAATTTTATATTATTTATTGGTCATAAGTCGGTTGCCACAATATTACATTAAATTATATGCTAAAGTTGCCACACGTATTCTGTTGTCAGATTATTAAAATACTACCACGTACGTATTTATTTATTTCATTTAGGAAGAAATAAGATTATATTATATTATTATTGTTATTATTATTTTTATTTTTGTTAGTTGCTGTGTAGTAGATTATGACATAAAATTCCCTTTTCATATTTTACTACCGTAATTTTAAATCAGTTAGAATACAATTTATGAACCTGAGATTTTATTTTGTTTTATTTTACTTCATTTTATTTAATTAAGCTAGATTCTTGTTATAAAGAAGATTGAGATATGATTATTATTTTAATCGTAGTGAATAGAGCTCGGAAAGTCGTAAGAATACTATGAGTTAGTTATTTTGGTATAGTAAAAAGGGGGAATAGTGTTCTTATGCCATTGAGGTAGTATCGTGTGGATAATGTCTCAATGTAGTCTATCTCGTTCCCGTATTGTCACTCCATGTCTCATGAAAATAGTAAATATTTGTTAATTCATTTTAAAATTGAACCGTATTTGTATTTTAGAAATTAGAGCTAGTAATCATTTTAATCAATGCTGAATATTTCATTTATTTATTTGTTAACTGAGCTAGAACCCGGAATATTCGTAATAAACAATATATTTTGGGGTGAGGATGCGCGGGGGAGAGGTTAGAATATATATATATATATATATATAACTTTGTACAATAATAAAATATATAATTTTCAAATTATATTAAGTCTTTTGTTTATTTAAAAACATTATATTAATGTACATATATATTAAAAAAACTATATCAAATGTAAAATTAAACAAAAGTAGTCAATTTTTTTTTAAAAAATGCACAACAATCTATTTCAATGGTTGTATTATGGTCGTATAAAACTGTGTTTGTTTGAATAAAAGTCTGCCTTAGTCAAAAAATCAACAGGCTGTATATAATTGTACTTTTTACTAAATGTGTTTTGTCAACATTTATTTAATTTTGAATTTGGTGTAGGTTATTTAATTTCAATAATTAATTTAGCTTTAGGATATATATATATTATGGACGCTCGAGCGTGTGTGTTTGTCTAAAACTTTCTAACGATGGCACTTTACTTGAAATTAAATTAGATCATTCTTAACATTTCGAACTCATTAATAAATATTCTTAAAAAAAAAACACAAACATTGTTTTAAAATGTCAAATACTTTCTTCAATTGTTAGCACACAGACATTTCACTACTAAATCTAAATGATAGTAATAACCCACTATATATTTGCTCACATATGGAATAATAATGTTGAATATTAAAACATAATTTCCAAATTATAATATCTTTCTCCAGTAAGAAATTTCACGTCAATTATATATATATATATAAACTGATTTTGCTGTATATATTACAAGGAAATCAAGTCATATATCACTGACTTAATTTAATAAGCTTGTATTACAAATGTTATATAAAGAGCGTGCCAATAATGTTTAACATGGGGTATCTGAACTTTGTTCAATCTCATACAATTATTTAAATTAGATAGCTGAATTTGAAGACATATGGATGTGTAAAAATTTCAGATTGTTTACTTAATGATTAACCATTAGGTAAAGTGTTGGGCTTGGCCTTATATTTTAAATGTAATGTTTGGATATCCTAGCACCTCACTGAGGAATGCCATAAACACAAAGCAGATCTGGGGATAGAAATATTCTGAAAAGCTGGTAGAAAAACTAATGGCTTGCTCATTATATAACATTTGTAGTAAGTCATGTGATATATGAATTGATTTCCTTACATTATTGTTTTGCTCTTAAGGCTTTGGCGATTTTATATTGCTAAAGCTATTAATATATAGTATATCTGAACTTTGTTCTGTCCTGCATGGCTATTTAAGTTAAATAATTGGTTATGAAAGTATATGGATGAATGAAAATTTCATATTTTCTACTTAATAGATAACCATTAGATAAAATACTGGGCTTGACCCTGTACTTTAAATCTAATGCTTGAATATCATAGTGTATCACTGAGGAATGCCAAAAACATGAAACCGGTCTGTAGGTATATTTTGAAAAGCTTGTTAAGAGCTATTGACATGCTCATTATATATATATATAGTAATAAACAGTTCGTATGTTTACTGGTGTAACTATATAACAGTCAAATTATCATTTTTTAGGATAAATAAAAAAATATTAAAAAATTAATATTTTTAAAAACAATCAACTTATTATTTGCTTTATTGTAATATAGAGGATTTGAACATAGACTTTCAGCATCCCTTCAGCTATTTGAATCTATCTCATAAAACCATATTCAAATTCTCCATATTATATTAAAATTCCAAGTATATAAAATATACGTGACATTTGCTTTATTTTTAAATTTTATTTAAAGAATAATAAATATTTGTCATAATTGAAATTATAGTTGCTTAATTAATTAAAATATTTTTTAAAATAATTTTAAATTATTAATTGATTGACATTTGTTTACAAAATAATTTACGTTGTTAAGCTTTTAATTAATTTGATATTTTCTAAATTAAAATTTATTTTCGGGAAGAAAAATCAAACGATTTTAAAGTAAGTGGAAGTTTATTACAGGATTATATATATACACTAAAATGAAGTATTTTACAGGCAAAATATATAGCATAATTTATAGTATTCTTCAATTTAACCGGATAAAATTTTAAAATATGTAACTCTGGTTAGTTTAACAAAAGAACATTTTTTTAAAACTTTTTAAAGATGTTATCGAGCGGTCGTTGCATAAACAGAAAAAGTTACTGCGAAGGAATTAGAATAGAGTTTAATGCTAGTGCGAAAAAATATACACTATCTTCACCACTTTTTATGTCTTAGCGAAAATTCCGTACTTTCTCTAAAATTAATGCACTATTGTGATGCAATCGTTATCAAATAATATTTTAAAAAAAAAACATATTTATTTTAAGAGAGTGAATTGTATTTATTAGCAAAAGTAATGAACAATTTAAATACTATCTACATAAAAGCGTTTCTTTATATAGATTAATAAAAGCCATCAAATTAATTTGAATCCAACTGTAAGTTCGTCTTCACACTTCAAATTTGATCTTTGCTATTTGTTTATATTGATTTTTGTTTTGACTGAAAAAAATTGCAATATTTAACATTTTGTTTTTGTTCGATTCCTAATATTTTTTTTTCCTACAATTTTTAATTAATCATTTGCAACATTTTATATTCTTGCAACGACTATCTAATAAGATCTTTACCCAACTAAAGATAAATATTATTTATCTAAACAAATTGTAATTCAATTTTTACATTTAAAGAAGTTTAGCCAAAAAAGAATTGTTAAATTGTATCTGTAAAATGTTTCTCAGTGTGGCAGTCAAACCCATGAGCTATATATATTTTATAGATTATATTTATCTGTTTAAGGAGATTTATTTAAATTTCTTTATATCAATAATTGCAACTTCTGTGGACAAGTTGCAAATTTTAGTGTCTATATAAATATATGGGAACGTAAATAAAGGTGGGATCCTAACTTTTTTGTTAAAAGGAGGTTGACTTGGCAGCAGTTTGAGATTGTTATCTATATTGGGATTGTCTAAGTATTGACTGTTTTCTAATGGGTATATATATATATATATATATATATATATATATATATATATATATATATAACAAGTCATAAATTTCGTAACTTGCTTTTAAGCTTGCATTTAAATGATCACTAGATGGAGCTTACCAATAGCTCTAAGCAAGCTTTATTTTTATAAGTGCTGAAAGAGAAAGAATTCAAAATTTCTACCATTAAGTTTCGAGCTTAAGGCTCATCTCAGTGGAGGGTTGTGACTCTAAAAACTAGATCTAAATTACTAACTCAAAAGTCAGCACTTATAAAACAAGCTGAAAGTCTGAAATTTTCAGACATGCGTAAATGTCTTCAAATCCAGCTTTTCAAACCAGATAACTATATGGGTCTGAATTCAGTTCAGTTTCACCATACAGTAAAAGCCTCTGCAATATAGCACCGCAAAAACCTTCAAAGGTACACTTATAACATTTAATAAACAAGTCATAAATTTCATAACTTACTTTTAAGCTTGCATTTAAAGGTATATAGATTTATTTCTGCCAGATTGTGGTTCAAACCAAAGTATACACAATAATTATTCTGGCAGTGAGATCAGAAATAACCATATTTTAGTCAACAATTATGCAATTCATCTGATTCCAAATATATTAATATTGCATTTAATAAAATAATTCTAGACAAAGATTATCTTTAAAGTAAATGTGAGAAAGATATTATTTATATATTTATAGATGTGGGAAGAAAATCTTTATAATTGAAATTTCTTTATTTTTCATTTTATTTCCCCACTATTTGAGACAATTAATAAAAGCTTCTAAAACTGTTTTTCATTAGAAGTAGTAGTCATCATCATCATCATCATCATAATAATAATAATAATAATAATAATAATAATAATAATAATAATAATAATAATAATAATAATAATAATAATAATAATAATAATAATAATAATAATAATAATAATAATAATAATAATAATAATGTAACTAGAAACCTAAAAGAAATATGCTATAATCTTAATATGATTAACGAGGTTTGTAAAAAAGATTCTTATGAAGCTTAAAGACAGTTTTCTTCAAAATAAACTGAGATTTTTGGTTTGCAAACCAAAAATGTCAGTTTATTTTGAAAAAAAAGTGTAGATGATAAATTTTAAAATTAATATAAATATTTTATTGGTATGCACTTTTACTTAATAGAAGAATTCTTGGTAATTTTAAAGGTTGAATATATAAGTATAGGGAATTTGAACTCAGATTGAATATATGTGGGTTTTTTAAATTTATATTCTTTCAAAAGTATGTAATGAATATTACTTGGCTAATTAAAAAAATAACTTTTAAATAATTATTTACGTTTAAGGATTTTTATAGCTATAGTTAAACAGATTATTGAAGATTGATAGGTGTATTTGGTTTTAATAATAGTTTTCTTATTTAAAAATATTGAATAGTAGACTTATATCTACTTAGTTTTATGGTTAATAAGTCATATATTTGACAATTGCATCCGTTGAATATATAAACAATAAAATCGCATTTTATAAAGATTGAACATAAATATTTGATCATATAAAAATTATATATGTAAATATAAACTTACCAGCTGTTAATATTATATAATACATTGAGATTAATACTCCAAGACTGATTTATTAAGTAAATTAATACTATCAATCCAGGCAGAGATATTTTTTAAAAAAAAAGATGGCCCTTCTTTTCTCTTTTAACTCAATTTAAATCTTAAGCTATTTAGAGAAAAAGCATAAATAGTTTAAATCACTTATATTGCTTTATTAAAGCTATATTATGTTAATTGACAAATTGTTTCAATTTACAGTTTGTCAATACCAAATCAAATATAAAATAATACAAAGCAATTTGAAATATAACTTTAATAAAATAATATAATGGATTTAAAATCTTTATGCTTTCTCTCCAAAGTGCTTAATATTAGCCTCTCTAAATAAAATAAGGTAAAAGGAAAAGGAGATTGAAACTTTTCTCTAAAAATGTTTATTATATGCCTTGGATTGAGTGTATTTCATTTATTTAATAGGCTAGTATTGAAGTGTTAATCTCTCTCTCTCTCTGTATCTCTCTGTATCTCTCTCTCTCTCTTTCTCTCTCTCTCTCTCTCTCTCTCTATATATATATATTTGTGTATTTTATATATATATATATATTCCCGTTATATTAATTATTTCACCTGCAGTTAAAAAAACTATTACATGATATACATTTTGTTTGTTCATTAGAATAAATGAGTTTTATACATAACATTGGGGAAATTTACACATTATTAGAAGATTAAAAATTAAACATCACTTGATCACGATCTTTTATACTAGCACGTAATTGTTATTAAACAAGGAAAAACTCTCTATACAGTAGTGCCACCCTGTGCCATCCAGATGAAACAATGGATGCCAAAAGGCTTGTGCATAAAATCCCTATCTAGTTACTCATCTAAGGCTCATCACTGACGAAGGCCATAAGCCAGAAACTGGTCTGGGGATATTGGATGAGTAGGCACTAGATAGGGATTTTATGCACAAGCCTTCTGGCATCCAGTGATCACTCTGGTTGGCACAGGGTGGCACTACTGTATGGAGAGTTTTACCTTGTTTAAGATTAAAAATTAATCGATTTTTATTTACATTTCTCTTTGATTTAAATTGTCAATATTTATCTATATATTTAATAAATCTTTATTAGCTATTATATAGGATGATGGTTTAATATTAGAACATTGTCGTGAATTCTTACGCAATTAATCATTATTGTTTTATGTAATTATATATAACGTAAAAACAAAAACAAATTTGGAATAATAATATTTTTTATTACTCATCCATTGTGTTAGATATAACTCACTTAATGAATAATATTTCTGTAGTGTAATTTTGACCCCACCATTCTCAAACAAAGTAGGGATTGATTATGGACTGGCCAATTGATGAGAAATGATTTAGCATGAAATCCATAACTTGGGGATCATACATTTTTTACATGTCTTTGTTCATATGTTTATGTTTACAGCCCTCCACAAAACGTTAAAAGCAGATAGAAAACAGTCCCTATCTTGTATGTGAGGATTGTAGTGAAAATCACACTGCAGAAATGTTCTACTAATTGGGAAGTATCTTTATTTTACTAATTTAAATAAAGAAAAGATGGCCTTCTGGTAATCTGCTTTTAATAACTTGAAATATATATATATATATATATATATATATTTATATATATAATAATGTTTATATATATATATATATATATATATATATATAAACATTATTTGTAAAAATATAATTTATATTTTTAACAAATGTAAGCATTGTAATAGTTTTAAATATGTAGTGATTTTTGTTATTTTTATTTTAGAAAAGTCAATATCAGATTATTATAGAAGGGCCAATGAAAATTGTATATGTTTTTGCATTAAAAGTTAAGTATTGGTGGTCGAGAGGTCAGTGATGGCAGCTTTACAAGCAGTTGGCCCAGGTTCGCTTCCCAGCTGATGCTATGACACATGAAAAAAAAAGATTTATCTTGTGAATGTACCTCTAGTTGTTTTATAGTGACAAAGAAGTTACAGTAATATATAAACGTTTAAAGGAACATAGTTCACATCTTCCACCAATAGTCACATGTTATAATTTAATAATTTTTTTCAGATATAAAGTTGAAATATTTTTAAATACATAGAGATTTCTTTTAATTTTTATATTAAAAAGGTTATAATCAGTTAATAGTAGACAATAATCAATAAAATTTATATACTTTAAATACTTTTCACATTCAAAAGTTGATTTTTCTTCTAAATGCATCAAAAGTATATTGTACAAAAAAGTAAGTAGAAAAAAATGTGAGTTTTGTTTTCTTAAAGGTGTTCATATTTACTGTAACTTCTTCATCACTTTAAAAGAATTAGAAAGCATTTAACCAGTTCATTTTTCCAGATGTTATAGTAGTGTTTGAGATTTTTAAAAGTAGAATTTGCTTTTGTTGCCCTCTGCTGAAAAATTTGCAAAGCTTTTTTATGGCTTTAAAATTCACCTATATCTATTTTCTGATACTTCAATTTTAAAAAAAAATCAAAAGAGGTCATAAAAATAGAACAGTCAACATCACACAGTAATTAAAACTATACAATGAGAGTAGATATTGTATATTTGGCAAGCTTATACTTTGCGATTGTAATTTGAGGAAATATTATGTTCATAGGAAAAATATTATGATGCTTTAAATAATTGAATTTTTGGAAAGTTTGTGATTTCATTTATATCATAATTGTATAATAAAGATTACAAATCAAAAATAAATTTTATTACATATTTATTTTTTACAGAAATGTTTTATTTTAAAATATGAAATAAAATATTCTCTGAATATTGTTACTATAGAGATTACAGTCATGGAAAACACATATATCTAGAAATGAGTCACTCAACAGATTGTTA
This sequence comes from Epiperipatus broadwayi, assembly GCA_028023455.1. Taxonomy (NCBI): domain Eukaryota; kingdom Metazoa; phylum Onychophora; class Udeonychophora; order Euonychophora; family Peripatidae; genus Epiperipatus; species Epiperipatus broadwayi. The sequence goes on from JAQFVV010006699.1 coordinate 300,304, forward strand.
TAATATTTAGCAATATAAAAATTACATTTTTTAAATTTTTAAAGCATAAATTGCTATCTTTAGTAGTTATTAAAATAATTCATTCAGGTTTTTAAAACAAACATCAAACAATGATTTTATTCATTTTGCAAATTGAATTAGTTCCACCTGAAATTTGATGACATGACAGCATTTTGTTTTGATTAAAATCTAATTTTAAAATAATTCCAAAATCAAATATGATATTTTAACTTTATTTAATTTTTAAACAAAAATATTTATCACATAAGGTCAAATTTATTATATTCTGATAAATAATAATGGTTTAGTATCAAATAAAAGTTGAAAGCTTAAATCTAGTGAGAATAAAAAATCTGTCAGAATATTTGTAGAAAAATTAATAGGCTAAAAGATAAATCTTCTTTTAAATGCAAAAAAAAATACAATATATAATTTGTATTGGATACTGTTTATTATCATGTGCTGTATTTTTTCTAAAATAAAAAAACCCAAATATTTATGCATTTAAAAATACTTTAACAATTAGGTTTGTTAAAAAAATATTAAATTATAACATTGGATTGATGGTAGAAGAGTCTACTGTATAATAACAAAAGTTTAAAAAGATTTGAGCTGTGTTTTCTTAAACATATGTATATTGACTTTAACTATTTTATTTCTATAACAAGACTAGAACTGTATTAAAAAGAGGTATTCTCTTATGGAAAAAAACATTTATATTATACAATTTTTAATGGTCACTTTCTATTATCATCTTATTGTGATTTGTCTAAAATAAAATATATCTGTTAAAAAGTTATTAAATTATAACATTTAACTGTTGATGAGAAGTCTATTATACAATAAGAAATGTAAAAAAGTGTGGGATTTGTTGCTTTAGACATGTTTATATTTACAATAAATGTTTGGTCTCTATAAATGTATAATAGATGTTTTTAAAAGGTCCCCCTTTTGAATATAAAATGTATTTACAATAAACTATTTCCATTGATCACTATCCTTATCATCTAATTGTGATTTTTCATTTTCCACACATTTAAAAATATTTCAACAATTATCTTTTAAAAATTTTTAAAATATTATCTTAGATTTTTTGTAGAAGAGACTGTTGTACAATAAATAATGTAGGTAACGTTATGAGCTTTGTTGCTCCCTAGATATATCTATTATTATCTGATTGTGATTTTTCTAAAGTAAAAATAAGCTAAATGTTCATTTGTTTATAGTTATGATTTTGATGATAAAAATTTTGTTGGTAAGGATAAAGATTATATGACTTTACCATTTAAGGCTTCAATATATAATTTGGTTTGTAAGAACAATCATTTGTCAGGTGGAATTAAGGTTGCCTAGAAGAAAGGTTCTGATTTGAATTAGTTACTTATAGTTCAAAACAGTCTATTGATAGTAGGTCTATTCCTGTTATTGTTTATAAAATTCCATGTAGTTGTGGTAAATTTTATGTAGGCCAGAGTAAGTTTAGCCTTAATGAAAGGGTTAAGGTTCATATAAGTAGAGTTAAACATAGGTATCTTAACTCAGATTTATATATTCATGAATTGAATACAGGTCCTAAAATATTGTTTAACAATGCTTTGGTTATTTTTTATGAAAAGAATGAGTTAAAAAGGGGAAGAAAGGAGTCTTTGATGATAAAACTTCTTGATTCCGAGGCTAGCAATCTGTAAATAAAATGGTATCATTTAATAATCAACATTTTATATATTTAGATTTAAATAGTTATTTAATAAAAGGTATTAATAAAATATATAACTGCTATATGCATATTTAATTAATATTTAATAAAGTGTGTGTTCATAATGTTGAATTTTATAAAAGTTAAAAGAAAGATAAAGGTAAAGAAACCTAGCGGAATGAATATTTTAATTGTTAGTGTTTAAACTTTATTAGGTTACTAAATTGCTAATAAGTTAGGTAATTTATTTCATTTAATTTCATTTATAATTATAATTCAGTTAATTATCAAAATAATTCAATAGTATTTAGTACTCAAAGTTTAGGTTTGTTATTAAAATAAGCTTGTCTTAAATAAAACTAGTTTCTAATTCTTGTGTGTGTGTGCATGGATGGATTTACTTATTGACTTTTAAATCTTTGATTTCATTCATTAAAATATTTAATTTATTAAATTTTAAAAATAAAGTATGTTATAAACTTGGCAAATAGAATGGTTAAATTTATTATTTTAAACTTCTGATATAACAATCAAGATAAAATATTATTGGATTTTAAATTATGAGAATCAGTAAATTATTATATTTATTTTATTATTATTATTTAAAAAAACAACTTTATTCATGTTAATTAGTTGTTTGTTATTAACTTAGAAATGGAATGCAGAACTCAGAAAGCTGACACGTGATGTCTTTTTTTAAAGGAAAACTAAAGACAAAGGAAGTTTGGATTAATTTTTTTTATTACCGGCTTTTGTCATCGTCTAAATTTTAATAGTGTAATTTTTTTTAAGTTTTTATTTTTATAAAGCAAATGCTAAAGTGTATTTCTTTAAAATCATTAACTTAGGATGGATGGCTAAAGGAATTAAGGTACCAGTTTCATGCTTATTAAACTAAAACTTTCTAAATTTCATTGTAACATCATGTGCCAAGATAATATGTGTTGTTTATTACTTAATTTTCAAAAAGTAGAATTGTTATTTAACTTAGGAGTTCGACAGGTGAAAATGTTTCCATTAATTAAGCAAATCATATTGATTAGTATACTAAATCATTTTATGATAATAACTCTTGTTTTTTGTTTTTTTTGGGGGGGATGCAAATTTAAAACCAAGTTTAAAAAATAAATAAATTAAGAACTGTTCAAAATTAAACTGACTTAAATAAATGCTTCGTTATTAACTATTAACTTTTAAAACAAAGGAATGTCCAAATGATTTTTTAAAAAAAAATTAAAAAAATTCTGCAAATACAAACTGCCTCCTAAAATTTAAATTGTATTAATAAAATAAAATATTTTTTTTACGATGGAAATGTTCATTGCTCATTTGCATTTTGCAGAGAGAATGGAAACTTTTAAAAAAGATTCTTGTTAAGAAATTAAATTGAATAAGCCAGAATAAATAAAAGAAGAGTTGATAAATGATAATAATAGACATTTAGTGAAACTGCAGACAGTTCTTAGAATTCAACATTTACTAATAAATTTACATAATTGTCATACTTTAAAACTAGCTAGCTCATGTTTATATTGTGTCTTTATACAATGGATCCATACCTGTTCATGTTTAAAATAATATATCTCACTTACGTGCTTGTTATTTACTGTAGTAAAAGTTGTAGCTGCTTTGTTGTTTAAAAAAAAGTATTAGTTTAAAAAGTATGAAAACGTTGATATTATGCATACAGCTAATGATATGAGACTTCATACCATAGTTTGCTTACTGCTGCTGAAGCTTTACTAATGAACTGGTTTATCATTACTATTATCAGTATTTTTGTTTTTAATTTATTTTAAAAAAATGGTAACATAATAGTTATATATATATATATGATCAACAGATGGCGTTTTTACCAAAAACACGATCAAGCGTTTGTTTACATAAACGATCAAAGAGTCAGAATTAACTATCTCTTTCGTTTTAGCCCACTTTCAGATCAGCTGATTTCAAGCTATTTTGCTGTCATCAGTGAAAGACAGAGCCTGACTCTTTGATCGTTTATGTAAACAAACGCTTGATCGTGTTTTTGGTAAAAACGCCATCTGTTGATCATAAATACAAGCGTAAGCAGGTTTTAACGTGATTAAAACTTGTTTTTGTTTTTCATATATATATATATAATGCTTTATTTTATATGTCAATGTATCTTACTTTATTGTTTGAAGATATCTCAAAGAATTTGCAATTAAGTGTGTGGATATTTTATTATACACAGGTAAATTTAAAGATGTGGGTGAAGGGTTTAATTTAAAGTTACCTATCCTATTGTAATTTAAGGACCAACAACCGTTACATATGTGTTTATCAGAAATTTAATATTTAACAGAAAATGCCCTCTGTATTTTTCTGTGAACAATTTTTTTTGTTATAGCCATTTAATTAATAATATTTATTGCATCAGTCTCTCCACTATAATTTCATTCGTATTTATTATGCTCCTTGTTTGTTTGCATAGTCCTTATCTTATGCTAATATTTACTATTCTATTTGAATGTGTTTATAGTCGTTTTGACTAATACTTTCCTGTGGGTTTCAGATATTGTTTACTGTGTGTAGTTTAGTGTGGAGTTTATATAAGCAATTAGTTTTATTATTAGTGATAAATTTGCATCTTGCCATTGTTAGAATTAGTTATGCTTTATAGCTCTAGATTTTATCATATAGTATACTATTTATTATGTTTGTGGGATGAAGTTCCTCTCCCATTGTTAAATATATTTGCCATGCGAGTATAATGCTTCCATGTTTTTCAAGATATTTTCATGTATAGCTTAGATAGCTAGATCCCATGGAGAGGATGATTTGTCATTGGTGCATTTTCTCCTTTTCCTTAGATGGTGAGACTGTGTCATACATTTATGCCTAAGAGATAGGCTTGGGAGCCACCATTATTATAGTCATGTTGTCTTGCTATGAGGAGCTTCTTTAGTGATGTTATCCCTCATGTGCTATTTGAAAGATTAAATTTTCCACCATTGATGGTGTAGACTATTGTATTTATAAAAGTTATGGCAATGATAGCTAGTTGTTGAGGTAGTCATCTCCTTAGATGAATTCAGTAATTTTCAGTGCTTTAATTGATTATAGTAATATCCACATTGTGCTACTGTGCTTTGCCAGCAGTATACAAGCAAATCCACAAGATTTAATAATTTAATTGCTCAGTTTAAAGCATAGCATGATGGGAATCCACAGACACAATGCTATTTTATATATGCCATATGAAGAAATTCGTAGAGAGATTTTGTAACTTTTTTAAAACCTAGAGATTTTTATTATTATTATTATTATTATTATTATTATTATTATTATTATTATTATTATTATTATTATTATTATTATTATTATTATTATTATTATTATTATTATTATTATTATTATTATTATTATTATTATTATTATTATTATTATTATTATTATTATTATTATGTGGACATTAAGTAAATTAAATATCAGGGTATGTATGCCTTCTGATGAATGGTTTTATTTAACATTTAGTTTTTCAAGATTAACACAGTGCTAGGCAATAATCATTAGTGATGTGATGATGACAGTTATCATCATCATTTTAACCATCTAATTTAGAAGCAGCAATAGATTAGATTGAACTTAATTTTTTATTTTTATTATTATTACTTTATTTAAAAGTAAGATATCATAAATAAGTGTCCGATTATAAAATATATGAGAAAATGTTAATCAGCGTATGGTAGAAACTAGTCAACCATTATAATTATTATTTTCTATTGCATTAAATGTTTGTTTAATGCACTGTTTTTAGGTAAAATAAATTGAGATGTATCATCTAAATATTCTAGTGATTACTCATAACAGTTTATGGTACTAAAATTTGGTAATTTTAAAACTAGGCAACCAAGAGAGGAATAGGCTTTGAGTAATGTTGATCTTACTTATTTATCCCTCAGAATCAAATGTAAAAGTACATCCAGTACCTATGATGTCCAAACTTTTATTGTATTAGCGTGCTTGGTAAATAATTGTTTTTAATGTTTGGCTTTTAATAAATGTATTTTTTTTTTTTGTAAATTATTAAAATTTCGTTTTTGAGTATTTTTTCTGTCTGAAATTCTTTTTATTGGTTCCACCAATCCATAAAGTAAAATAAAAAAAATATTTTTTCAAATCAGATAATTATTAGTTTTGTGATCCAAAATCACTAATACTGGATAAGAAACATGAGATAAATATTATTTGTAATTAAATTTTTTAAATTAATAATTGTTCATTTAAGCATTGCAATGGATGTATCTATACATAAGTCAGACTGCACATTATTTACCTATTATCAGAATTCAAACGTCGTAAATTAAGTATTTTATCCATGTTGTTTAAGATAAAAGAGGGAAACGAAATGTACCTTTTTTCTTCTATTATTTGAATGTCATTCTAGGTAAAAGGCTATAATATTCTAAATTTTATTATTATTATTTTAGGCATTTGTTGATTAAATTAAGCATTTATTTTGGTAATCTAAGTGATTATTATTGTGATCTTAATAGAATACAGTAACTGATTAGAAATGTTATGTTCTTAAAGCCTGCTAAGATGTCAGTCACTTGCCTTGAAACACTGTATCATGGTTTATTTAATAGAATACTAGAGAAAAATCATGAGATATTTATTTTGCTTTACTTAAAATACATTTACTTATTTAATTGATTACTTTAGTGTTAGCATAAAGATTCATTATTATTTGTTAAAATATTTACTTAGTCACTCTACAAAATGTAGAGGAAATCAGATCATATCAGTGGATAATATTAAACTGTATAAGAGATTTTGCTAGACATAAGAGTCTATTAAGGAATACGTTTTGAAAGTGCAAATATAGGAGAGATTTACTTTATTATAAATTATTGATTAGGGAATGATTGGAGTTTTCTCTTTTCCCAAATTATATGTTTTATTTAGAATAATTTATTTTATCAGAGTTAAGTTCTTTCTTTATCTTAACTGTATATTTCTGTAGGTAATTTTTTTATATCTAACTGACCACTGAGCTTAGCCGTGGTACATTCCTTATTGTTATCTGTAAGAGTTTCAACCCAACCCCATTATTGTTTAAGAGGTAGCTTATCCAACCAATTAGAACTTGTTAGAGTTTTCTCTGAGATATTTCTAAAGATTAGAAATAGGGCTTCAACTTAGAAATATGACTTAGGACATGGTGATATATATATATATATATATATATATATATATATATATATAATTTACAAATCAATATATATATATCAAAATACAGTACAATTTATATAAATTATATTCTTTTAGAAGTACTTTCGACTATACACTTTGTTGTCTTTATCAACTATATAACGTTGAATAATCAAAACGAGACAACCCTTAACAATACCCATAGTTCAATTCAGATTTCCCACAATTCTGTTATCTTAACATTTGATGACTGGCGATTCATTAACATTTGACGATTTTTTGAAATCAACATAGCCTCTTTTATTTTACGTTTATTATGACAACGTTCAATTTGAATAATTTTCATATTTTTATAATCAAATTTAAATCCATATTGAAATCATCAAATGTTAATGAATCGCCAGTCATCAAATGTTAAGATAACAGAATTGTGGGAAATCTGAATTGAACTATGGGTATTGTTAAGGGTTGTCTCGTTTTAATTATTCATCGTTATATAGTTGATAAAGACAACAAAGTGTATAGTCGAAAGTACTTCTAAAAGAATATAATTTATATAAATTGTACTGTATTTTGATATATATATATATATTGATTTGTATATTACATATATTGTGAAACGAATACAGATATCAAACTTTATTTATTATATATATATATTCACTAGAATAAAAACTACAAAATTTTAAAAAATGCCTGTATAAAATTAAAGATTAAAATTCATTTTTTTAAAATTTTGTAGTTTTTATTCTAGTGAATATTGTTATTATACTTATATTATTTGATATTATATATATATATATGTGTGTGTGTGTGAAATTTGAAGTCCTCCCCCAACAATTTAAAACTGTTGAGATAAAATAATAAAAAAAAATCTGACACAGTTTTCAAAAATAAAAGTTAAAACAAAGAAATAAAAAGATAATAACAATTTAAAAATTAATATTTTAAAATATTAAAAGTACCTGTTAAAATGTAGTATTTTGCAGAAGTTTAATGTTTAAAGATTATCAAAAAGAAGGCTGTATTTAACAGTTAATAATAAAAAAAGATTGTCATGGGCATAAAAATCAATAGAAGTTTTTCAAAAACATCAGACAAGAATCATTAGAATGTATTCTCACCAAAAGTTGAATGGCCAATGAGGAAAGAAAATAAACATGTGGACTTCTGAGAAGATTGGTGCTAGATCGATCCAAAAACTGATAGATAAGAAAATCCTAAAGAGGTAAATAGGGTAGTAGAGTTTGCTTAAGAGGTTTTTGTAGCAGACACATGGTGTGAAAGCATCAAGACTATTACTAGTGAAATCCATATTATAAGACTACTGGCCCAACAAAGCTTGGAGCACTGTGAATAATAAAAAGCAGGAATCTGTAAGTAATAAAATATTAAATGAAAAAATAAGTGATTAAATATTATATCTTCAAATGTCTGGGTAATAGAAAGTAGCTTTTTTCTCTCCTCTGCCCTCTGTTCAGTTATGAAGTAAAAAAAAAAATCTGGCCTGTGAACAGACCATCGACTTGTTAAGCTCTCAGAACACCCTTTATTGATTGGAAAATGTATAGTGAACCGCCAGCAGATTCAAGTTCAGCTAGGGAAATTGTACACTTTTTATAGCCTTTTATAATACGTAAAAATATTTTGTAAATTGCATTTATTAAGTTAAAATATAATATAATGAAATGTTACTTTTAAATTGATTTGATTGTAAGTAATACAAAAAGGAAATATATTTAAAAATGGAATGCGTTGGAGTAATAGGTAAAATAAAATTATTTTGTAAGATGCGTTTTTTCAAAAAGCTTTAACAAAATGAATTGCCTCTGGGTCCACACACACACATAAATTACGAAAATGTTTATATTTGTGAATTAAGAAATAATAATAAAATACATCCAAATAATGACTTCAAACGCATTGAAATGATGAATAAGTGGTTCAAACCCACATCTATTATATTAAGTAATAATAAATCTCTTCTAAATAATGACTTCAAACTACATTGATATGGGAAATAAGTGGTTCAAACCCACACCTAATATATTAAGTAATAATAAATATCTTCCAAATAATGACTTCAAACTGCATTTATATGATGAATAAGTGGTTCAAACCCACACCTAATATATTAAGTAATAATAAATCTCTTCAAAATAATGACTTCAAAATATGATGAATAAGTGGTTCAAGCCCACACTTGTATGATATATAAAATAAAAAAAACCCAAATACTTCAAAATACCTGAATTAAAATAAATACTCCAAGATATCTGGATTAGAGTAAATACTTCGGGATACCTAGATTGAAACAAATATATCTAGATACTTGGATTAAAATAAGTTCTTCAAAATACTTGGATTAGAATAAATACTTCAAGATATCTGGATAAATTAATTACTTCTATACAGATGGATACATATCTATGCAGATGTGGGAGCTTCAAACCTAGAAGGACAATTCCCACCCAGGAACAATCAGAAAAACATCCGTAATGTGCACATGGAAATGAAGACAGCCAGTATATAGACTGTTAGCAAACTTTTTCTTCTTCTGTAAGAACTTTGTAAGTAATGTTGTTATTATATAAAATTATTGTTTCAAAATAAATAATACCTTTTGTCAATTTTATTTGCATCATTTATCCATTTATGCACTGGTTTACAAGAATCTCATGCCTCCTAAGCTATGGTTGGCATAACCAGATGATGGTAAGTATGGTTATAGAGAGATGGAATTCTAGTGGCACCATTTGGGAAACCAAACACATAAATTTCTAGATGCTTCCAGTATGCTATATCCTCTGATGAGCAGAAAATATTGTTATAGGTGGGGTAACATCTGCATTGGGGAATGCCAATCGATAGTTTCTTCCTGCAATATGCTCATCAGGAAATAAAACAAAGAGTGGGGTTGGTCAGTACGTCTGGTTACAATATATATATATTCCAGCTCATATATTATTATTATTATTATTATTATTATTATTATTATTATTATTATTATTATTATTATTATTATTATTATTATTATTATTATTATTATTATTATTATTATTATTATTATTAAAATAGCATATATGTTATTTAAAATATAAAAAATTGAAATGAAATTTTAAAAGTTTTTTTGCAATCAATTAAAGGGAGATAAAAAATAATAATTAGATCGTGGACGTTTATATATATAAGTTTGTCTATTGTTTTATTTCTAATTCTTAGAAAGTGTTGTTTTTAATTTTTAAACATAGAAGGGGAAATAAAAAAAAGGAAGTATGGATTTTTTCTGCAATTAGTTCTATTGTTGAAACTTTGATATTGGAGGTATTTTTATACTATCTATTACCCTCATCAATTTGGAATGTTTCCACAGGATTATAAGAAAAATATTACCAAAAAGGGATATATTGAAGGTGTGAACCCAGACTTTGAGGACATAAAAAACTATAAATTATGGGATTGTCTTCTTGTTTAAATTAATTGGAATTTTGCCAAAGATAATTATTGATCGATTGCTTTTTGATTTGGCTTGGATTTGTCTACAATTTAAAACCTGCAAAGCTAAATTAAATAATATTTTAAAAGTGCAGTAAATACGTTGACTGGATAAGAAGTATCAGAACTTTTACCTGGGGTTAACTTCTCTTTCCAATACCACCTGGAACTGCCATTGGAAATGCCAATTTTACATAGGAACATGTATAGCTAGCAGAGAAAAATGATTAAAATGGAAATAACACACCATGTTTGGATGAAGGAAACCTTATTACCACGGAAGGAATCCATACACTGATAGATCAGAGTAACCAGAATTTTTATTACAATAAACATTTGTGTGTTAATATAGTATGTACAATGGCGTAATAGAATTTTAAAAAAGTCTTCACTTCAAATGGATATGTTTTAACAATAGAAGGGGGGTTTATAGGTTTGTTAATTATGTATATTGCACTAACTTAAATTACCCAAAATTATATTATATTATATATTTTGTTTGTTTATTTTATTAATTGACCTTACCTTTCTTTCCTATCATTGTTATAATTGTAGTGTGTATTTACATAAAAATTGTATACTCTATCTAAGAGAATAGCTCTAAAAATAAAAAGGGAGTTCCAGTCAGTACTGGAATAGGGTTTAACATTTGCAAGAGAAGGTTTGAGTGTTGCTATCAAGCATGATCTTATAGTAAGTCACCCATGAGTTCAGTCATATCCTGCATATTCCATAATTATTGGTATTTTTTTATACATCTGGATAAAGTGACGGCGCAGGTTCGTTCGAGAATAATTTTTTTAATTAGTATTAGTAAGAAATAGATTGGGATGGTTTGATTAAATAAATACGAAAGAAGGGAATAAGAAGGGAGCTAGTATAATAAATATTTCACCATTAATCAAATGTATGTCTGATGTCATTATTATTTAACTAGTTAAGTATTGTATTCTTCTTATAGAATTTAAGACCGATATAGATTGTTTTAAAATTGCATTTGGTGATTGCCGTTCATAAACAAATAAACAACCACAATTGAAATCTTCGCAACCTGGTTCCAAGAGAAAAAGCTTGGTGGCTCCCTCATTCGGCCACCTTATTTGTAATTTTTTTTCTCAGTAATGAAATATTTATTCATCAAAAAAAATAAATAAATAGATGCAGTAAAATAAATGAAATTACAGGAGCAACAGGGTAAGAAGGGAAGGATACATGTAAAAAGGAAATGGGAAGTGGAGAGGAGAAAAGGCGTGTAGTCCAGGCCGGTCAGAAATGCATGTCTTCATGATTGAGTCCTATGACAGAGGCTGAAAAGATGGGAGTTGGAGGATTGCCCAAGTGTCTCTGAGGAGTGGAGGTGGGGCTAGTTTGGTATCTCAGGTTTTGAGAGGGCGAATTAGGTCCAAGAACTTTTGATTGACTGAATGTACTAATTTTTAGTTTTTATATAAAAAAAATACCGACTGCATATCACCAGTTTCTTTTTCCTGTCGATTCTAAATTGGATGATGTTGATCTTTAAAAAATATTTTTATTCAGAACAAGTAAAGCATTTAAATTTCTTGTCTGGTGCTAATAAATTCCATTAATAAGTCATTTAATGCAAAAATGTATTATTTTAATACTTAAGTCTTTGATTACAATTATTAAAGGGAAAAAAAAATTCATACATGTATATCAACAGGATGAAGTTTCTGTTTACAAAATATTTTTATTCTTAAAAACTAAGGCGTTTAAATTTATTGTTAAGAGCTAATAAATTATTTGAATCAAATATATAATGAAAAATACCATTATGCCTTATTTTTAAGTCCTACATTAGAATGATTAAAGAAATATATGTTTAGAAAGAAATTATTGCAGATTCTGTAATATTGTTGTTTTAAATGAAGGATATTGCAATATTTTATAAAACAATAAATTAAGTTTAAACCTGTTTTATAAATATGTACTCAGTCTATTGACTATTAATGGATCAATTAGGATTTATTATTAGTCTTCTCAGACGTCAATACAATCATATTTATGCTATTGCCTTGTTCTATCTGTTATATACTCCTCCTGTATATTTTCTATAAAATTCACATGTTCTAATTATATTTACAATATGTATTATTTACACTTTATGAATATATTTTCGAAAATATTATTTTCATATTTAAATTAGCATCCCTATCATTGTAACATTAGTCTTATATATCTCAATGTTCTTCCAATATCTCATGCGTAAGTGTCTGTTTGAAATCTTTTTTTCACAACAGTCCATATCTCGTTTCTTACAAAACTTCATTTTAAACAAAACTTTAAAAATGTTTTTTTTTTAAAACTGAACTTAAAAAGCAATAACTTTATATCTTAAATTTAGAGCTTATTTGAGTTATGTTATTTTTAATTTAATGTATTTCATGGTGAAATCAAATTATACAATAAAAAATACAGATTTTTTTGGGAATTCTTTGACCATCTTCGATCTCAAACTTTTGTCGCATCAGTAACCGTTCTCTATTTTATAATTATAAATATGTATTTGTTTTAAGTAAAAAACGTAATTCTATTTATGTTTAAATTTAAAAAAAAAACGTATATAGCTTTATTGCTCTGAGTTCATAAGAAGTTCTGGTGCCAGACGAGCGAGCGCCAGAATTAATCACGTGATCTCCCGATCCGAAATCGAGCGTTCTATGAACTACGCCAAATTATGCAGTGGAAACTTGCAAAAAAGGTATATTGGGTATTGATATTCATACAAAATTTAGCATAGAAATTTTAGGGTAATTTTATTTAGCATTTCAAACACTTACAAATATTCATGTAAGTTATTTCCTGTTTTTTTTTTTTTAATTTACATAATGTTTTGAAAGAATATCTGTGTGATCATATATATATATATCATTAAAAAACACATAGACAATCCCAATATCAATAACAAACAACAATTTCAAACTGTTGCCTAGGCAACCTCCTTTTATATATATCCTCCTCCCCCCTTTCTCTCTCTTCGTAGTGTATAATAATTTCCTGTCTTTATGTGCCCACAGTTAATATTCTCTTTTGATTCTATATTTTGTGACTTTTTTTAAATTTTATTGATCTGTTAAAAACAAAATATACTTACAAATAATATAACGTGTTTAGTGAAATATTATTATAACAAACGCAGTAATCTATTTTTCCGGATTTCAAAAAAGTTTTTAAACATGATAAATGAAATTTATATTTCCCTTCTTTAAAAAGTTGAAAATATTACGCGATTTCATATTTACATAATTTTTTTTTAATAGAAAATCTGATTTTATTTTTAAAATGTCACTAAAATTTTATATATATATAATTTAAATGTTTCCATGATATTAGATGTTTAATTTGTTTGAATTTCAGTCTTTTTATTATACATCCTGTAGAAATTTTACAATATGGCACAACAAAAAGTTTATGTAATTATTATTAACATAATATATTAATTTAAGGATGTGTTTATGGATATGGAGTAGATCAATGTAAGTATTGTATATTTGTGTGTAATATACATTTCTTCATTATCATATATCAATAGATTTAGAGATTAATAATATAATTTTAAAGTTACCATTGCTTTTGTTTTTTATATTTTTGTACAAAAAGATATTCAATAATTTTTCTTGTCAGCTTGTATTTATACTTGAAGACTACTGTTTAGGAAATTTATGATACTTACTTTGTTTTATAGTTGAGAATAGGTGTCAAGTGTATTTATGTATTGTATTAACCATTATTCAAGTCTTCAATGCCATTTTGCTAATGACTTATTAACTCAGTTATTTGCAGTATTTTAATATCTTATGTAATGCTATCTTTTACATCTGCTATACTATAAATTGAATTACTTAATTTATTGAACAATTTATCCAAACTACCTTTGTCTGATGAATCTAAAAATTAAATTTAATGTTACTAACATTTTTTACAGCTTTAAAATTCACTTACTTTTTAATATTTTAATTTCAAAAAAAAATATGTCATGAAAATCAAATAAGCAGGAATTTCAAAGTAATTGAAACGACACATTATTTTCTAGTCATTGTATATTCGCGAACTTTGCGACATTACTTTGAGAATATATTACCATGGTCTAAAAGCTTGATTTTTGGGGAAGTTTATAATTATTTTTGTATCATAATTGTGTAATAATTATTATAAATCAATATATATATATATACTATTACCTATTTATTTTTTACTGAGATGTTTCATTTTTAAATACAAAAGAATGTATAGTATTCTGAATATTGTTACCACATAGATTATAGTGGGAAATGCAACTGTCTTATGAAAAAAATTAAACTTTTAAAGCATAAATTGATAAATTTAATATATATTAAAATTAATGCGTTCAGCTTTTTAAAAGAAACATCAATCAAAGTCTTATTTATTTGGGGAATGGAATTGGCTCCACCTAAAATTTGATGACATGATATTTTGTTTTGATTAAAATCATTTTTTAAAAATAATTCTGAAAATCAAATGTTATTTTTTTAATTCATTTAATTTTTAAACAAAAATATTTGTCAAATGAGATCAAATTTATTATACTCTGATAAGTGTAATATTAAAATGAATGGTGTTTGGTAAGAAGTTATTGTCTCTTAGATTCAACTAATAATGGTCAATTATTACAATGTAAAATATTTGGACTATTTTAGATGGAGTTCAATTTATTTAGTGACAGTAAATAAATTAAACTAATCTCTTGAAAAATTTAAGGAATAAAAGTGAAGGTTTTGCAGAGAATAAGGATAAAATTATTCAGCAGCATAACAATTTGGTATAAATTGATTGGTGGGATAAAGTGAAAGTTTTGCACAAATAAGTACAAAACTTATTCAGCAGCATAACAATTTGGCGAAAATTGATTGGTGGATAGATATAATTTTAAATAAACATTTCAGAATATATTAAAAGTAAAACAGAATGTCATCTTCAAAAGAAAAGGGAGAAAAAACAGAGGAAAAACAACCATCAGTGAAAACATTAAAAACATACTGAAATGTTTATACCTGTTACAGAATATAAGAAAATAAAATTATGGAAAATGACTGTATGTTAGTACTGTACTGCTTTTTACATTCTGGTAGGCCTTCTATTCCTCACTACAATGCACAAGTTAATAAATCTATGAAGAAGAAAAATATTTTGTTTATATTTCTAAAAACATAACTATATTTCCTGATTAACTAGACCTAACATTCCAATTTGATGTGTGCCAGCAGAATCACTTGAGAATGGCATTGTACCATTTATATGGTAGACATATATTTGGCATTTGGTAATATTTAAAGAATGTATGATACAAAGTATAAATTACTATTCATTTCCTAGTTGAAGGCTTGAGTGATCAAGTCAAAACAACAGAATATCTAATTAAAATCTTACATGAATGGACCTTCAAAATATGTCTTTTATATCTCTAACCCTTGAAAACACACACATGCATATATATATATATATATATATATATATATATATATATATATTGTACTCTCACTTCCGGGATATATAATATAATAAAACAGGACTAGCTCAGATGAATGGTTATGCTCGGCTAAAATACATCTAATCAATAATAAAGATATTTTATGTTATTGTATATTGTTTAACTAGCTCTAACTAATAAGAAATAATAAAATGGCTCGGTTTTATAAATTAAATAAATAAATATTAATTAAATCTTGAGCCCATGAAGTGAGATACAAGTGGTAATTTGAATTACATTGAGCTAATAATATCCCACATGATACAAACTCAGTGGCATAATAATACTACCCCCCCCCTATTATTTCAAATAATAATACATCTATAGCATTCTTACGACTTTAAAATAATAATCAATTAAATATAAGGCTAATAAATGAATCCTAATCTTTTTATTTAAAATAATATAACTAATATAATCTCGGGTTTTTTAAACTAATTCTATTCAACTTATAATCTTCTGTAATCAAGCATGATAAGGGATTTGATATCACCCTCAACTACACCTAACTAATAATAATAATAATATTCAATGTATAATTCAATCTTATCTATTGTCCCTGTTATAGTTATTATCAATAACAATAATAGTAAATAAATAATATAGTTTAATCTTTAGCTTTCATCTGATATCTTAAATAAAATATGTGATATATAGTTATTATCAATAACAATAATAGTAAATAAATAATATAGTTTAATCTTTAGCTTTCATCTGATATCTTAAATAAAATATGTGATATAATCTGATAATCTGAGAAAATATCGCAGCGGATAATATTATAACTCTGTATAATAATTTGAGTAATTAATTTATGACCGTAATGATAATGAGATTTTTCAAAATAAATAATTTTAAAAAAACACTGTAATTTCTCAAATAAATAATATTATTCGTACTGTGCAATATTATGTTTTGGTTCAAAACATCTGTAATCATGTGTTTGCGATGGGAAAGAATCAATTCAACACAAAAATGTATAAAAAAACAAGTTTAACAAATTTTATTATAATGCTTTATAATGCTTTCAACAAAAAATAAATTATGTACAATATTTACAATTAAAGAATCTTGGATAATTACATACTTCTTCATCTCCACAAAAAAATAATAAAATCTAAGTACCTAAGTGTTTACTCCGACTTAGAACTTGTTGTGTTTTTTTTTTAATTTTTCATAATAATACTACCAATAATATTCATGGATACACTTAGTGTTTGAAATATATTATCTACAAATGAATGATACTATATTATGTTTCCATCCAAAACATACGGAAATTATGAAACATAAACATAAACTACAGAAGAATTACTTATTCCAATACATAATTCTATCAGTTTATACCCAATTAATTTAAATAAATCTATCATGATAGTGCTGATATTATCAAACAAAAAAAATATTCTGGTTCGTTATTAAAATAAGTGGACTCAAATAATATAATTGACATACATTACACATCTTACTTGGCATTAATTTAATATAAAACTCTATATAGGTGTTGATGTGTTTCCTAAAACATAAAAATAATATTTATAAAATTAAAACACTTGTTCTATTCTATGTTGTTTCCTTGGATATATTATCCACTAATAATATGCATTACATGTAAGTTAAAAATATTTAAAAATTATCCAAAAATTTTTTGAATAATTTTATTATTACTTATACACTTTCATAAAAATAATTTATTAAAATACAGAAAATATTTCTGATTTTTTATCCTTATTTTAATTTTATTCTCAATCTCATTTGTATTTATTCTCAATATCATTCAAAGCAAGTAAAACCTATCTTAACCTCTTCCAAAATAACAATCCTTCAATTCCAAAATTATTTATCATTCTCTCTCAAAAACACAGTTCTGTATGATGTAATACTTAGAAATTACGATAGCGATGCGTAGGTATGAAGAACAAACTAGAGTAATTAACTCAATAGTACAAATATATCAGATAGTCAACATGGCAACAGTGCATAAAAAAGAGGCCTGACTTTTCTGTCTAATAACCTTCACTAAAATAACAATGTCCAAGCTATTTATTCAGCTTTTCGGAACATTAATATTCAATACTAAAGGAAACACTGTCCATGGAAATATACAAGTTACACGGATTCGTTACCCGCAGCTGCATAATTACTAAGATAATAAAATTAGTTCTATTCCCCATAAAACCTATATCAAAGCATCCCTTTGGTTTTTTTAATACTCCCAAGTCCCTACCATGTTAAAATTTTTTTATAGATATATCTATCTACATCGCCAAAAATTCTCAAACATATTTCTAAAAACAATAAATAAAATTCACATATAAATTCAACAATCTAGACTACTCAACAAGAAAAGGTTACTTCACTTTCAAAAATCCTCAATACAAATACAAAATGATTGGTATCTATGTATTAAGACAATATTTTAAACATTTTAAAATAATATAGTTTTTTGATTAAAGAATCATATAATTATATTCATCATTAAATCGTACTATGTCAGTAATATAAAATAAAAATATGCATTTTTAATAAAAATTTAACTCATATAAGTTTTATATGAGTTTAATGAATTCACACATACTCATACATTCATAGGATAATATTATAAAATACTCGACACGATTTAAAGAAAAGAAAACAAATACATCATTAAAAAAATAATATTATACAACTTTTATCCATAGTGATATTTTTGCTAGTTTATCACTTTTTAGACGTTTGGTCCACAATCAATAAAATATTGCATAATATAAACATTTATTCAGCAATTACCATACTTATAATATTAAAACTTTATAAAAAAATATTAAGTATCCTTTATGGTAATTATAATACTATATTAGTAAATAATTTTTATATGTATTTTTCCTATCTATGATTATAAAAAGAAAAAGTTAATATTATTATTAGTTCATAAATAATAATAAAAAAACCATAGTTACGTAAAAACTCCAGTCCATGATAAGAACTCATTTAAAAAAAAAATGTTCTTTATTTCTTCGGGTATTTCATTACCAAATCCTTGTAAGCATTGAAACTCCCCTGTGCACATTGCTACGACAACTGTTGTCTTAACACTTGAAGACCGCAACTCCTTTTCCAACACGATGTATGATCAGTTGATTACAAAAATGATGAACAAAAATAAAATAAATGAAAAGGGAAAAAAGTCAACTTTGAAAATCTGGATCCATCTATAAAAATAATCACTAATTTTTTCTTGAAAGATTATAAAAGTTATAGTCTATTGTTTATATCTTTCAGAATAGTGATTATTGAAGACAATATAAACTCATAATATTTAAAAATAATTCTCTGGAGATTTCTTATTCCACTAGGATACTATACCAGCTTCTAGTGTTTTGGACACAACAATATGCATTCGGGCATACTTATATATAAATTGCACATTTTTTATTCCAATAAAATTAACATTTAATCATTTTATAAATCTAGCATATAGTTCGTCCATCAGAATAATTTTTATTTATCCAGGTATTTTTACTCTTCAGTTAATAATTTCCAATTATCGGTTTTTTTAAATGTTATTAAATACAAAGCAGTCTTTTTAAATAATAAAGACATATTATGTAAAATATATTTGCAGTAACTATCTTTATTTTTCCATTATTTTGGAATAACAGTTTAGAATAAATTCTTAAAAGAAATTTTTTTTTTCTTTTAAAAGAAACATTTTCTGCAACTTTTAATTTAAAAAACAATATATTTTCAAAATATTGAAAAATTGAAAATCTTTACCATATTGCTTTGTAGGTTTTTTAGATAAAACTATTTTTTTCTAATAAAATGAATTTTTGCTTCTAATTTCATGTAAACTTTTCTGTTTAATTCTTTACATAATGTTTGAAATATTAATAAGACCAATATTGTATATTTCTTCATTAATAACTTTAAAAATATACTTTCAATTAAGGATTGTACTTCCAGCCTTTCTTTGCACAGGTATATAATTACTCTTGGTATGAATTCCATAGTTATTGCAATGTTAAAATTAAATTTCAATAAAACACTTAGTAAAAGAATTTTAGTTGCTCAACAGTGCATAATTGAAACATAATAAACTTCTAGTTTTTTAATACTCATTTTTTTAAAAAAAAAATCAATTAGTATACTATTCTTCTAATGTACAGAATTGACTAATAAAAAGCACACAAAAATAAGTGAACATCTGCTTTTATACCAAAATAAATCAATGATAGGATTGGCAAATTATACATTTATCTGATGAAGTGATTTACATATCCAGCCAAAATTGCACAATTAAAATTAAAAATAAAATTTTATGACTCATCTTTTTAAAATATTATTTAAAAATATTACTTTTAAATTAATTTTACACTTTATTTAAACTACCTACACATTTTAAAATAGCATTTTGAAAATAATATAATTTATTAATCTATTCAACATTTAGTTTTAATGTATCTATTTTTCTAAACAAAAAATCTAATTTTTGTTAACTACATTCATTTTAAAACCTAATTAAATATTTTATAATAGGTAATTTTTTTATTTTTTATCTCGTGTTTAGACAAATAAATATCTTCAATTTTATAGTATAATTTTAAAACAATTTTGAAACTTTATTAACAAAAAAACTTGTAAGCACAGATGTAAGAATATTTACATGCCACATGACTTAAAACTGAGACAGAATCTGTAATAATTTTTGTCTGGCAACAAAATAATTGTTTAATTGCAAAAATATTATATTGAAGAATAATGATATACTAATATAATTTAGAATAATAATTTTGATACTATAAAACCAATACATCTATCCCCACAATATATTATATTTTAAGAAATAATTTTTAATACAACTATTAAATATAATCTTCATTTTAAAATATATTATTTATTTAATTGTAAGTTATTCTTTTTAAAATTCAGTTTTAAATTCTTATTTAAGAGACTTATTAATGTACTATTTTATTATGGCCAGTTTTTCCAACCATATAAAATTGCACTGTTTAGCTTTAATTGACTATTCCTAATGTATTATTATACTTTTATACATTTAATATTCTCATTTTACTTTAACTAAGCTTTTAAAAAAATTCTCAACATAACACAGTAATCATATATATATATATATATATATTGAAGAGACTGTATCTCGGCATAACACAGTAATCATATATATATATATATATATATTGAAGGAGTCAATCTTAGCTTAAGATTGTGCTTCATGATTCCATCTACTAACCTGTATTTAAACCGTATATCCCATCCCACTCCTTTTGTTATATATATATATATTATGTATATATTTGAGATGTGCACCTAAAATTTATAGTTTAACTTTCAATATTTATTATTATTAATTCTTTTTTATTAACTATTAGTTATTTTTTATTAAACTACATATGTGCGGCTCAAATATATATATATATATATATATAAACAAAAAAATAAAGACTTATAAATCCAATAAATAATATAATATTTCAACCAGAGGACTGGTTTTCATCAGAAAGGAAAAAAATACATAGTAAAATGGCGATAATCAAAAATTACAGATTTGGTAAAAGATTAAAAATTTAACAAAACCCCCCTGATTGGTCACAAAATCTAACACAGAATATCTACCCAATCAATGACAAAATCCAAAAAAAAAAAAACTACATTCCCTCCTAATCAAGCTTAAATTCTATTTAAATTAAAATAAATATAAAAATAAAAAATCCAAAATTAAAAATTAAAATATACATATGTGCATACATAGAAAAATTAAACTATGCTCACACACAAAAAATAGCTGTGCTCAAATTAATATTCATTAAAAACTAAAATACTTATACATTTTAAAAATTATAGTTAGTGCAAAGTACAATAATTTATAACTAATTATTTATCTATAAACCAATTAAACACAGATATTAAACATCCATGTAACCAATCTTTACATAAAAAACCTCATATAAGAAAATTTTCACATAAAAACACACATATAGAAATCATTTAGGAGACCAGGTAACCCAGAGATGTAATAGTTTCAGTGTTCAAATTCAATCCATGCGGTTCTAAAGTCTTGAATTTAAAAATAAAAAAAACTCTCCTTTTGTTTCCTCTCCCTTGTAGAAGAAAAACCTTCCTGAAAAATCACTACTTTTAAATCATCAATTGAATGATTCGGTAAGTTAAAATGTTTTGAAACCGGTCTATCTTTATTCTTATGCAAAGTGTCAAATATATATATATATATATATATATATATATATATATATATATATATATATATATATATATATATATATATATATATATATATATATAACACTAACAAAATATTGATTTTTTAAAAATATTTTATTATATGTCATTTATACAACTTTTTCTTTTCAAAGTATTTTTTTCCTATTAAACTGTATTTTATAAAATCCATGCAAGATGCAACTGTTAATTGTCCAAAAATAATTAAAGGGTTAAAAACACTTATGTTATAATCTGGGGAAGGAATTTTTAATTAAAGTTTTACTTAAAATAAAATGGGGATTAAGATTAAATATTTTCTTTTGTTATAAACATTTTTGTCAAATCTATTTCTAATCTGGAAATAGATTTGAATATATTTTTGGAATGTTATCTAACAGTTACATCTTTCAAAAACAATGGACAAAGAAATGTAAAATTTCTGTTAGATTGAAGATTACGTTTGAACTAGAGATAAGAAATGCAAAGCATTCTTCAAATACCTGGGCAGGAGTATAAAATGGTTGGATTTTAAATCACCAGCAGATTAGCTACTATTGAAAGAACTGCAGTGAACATAACCCATACTGATTTTGAAAATTAAAAAAATAATGATCAAGTAGTAACTCCATTCTGTGAAGATCATCTTCTGCCGCTGTAATATCCTGCTGCCCTGAAAGGAAGAAAGGCCTAAAAAGAACTTTGGAATGCTGATCAGGTGGCAATCACCAACAAAAATTCACATGGATTCATTAAATGATGTACCTTGAAATATGAACTATTAAATGGTGCAAGGTAAATTATTATTTCAAACTGCCACCACTGAAACTAAATCTAGCTTACCTAACTAGTCTCAAACTCTACTATCAATTTCTCCTAATGTATAATTTAATTTTGTAACTTTTGTAATATATAATTGCTCTCAAGTAATTTCTATAAATTTAATTCTCTCTCATATGCTTTTAACTTTCCTAAACTTTGGTGTGGTCATTTATTTATATGTATTTATTATTTGATTTATATATGTGCTTGCTTATTATTAATATGCTAATTGCCATCAACCTGGCAAACTTAATTTCTAAAATCCTTTTTTGTCTTTCAATTAAATATCCATTAATTAAGGTTTTTAATATTTCCTTAAAATATGTTATATGATACATGTTCACCAGTTTGTTTTCATGAATCAACATTTTATGTTGATTTATTATAAAATTATTTGTTCAACTCCGAATAGAATAAAGTAATTCTACCCAAGATAAATCGACCATTCAAGCTAATTAACGCTTTGAAATCTTTTAAAATGTTTTTTTTTTTCAATTCTGAAAAGTTGTCCTATTATTGGTTTTCTATAACTGCTAGTTTTTTTTATTTTTCCATCCTCTTAAAATATCTTTTGCTTAAATATTTTCAGTTGTTATAAAATTCAAAAAGGTGGGATTGAATTATTTTAAATAGCAGAAAAGGAAAGTTGGTAAATCTGAAAGTTTTTTTTAACTAAATAAAATCTTAACATATTAGGGAAATCTCGCTCTATATATATAACTGCATAGCATATTATTTGTCTAAATTATGGCATTCAAACAAGGGTAATTTATTTTTAAAGCAGAAAAATTATTCAATGTCGTTAGTGATATTTATCATTACTGCATTACTGACATTGGCCTATCTTCGTATTTATATATTATGTGCTTCTAATCTTCTAAGTTGGAAGTTGCAACAAGTTCAAATCCATACATTTTCTTTTCAAGCCTTGTTCTGAAGATAGTTAATCTTTCCAAGACAACCTATTTTATACAAAAGGCATCTGGCGGTGATTCCTGTAAGTTTTGCTCACGCTATGCCTATCCACATTTTTAATATAAAAGGCCTGCATGTTGGTGATTCCACAGCATGCTTTATCCACATTTCTCTAAGTACTGCCCACGAAGAAGGTCTTAGACTTCATCTTTCATCCAGAAGCACAACTTTTTCTGTTATTTCTTGGCTATTATGTCAGCACCACAAACTTCTTCCTATATTATTTCTTTTGCTTCATGACCCAGTTTTAATGCTCTAATATTAAAATTGTGCACTGCATATATATATATATATATATATATATATATATATATATATATATATATATATATATATATATATATATATATATATATATATATATATATATATATATATATATTGTGCCCTTTTCTATAGGTCAGTAATAGTTCATAACAGTCAATTACTAAAAATTTTAAATTTTAGAATATGTTCTTTTGATTTATTAATTATAATTTGTCAATTATGTCTTTAAAGTACAATTTGAGGCTAAAGCAAATACGTAGTATATAAAATTATAGCGAATTATTTAAAATAGTTATGTAAAGCTTAAAATATTGTTTCATATGGTTGTAAAAGCTGGCCATATTAAATAACACAGCTATAAATATTAAAAGTATATTTAATAAATTCGATTTTAATAGTTTAAAACTGATAAGTTAATAAATACAGTAATTAAATTTGTAATCATATTTAAATAGTCAAAATTAATATAGTATATTTTAAAATAAACTTTGTGATGGTGAAAATTATATCTAATTCTATATTTTCTAAATTGTTCTTCCAAATTTTATAATTATTTTATATAATATAATAAGTGTATCAATTATATAAATCTAGACAGAGAAATAGACTGAAAATCGTCTGTCAAAGTTATTAATCATGTGACTTGTATACTATCTACTTTCACACACTGCTTGTTTGAATTAATAACAAAGTTTAAAATATTTTAAAAGTTATATTATAGAATTGGATATAATTATTGCCTATCATAAAAGCAAATAATAATAAATATTAAGTTAACTGTCATTATTGCATATTTAAATGATGTAATGTTTTAAATAATATCATAAAGACGAATGCAGTTATAATAAAAATTAAATATTTTATTTAAATAAAAATAGATAAATTGAATATTAAGAAATGGAATAAGTTATTAAATGTTATTTTAAAAGTTATTTTAAATGTTTAAATAGTTTTAATAAAATAATAATTTATTCAAAAATAATATTTTAAATAATATTTTAAGTTCATTACTTCATAATTTTTTATTTTCAAATATAATTCTGCTATAAATTGAAAATATGTGAATTTGTTCTCAAGTTAAAGTAAGAATCAACCAATCAAATGAGGTATTCTTACAGACTATAAATAAGATTTGCATGGGGTTATAGAGGGGAGATTAATAATGTATTGAAACCAAAGAAAGGTATATTAGCAGCTCTCAAAGAGATAGTATTTTTTTAAAAAAATTTTTTATTTTAATCAATTTTTTTTAGTACTTTCTTATCGTTTTATTTGCAAAAATAAAAAAAAAACAACTAATTGATAATTTTTTAAAAGTATTTTTGCAAAAGAGGCTGTTAAAATATAATAATTTAGAAACTTCGTGGAAATGATTTTCTAATTTTTAAAGTACTTACCAGTCGTATTTTATCTAAAAGTTTAACCTAAACTTCGCAATAAAAAAATGGATATACTACGAAATAAAATGGATATAAATTGTAATGCTGAAAAAATATTTGAAATATTTATTGATACAGCTTTATTAATATTTCACCGAAGAACTGTTTTGGTATATAAAAACCACAGCTCGGACATTATACGGAGTCTAAAAAAATGTATTGAAATGCATTATTATTTATAAGCCCATCCAAGATTTATTTTTTAAATAATAATAAGACAATTATATTTCATGAATCATTTTATATAATATGATATTCATAGGAGTAAAATGTTATATCCTTTCTGAAGGTAACATTTTTTTTTTATTTTTAAAAGAGATTTATAAAAATACCAAACGAAAGTTTAAATGTATCAAGAAGGAAACATATATAAAAAAGTAAACACATAGTTGAATAAAAGATGGATCCATGGAAATACAAATAGTACTTAAAAGTTTATCGAATATTTTTAAAGTTAAATTAGATGGATTGATGCATCGGATAGGCAGAGAATATTGGTAGAGAAGATTAAGAAGCTTCACTGGATTAATTAATATTATGATTTAATAATTATCGTCCTAAATACTAAAACCAAGAATTATTTTCTATAAATTTTACTAAATGGATTAATAATTATTTTTATTTTAAACTTTAACGCACTTGGAGGAGAACATTTTTAAAAACTCTAGAGAAAATAATAAACATTTTGGACTTATCAGGAACTATCGTCAAGAAAATATGTAATTATAGTTTTGATTCCTTTTATTTTGTTAACCTAGTTTAAATCTAAATTTTTATATAAGATTAGGAAAAACATAAAAACATTAATTTATTAATATTAAAATTTTATAATATAACAATCTAATAATTTAGCTAAAAATATTTTAAGATAAAGTGTATGGGTGCGAATTTTTTATATCTGCAATGCTCAAGTGGATAAAGGAAGCCTACTGAACACGATGACTAGATAAAGGTTATTGGTAATAATAATAACTATTGATAATTTATAATGTATATTTTTTTTGTTTTCTTTAGATCATCCATAAATTGGTAAATGAAGTGTAAAAGTTTTTTTACTTATATGTACCGCATTTCATATAACATTTTAAAAAACATTATGAGATAGGATTGATTTGAAAATATGCATACAACAATGTTTTTTTTATTAGTGATATAATCCAACATAACAAATAATTGTGTGATTCTTTTAAAATTTTCATGTTATGGGATCTTCAAATCTTGTCTAAGTAGATTGTATATGATTAGACATATAGAATAATGAAGTAAACAGACTTTTCTTGTGGAACAGCTAGATTGTTTAACTATTAATGAATTTTATTTATTGTTTTGTAAATGCAGATAGTTATTTATCGATGTAAGATGTGGAAAATCTTGAGAAATAATGTTGAGATAGTGGCTTGGAAGTACTTAGTGAACAGGAAACCAAGATGATGTTTTAAGAAATAGGATGTTATAAGGAATGGAAATAATATTTAGTCTTTATGTGGTTATCAGCATAGTTAACAAAGCCCTATGACTGATACACATTTTATTTGGACAGTGTTTATATTTCTTTAAATATTTGATGTTCTAATAAAGCTGAAGAAATAGCTTTAACATCGTCCCTGTACTAGAGGATATTAGGCAGGTAAATGCCATACCTCTTCACACTGTGCCATGATTTTGAGATATGTTAAGAGTAATACTCTAGCTTTCTTCCTTAATCCTATGCATCTGTTTTCGCTATCTTTATTTCATGTAATTGCATCATTTAGTAAGATATGTTTAAGAGAAATGATAAATAATTTAGAACTTAGGTTATGCTATCGTTTTGTATAAGATTGGTTTATTTGCTTAGAAGGAATAGGACGTTATAACTTAAAATTGAAGATCCAAAGTATCCTAAGGAAAGAAAAGAATCATAGAATATATTTTGAATTTTATTTCGGAAATGAAATATAAATTTTGTTTAAAATAAGGTATCTTAACAAAGATATTTTCTTTAAAGTGATAATAATTTTAAATGCTTTAGTATTTTTTTTAAGAGAAAATAAGTATTGCATAATATATATATATATATATATATATAAATTGCCGAGTATCACTACTATTAGGTTTATTAATTAAATTTATTGCAATCTTATACAATCCCACCGTTGTACTGTATTACTGTATTTAAGAGTATTTGCCTAGGGGAAAATAAAGCGGTCTTCTTACCAGTGCAAATTAAGAGAATTTTCATTAAATATTTTGTCATATAATCAAATGTAATTTTCAAATGTGTTTTACTTCTTTTCACGACCGTAATGCCGTTAAAATAGTTTTCTTTTATATATATAATGAATCTCGGAATGCTCCCTGAAATCATGTTAGTCACCACATTTCAAAACCATAATAAAAGCATTAATAGCAATTTTATGTATTTTTTTCTAATAATCGACTGGCATCTTAATATTGGACTCACCAAAGATGTGTGTTTATTTAGAATATATTATTTAGCTAATAAAGAGCATATGCGAAATAATAGCGTGAATTACAATATATAATTATCTATCGTTTGGTAGACTGCTTTCTCATTCACGCTCATATTAATGTATGAAATCAATTTATAAATGTATGTAAATAATTTGTCATTATATTAAACTAATAATTATTGCTTAACTTTTTGGAGTAGTTCGAATCCCTTTTCTCCACTTCCACACATACAGCCATGCATATATATATATATATATATATATATAACTTGTTTTTTATAATTGTACCTTTAAAGGTTTCTTGCAATGATATATATTGTAGAGACTTTGACTATGTGGTGAAACTGAACTGAGATCAGACCCATATAGATATCTGGCTTGTTAGGCTGAGTTTGAAGACTTTACCGGTCTGAAAAATTCACTCTTGCAAACTGATAGAAACGTTTTGCATAAACACTTGGAGATCAGTGTTTAGTTCTAGTTTCTAACTCTATCCTTCACTGATGATAGCAAGTAGCTTGAAATAAGCTGATCTGAGGGTGAGCAAATGAAAGATATAGTTAATTCTGATTCTTTTGTCATTTATGTAAACAAATTT
Organism: Epiperipatus broadwayi; assembly: GCA_028023455.1. Classification (NCBI taxonomy): domain Eukaryota; kingdom Metazoa; phylum Onychophora; class Udeonychophora; order Euonychophora; family Peripatidae; genus Epiperipatus; species Epiperipatus broadwayi. Next base: position 328,955 of record JAQFVV010006699.1, read on the forward strand.
TACACTTGTTTCGGTGGTTTTGGTACAACGCCATCTATTGATCATAAATAACAAGTGATAGCAAGTTACATGAATAACTTGTTTTTGTTTTTCATATATATATATATATATATATATATATATATATATATATATATATATATATATATATATATATATATATATATATATATATATATATATATGCAAAACCATAAAACAATACAGTACTAGATTAAATTCAAAATTTTACCAAAATCCTTTCACAACCATGGTTTCATCTATTACAAATAGACCTTCTCAAGTGAAAATCAACCTAAAGAAAACATATATATATATACAAACAAACAAACCTTCCCATAATTCATTTCAAACTCCACCTTCCCTTAATATCAAAAGAAGTCTTCATAAGATTGATAGCCTCAGAATCAAGGAGTTTTATCATCAAAGTCTCCTTTATTCTTCTTTTTAACTCATTCTTTTCATAAAAAATAACCGAAGCATTGTCAAACAATATTCTATGACCTGTATTCAATTCATGAATATATAAAGCTGAGTTAAGATACCTATGTTTAACTCTACTTATATGAACCTTAACCCTTTCATTAAGGCTAAATTTACTCTGGCCTACATAAAATTTACCACAACTACATGGAATTTTATAAACAATACCAGGAATAGACCTACTATCAATAGACTGCTTTGAACCATTAAGTAATGAATTCAAATCAGAACCTTTCCTCCATGCAACCTTCTTTCCACCTAACAAATGACTATTCCTATAAACCAAATTATAAATTGATGTTTTAAATGGTAAAACATATAATCATCATCCTTACAATCCATTTGTTAGGTGGAAAGAAGGTTGCATGGAGGAAAGGTTCTGATTTGAATTCATTACTTAATGGTTCAAAGCAGTCTATTGATAGTAGGTCTATTCCTGGTATTGTTTATAAAATTCCATGTAGTTGTGGTAAATTTTATGTAGGCCAGAGTAAATTTAGCCTTAATGAAAGGGTTAAGGTTCATATAAGTAGAGTTAAACATAGGTATCTTAACTCAGCTTTATATATTCATGAATTGAATACAGGTCATAGAATATTGTTTGACAATGCTTCGGTTATTTTTTATGAAAAGAATGAGTTAAAAAGGAGAATAAAGGAGACTTTGATGATAAAACTCCTTGATTCTGAGGCTATCAATCTTATGAAGACTTCTTTTGATATTAAGGGAAGGTGGAGTTTGAAATGAATTATGGGAAGGTTTGTTTGTTTGTATATATATATATATGTTTTCTTTAGGTTGATTTTCACTTGAGAAGGTCTATTGTAATAGATGAAACCATGGTTGTGAAAAGATTTTAAAATTTTGAATTTAATCTAGTACTGTATTGTTTTATGGTTTTGCATTTTTATTTTTTGCTAGTATAGTGTTAGACAGTTTTGGTTTTATATATATATATATATATATATATATATATATATATATATATATATATATATATATATATATATATATATATATATATATATATATATATTTAGTTACGTCATAGTTAATAGATGTCTCATTGTCTTCTCCGCTCTGCTAGTGGGCCAGATTTAAAATTAATTCTCATGTGCAAACATTGTTATGTTATCCATTAGGTGTTTGATCTGGGGCTTAGAAAGTGGGTTCAAATTCAGGCTGGTCCCTGACCTAAATCTCAGGCTTGACTGTGTTTAAAGTACATTTTGCGAGTTCCATCTCATGTTAGATGGATAAACATGTTTTGACCGGTACAATATATATATATGACCTCAATTTCCTTTCGTTTATTAACTTCACTTTACGTGTACCAAACTTCACTTTCTATGTGTGTAATCTCAATTTTTATTTCATTTCATTTATTTTAAGTAGCTAGTCGATTGAATCTAACATTGGAATCAAACAAGGATGGCTGGTGTGTTTATCTACTGATATTAATAATAAGATTAACTATATCCAGACACCAAATTGCAACTATAAATTGTAATGCCCACTAGAGATCATCATCATCATCCATGCTTATGACTATAGAAGATAATGGATAAAGTAATTAAATTGTCTCAAAAAAATATAATGTTGATAAATACAACTCAATTTATTGTGGTCTTGGTTTTAAATCTAGCAACAATTATGCAACTGTTTCCGTGACAAATTCTTATTACTAAATGAATAATAATAAGACAACTTTCTTCCACCACTTTAATATAAATATCTGATCTCAAGTGATAGCTAGGAATATGTCGTGTACATTTCCAATTCATATATAATTAGAAATAATTTCGCAATCTATGTGGAGAACTCATAACCTATGCTTATAATATAAAATTATTATTTAATTTATAGTAGGATACAGAAATGTTATAAATAAATTCTTCCTATTTAATTTCACTACTTTATTTGTTCGTTCTCATCATCTATCACTTTCAATAGTTACAATTATATAACACTGAATGTCTGTGATATGTTCTTCTTTAAACTGATAATTCCTAATCCTATTCTCTTAAACACACGTATAAGCCTTTCAACCGACTATCAATTCATGATCTTTATTATAATAATATTTCCCGAATTTTAATACCTGCACTACTTGACTTCCAAGCTAGCTCTGAGATTAAATAATCGAAATACTCTTTCTCAAGGTCTAGATCTGCTAACGAGGTGCAATTTTATTAACGATTACATTGCAATGGATATGATCCCAAAATTTGCTAAATTAAACTTTAATGTGAGTTTGCGAGTGGAGATCACATTAAATACCGAAAGCAGGAAAGGATTTTTATGTCTGCTCTCAATATTCATAACATCGCAACGAGCCAAATGACTAAATTTAATAAACCTAAATTGACTATTTTCTGTCATTTTATTCTATTTCATATCATCTGTTTTCCCAAATTTAATTAATAATTTTAACAACTAATACATTTTTGCCAATGTAAACTATGGAAGTAAAACACGGACATTAATCATAGAAATCGATCAATATAAAAATGAATTATGTGAATCAACTATGAAATCAATTAATATAAAAATAAATAATGTAAATCAATTATGGAATCAATTAGTATAAAATGAATAATATAAATTGAAATGTGACCTAATGTTAGTTGTAGATATAGGTATTGGATAAGGATTCTGGAGATATTTGAAACACCAAGACACAAGACACGCATGTAAATTCATAATAACAAATCTTTATTACAATAATAAAGAAAAACACACATCTATAATATTACTACACTCAAATATGATATGAAATTTACTAAAGAATGATAATAATGATACAGAATACATATTTAAATTAGCTAAATAATGATAATAATGATACATAATGCAAATTTAAATTAACCAAATTTCTTTATAACTTAATCATTGTTTTGATCCATCTTTAATTGAATGTTAAGGCACTTACGCACTGAATCATAATCAGAATTCCATATTTAAATATAATATGAAATACTCTTTTAACTTTCAGAGAACCTATAAATTTCTGATCCCCCTTTCATTGCAACCATTATCAATTGAACTATTCCAAAATAATTATCAATTTTAATTATTCCAACAGGCAATAATAAATAATTATCAATTTTAATTATTCCAACAGGCAATAATAAATAATTATCAATCTTAATTATTCTAACAGGCAATAATCTTTTATATTTCCTATGAAAAGGATGATGTGACATGAAAAATCTCTGATTGGTCCTGCAAATGGGCTTAAATTCAAAAACCATAATTTTATGTTTATTCATGTCATGCTGTCCACTTTAGCGACTGTATATATTTTGATAGGTCAGCATGTTGCCACCAGCTTGATGATATTCAATTTTATTATCCTTCATAAACTCAACCATAAAAATATAATCATATTTTAATATTATTATAATCCCTTTAGTTTTTTTTGTAAAAAGTATATTAATAATTTTTCAGGTTATGAAAGTGAATGAAATTTTTTCCAAAAATAATTTTTTATTTATAATTATAAAAATATTTGATAGTGGCAAATCTAAAATGAAGATTACTCACCAACTAAAATATGTTGTTGACATCAGTGATTTCTTTCCCAATTTTACATTCCAGAAAAGTAAATAATTCTTACTAAAATCTTAAGTATTTTTCTAAAATAATTTTATTTTTAGCATATTTTATCAAAATAATTTATAATATGTCAAAAATACTTTTAAAGTGGTCTAAAACATTCGTTTATCACTTACCAAATGAATCAAAAGAAATTGTAGAGGTAAAATTATTGACAAGTGGTTTTCTTTGCCTTTAACAGTTAACAGCCGATCAACATTAAGGATGGACTGCCCTCTTCCTTTGTTATACTGAAAATTTGAATATTACTGATTTTTTACTTGTAAAATAATTCAGAAAAGGGCAGCATCTTATGAAACTTTTTTTAACCTTTAAAAAGAGCATAAAATCTTAATGGTAGCATTAAAATGATGGAATTTGAGCAACTTGAAGCTGGCTCCAGTTTTGATTGTAGAATCCCATCAATACACTTGGATAAAGGTCTATCCACGCTCAGTCCATTTGTTCTGATCTTTTGTTTCTCTTCTCCACATCATCCCTGTACACTTTCTTATTTCATCCATCCATCTCACATGTGGTCTTTTTTTCTGGGTCTTTTACAATCTCTTGAAATTCAGTTGAGATTTTTATTGTCTATCTATTATTATCTCTTCTAGCAATATGTCCAGTCCAACACCACTTTATTCTTTTTATTTTTCAATAAGGTCAGTAACACCTGTTTGTTCTCTTACCCATATATTGCATTTTCAATCTCTTCTTTTTACTCCAACATGCATCTCTCCATATGTCTTTGAGTGGTCTGAAGTCTTCGTATTGCTCTTCTGTTAAGTGTCCAAGTCTCAGATCCATAAGTAAGAACTGGTAAAACATGTTTATTAAAAATATTCCTTATCAAACACATAGACATGTTTCCTTTTAGTATCAAGTTATTTATGCAAAAAGGAGACACCCTGTCTTACACCCTTTTCAATGTTGACTTTCCCAAAAATCATTATGTAATATAATTGTTGCTGTTGCATTTGTATAAATATTCTTTATAAAGTATGACACTATCACGGATCTATACCTTGATGAACCAATACTTTAATTACTGAAAAATGTTTATAGGCACATGCCTTTTCATAATCTAAAAATCCAAAACATAATGGCAACTCATATCCATTTGTCCTTTCTATATCTTTTTTCAATACCTGGATATGATCTATTGTACTAAAACCACTTTTAAATCCATCTTGCTCTCTTGTTTGGTGGAAATCCAATGTTCTCTATAGACAAATTACTTTTGTAAACATTTTGTATAAAACTGATAAAATGTAGACAGGTCTGTAATTTTTAATATCTTTTTTATTATCTTTTCTAAATATTAATACTGCATTCTTCCAATCATCTGGTATATCTTTATCATTTAGACATTTGGTATATAACTTGGCTAAAATCTTTTCTATTTCTTCACCTGCTTCTTTTAATATATCAATTGTAATTCCATCATTATTTGGAGCCTTTACTTTCTTCATACATTTAATTGCATGTATCAATTCTTAATTTAAAATTTTGGGCAATTTGGAAGATGCAATAGATAAAGAAGATACTTGTTCTTTATTACTATATAATTATTGATAAAAGTTGTCTACCCTTTCCATGATGTCATCTCTCTTTTTAGTAATAATTCCATATTTTTCTTACTGTGGATATAAATTTTCTACCAATACCAAAATGTTGTTTTAAACTCTTGAATTTTTTCTTCTCTTCTACAGCTTTCCTTGCTAGTTCACAGTTATACTTTCTTATATCATTTTCAACTCTTTTCTGCACTATTTTACAAAATTCGAGATATTCAATCCTTTTTAATGCATCATTTTTGTAGATCTTCATATTCCTTTTTTTAATCATAAATTTTCTAGACTCAGTAGAAATTTCATTGGTCAATTACTGCTTTTTTTTTACCAGCTATCTTTGTTGTAGTTTTTAAAAGTGTATCAATTATTTTCATATTAATTACATTCAAATCTGAAGCTAAAGCTACTTGAAAGGGATTGATTCAGTTATTATAGTTCTGCTATTGATTATCATGCTTAGATGTTAGCTTGCTGAGATTCATTCTTTTGGCAGTCTGGACATATTTTTTTCTTAAAGTTTGCTTTCACAAGATGACTAAATTCACTGCTATGTGTATTCAAATCTACATCATGCCTTGCTATCTTACCTAAGGATGGACTTCTGATTCCAAGCTGTTCTCCAATCATGCCATGAATGTCTGAATTTATAAAGGATCCCAAAATATGCATGTAAACTTGCCACCATGAAAAAAATTATGACACCTAAAAGTTGAACTTAAAATAACAGTGCACTCTCATTGAAATACTCTGTTAACTCTGCTTTACCGTAAGGTAAAATATTTCTTATTCTTACCAGGGTATATATATTTTTATTTAATTTTTTGCTCAATCTACAAATAAATCTGTTTCATGAAGTTTTACCAGTTATTTAATCTCATAATTATTATATGTGTTTGATTTTCTTGGTATTTGTAGTGTGTCTTGGAACTTTAGTTTTAAGATTCCAAGTTTGTTTTCAATTTTATTTATTGGTGAGTGAATTGCGAGATTATATTTTATATGCTTACTATGCCTCCTTTTTTATTATTAACCCTTGCTAAATGTTGTGGTAGTTTTTCATAATTTCAGTTTGCTCACCTGTCCCTATTTTATTGTCCAATAATTAATTTAAGTTAATAGGTTTGCATTTCTTGTAAACTGCAAATCTTCTGGCTGGCAGTTTGTTGTGTTTTGCTATTCCAGTTTTTCTGTAGTTGGAGAATTTATTTCTTTTTTTCTGGGTTACATAAGATCGTAATTATTCTTCAGGTTTGTCTTGTCGTGTATCTGAAATCAACCGTGAAGTGCCTTAAATGTGGTACATCATGAGCTGCCCTACTGGTAAAATGACATTCTTGGTCATGATTCATTATTCTGGGCCAAGAAATGCTCACCGGCGCTGTTTTGTTGATTTCCTACAAGACCGTATTGTTGTTTATATCTCTGGATTAGAAAACTAGAGTTGTTGTTCTTTTATTAATCGCCAGCAGGAAGATGTTATTAATTTCCTTTTTAAATTGTAGGTGAGTGAAAGAATTTGGCTGCCAAAGTATTTAATGTTTTAATATTTCGAGAACTTATATACTCACTCTGACGAATACGCTTATAAAAATCTAGGTCAAACCTTCGTATTCTCTTTGCTAGATTTACTTTATTTGTTTATTGAATTTAATAAAATTTATTCATTAGTTTAAATTATTTTCGCTGACATTTGTTTATGTGTTTAATTTTTTCAATTGTCTGAACATTAGTTAAGATCTGTTGCTGTCTCCATGGGTTTAGTCAGTGCAAACCATCATCATCATCCACTTTTGATCACGGTAAACAAATTTTCTAGATACGCAGTGATCTGGAGGTGACAATGATAATGCTTTGAAGGTTGAATAATAATTTTATTGTAATAACAAAATTACAACAAAATTAACTTTGTTCTTTATAATGATTCAGTTATCTGTATTATGTTGTATTTGTCTGTGTTTTTTTTTCTTTTTTTAAGCTTGTCAGTCTTGTTAAATTTATCCTTGTTTTTACCAGTAATGTTGAAACATCATTCCCTATCTTATAAATTCCAGTATAATAAAAACGTCCATTGAACCAATCTCAATATTTTATTCTTTGTCTGATAATTTTAATGTTGAAAGTAGTACAATGTCTAAAACATATTTCTTGCAATAATTACTATGAGCATTTGATCAATACATCCTATAAGTATGTATAATGGAATTACGGATTGTATAATGTTACAGTAGTAAATGCTACAGTAACATAGTTTCAAGATGATTATAATTGGAAAATTAAGTGTTATTCTCATAAATAAAGTTAAGCGTCTTGAGAATTTTATTCTTGAATTTCTGATTTACTGACTTAATAGAATATTTTTTTTTGTTTTGTTACTCAATTATAGGAATATTTTCTTGTACTGAGACACAAATCCAATTAAACTTTATCACTATCAATAATTTATAACTAGTTTGCTAACAAATGCTATAAATGATTTTTGGAATAATTAATATTATACCAATTTCGTTAATAAAATCACTTCCGTATATAATTATGTTTTAAATTTATAACTTTGACATGAATGAACTTGCAAAATAATAATAGCAACAACCCTAGATGTTCATTTAATGAAATATTGTAAATTATATTATCGTATGGCGCATACTCTTGAGGTTCACAGCCTAAATATATTATTGTTTAACGCACTTAATAAATTTATAATTACAACTTTAAATTATCGTAATAGATTTCTAACTATAAGATCTTTCCATTAACTCATTGTATATCGAAAAATTTCGTGAGTACTAATGTGTAATAGGAAATGTGGCCTTAAATCAGTGAAGTATTGAATAGCTTCATTCTCTCAGATCTAAATGCTTTAGTTTCGCCTATTCATATAGAAAGTAGGTTGAAGTAAAGAGTGGTTCCGCTCTTCCCTTCCAAAGTCGTAAGCTTGTGTTTAAGACCTGTAGAGGTCCCTATCTTCACATTTTTAGGCGCATACTCTTGAGGTTTACAGCCTTAATAAAATATTAGTATGGCTATGGTTAATATCATCCTTAAAGTGTTTATTGTTGTATTTCTATACATTTTATCAGAAAATATTACTGAAAAAGATAAATCAAAAGCTCGGTTTATGTTAATATTAATGAAAACAAATAAGAAAGTATTTATAATGGAATTAAAACTCACTTACAACTGCAAGTTATAAATTCTAATTGGTTTATGCTCTATAAAAATAAACTAATCGAAAAAATTATGACACCAGAAATGGGAGCTAACAAGTCCATTGGAACTTGATATTTTGAGAGTGATACATTCTCGTTGTCCCCAACCACGCAATAGCAAAACGCAATATTTTTGCTTATATACCAGTAATTACCTATTTGTTAAAAACAATTGTTGCAATTTTCTCTTTTGTTTGCTTCAGAAAAAAATATAATTAGGAAGTGAAGCTGGTCAAATTTAATAGATTATCTTCATAGAAATAAAACAATAAAATGATATGGATACTCTTGTTTTTCAGAGAAAAGATTGTGCACTCATTTTAACCAGTTGGTCTGGAGGTGGGAAGGTTCTGGATAGAGATTTTAAATATTTTTTCATACCGCACTTATCAATTAAAAACTTGTTTGAGCTATTGGTTCGCCCTCTGTATTACATTTTTGTAAATACAAGCTTATAAAAGTAATGTCACGTTATATATGACATGTTTTTTTTACTGATTTTAAATATAATTTGTATTGGATAAACAAAGAAGTAACTAAATTCAGTCATCTTCAAAAAATATGTTTCTTAGTGTCTTTTATTAATTTAAAAAAATATTGAAATTTATTGCATTATTTTTTTGCAATTTTTTTCTTCTTTAATTTATTTAAATAAGAAATCATCCGTTGTAGATATTTCTATATTTATTTACTTCTTTATATGTATATGTACAGGTAAAATAGTCTTTTTAGAATATATAAACATGTGAGACTATTACAACTTATGACCTGTTAATGTTTACAATTTGCTACAAAGTAAATTATAATGATTAGAAGTAATATACATACCATAATAGTCTTACACACGTGATAATTGTAGAAGAAATGGTGCATATTTTCCGTTAGTCTTCAAATGTATATTTTATTCTAGTTAAAATGTTTCAGGTATAACTATAAGTGTACATCAATATGTTTACCAATTTTTGTGAACAGCAGAAAACACAGATAATTTTTGCTTTTCCCATTTGTCTTGCCTTAACTGTCCTAAGCATTGTAATGTTAAATTGGTTATTATATTGATAAAATGTAATCAATAGATATAACATATATTACTTATATTTTTGAAATAATGTGTGTCAGCGTTAATAAACCAGATGAGCATTATACTACACCAGAGACTTTAATTTATAGATATTATATCCTTAAATATACAACAACAAAATATATAAAATTGCAAAAAATACTTTCAGAAACAATAAAAAAATATATTTGTCTAGTCCATGTTTAATAACTTTATTTAAACCACTCAACAAATCACAAAATATAAACATTTATTCACTATTAATTAGTTTTCGTTTATGCTGCTTTTGCAGAAAATAAACTACTGATAATATATTTTGTTTTATGAAATACTACTGTTTCACTATGATATATGCTAAACCAATTATCTGAAAATTAGACATCAACGTTTTAAAATATTATAATAAACACGTAAGTAAAATAAAATATGTACAATTAAATTTTATAAAAACATTTGTATACTGAAAATCAAATCAAAAAAAAAAAAAATCAAATTATTTCTTTATCTTATTTGTTATACTAATAATGGTTTAGTCTTTTAAAAATTTATTGCAAATGTGTTTTTTTGTATTTTAAGCTGACAATAACTACAAATAATAAATGTATTTAAAATGTAAACAGTGAGGATTGCCAATTCCTCTACAAGCTTTATGATAAATGCTTAGCCAGAGCCAGCACTTAAAATATCTCTGTCAGGAACCCCTCCCCAAACCCCTGACCATGGTTGCGTGCTTGTAGAGGAATTTGCAATCCTCACGGCTTATAACTTACAAGCTTAAGAGATAGGGTCATGTGATCTATGAATTGATCTATGACTCTTATTTTGACTATTTATAGTCTCTGCCAAAAGTCTTATGCAATTTTATATTGCTATGACTACTAATATATGGTATGGCTGAAGATCTATCAGCCCCATATAGCTATTTGAGTTGGATAGCTGGGTTTGAAGACATGTAGATGTCTGAAAATTTTAGATTTTTCACTCAATAGATAACGTTTAGCTAAGTGCTTGGCTTTGGGTTGGTATTTTTAGATCTAATGTCTGAACCTACCCTGACACCTCTCTGAGGAGTGCCAAAGCACGAAACCATGGTCAGGGGTTTGGGGAGGGGTTCCTGACAGAGATATTTTAAGTGCTGGCTCTGGCTAAGCATTTATCATAAAGCTTGTAGAGGAATTGGCAATCCTCACTGTTTATAACTTACAAGCTTAAGAGATAGGGTCATGTGATCTAAGAATTGATCTATGACTCTTATTTTAACTATTTGCATTTAAAATGTGTTTGTCACGAAAAAATAAATGAAATTTATTTAAGTTTGTAATAATTATAAATAGTTTTAATATAGTTTAAAATTTTAAAGAAATATTTATTTAAAAAATTGATTTTAAAAACTTGTCAGTTACAGAAAGAAATATTGCAAAACAAACTGTTTTAAGCTCTGTTTTCAAATTGAAATATGTTACAGCTAAGTTTTTCGGATACTTGGATTTATTAAAAAATAATTACGAAGGTAAACTCTAAGAATTTATTTTTTATTATTGTTCATTTCTTTTAGTTGAGTAAATAAACTTTCACAGAGTATCATACAATAAACTGAATTTTGTATAAACGTTTTATTTAAATGTTCTTTTATTTATTTGTATACAATATCTTAGAAAAATAAATATAATAGAACTAAATATATTATACTAAAAAATTGGAAAAAAATAAACAATAATGCAGTTTTATCAAGTCATCCCATATATATTCTTAAGTTTTATCTTCACAAATTTGCAATGCTTTTTTTGCAAATGAAACCATTAAAATAAGTTTAAATACAAGATTTTTTCAAAAACTGGATGCTGATAGTTTGAATTTTTTTTTTAATTATTGATTTACTGTTTGGCTAAGATTTATATATATATATAATAAAATGTCCGTTAATTAAAACAAAATTGTAATTATAATTGAATTAATAAATTGAACGGTTTACAAACTATTATAAACAATCCTTAAATCCGGTTTTTTTCCTAAACTTGTCTCAACTATCATTAAATTAAAAAAAAAAAAAAAGCGGAAGCAAACGTCATCAATTCAAATCCCACAAATCTCATATTTTAATGTTTGCAGCTTGTCAATTTATTAAATGCATTTTATTCCTATTTATAAAAATTGCCTTTTTAATTTTTCTTTTATTATGGTTTCTCTCTTCATGAAGAATTTTCACATTTTCAAAATAAAATTTAAATTTATATTTACATGTTTTTTTCATGATCAAAAAAAAACTGAAGAAGATATTAAATCATCATTATTTTTACTTTTTACATGCTTATATAATAATTCATGCTCCCTCAATCTCTTTTCAATACTGCACCTAGATTCACCTATACACCTGGGTTTCATTTTATGTGGTAGATAGGTTCCTCAGAAAATGTGCACAAAAGAAATTTCACAAAAATAGACTTAACTTATCATGAAAAATGAAAGATACATACTGTAATTTTCCAAAAATCACATAAAAGCAAAGTAACAATGTAAAATTACTTTAAAATTTGCATAAAGTAAAATAAAATATGACTAATAAAAAAATTCAAATTTGAAAAAAAAAATGATACAAGACAAACTTTTTTTTACTTTTTTATTAACTACAGTATTTAATTTTATTCAAAACAATATATTTTATGTATAATTTGCATTTTTTTCATACATGTACTGTATTTTAATCATTATCACTATTTGAGACATCAGATTCGTCATGATGTGATATGATGTGAGGTACTGAAGCTTCTCCTTAAACAAAGTCAAGAGGAAATACAATTAAAACATTTTCCAATCACTTTTGATCCTTCCCATTTTGCTAAGCAATCTAAAATTATTTTTTTTTGTTTCCAAAGAAATTCATTTTCTTCAGTGTGTTTTCTCTCCATTAGGGTAAACTAAAAGGTTAAAATAAAAATAAGAACTTAGACTTATGATGATAAAAAGACATCAACTCACCACTGTTGTGCAAAATTTAATTAAAACTAACAATTAAAAATTAAATTCTTATTTTTGTCTTTAATTTTTTAATTTTCAATTCCATTTAAAAATCAAATTTCATCATGTCACATCACATTAATTTCAGATCACGTTACATAATTTTTAAATTGTTAATTACAATTAAAAATCAGATTTTAATTGTCAAATTTAATTGTACCCTACACTGTTACTCAAATTTTAAAAATAAACTTGTGGACACTAAATGATTAATTGATTACGTACTCTTTTTTAATTCTTTCAATGGGATGACATTCAATTATTTAGAAAGAAACAATAACTTTTGTATGATTCTAATACTTATCAACAACACAATTTATAATCAATTTCTAAAATAATATACTCTTTGTTGGTGAAATAATAAATATTATGCAGTTTAAAATGTATAATAAATTATTTCAAAATAAAATCAAAATAAACATTTGGGTTTTCAAATGCAACTCAAATGTTTGAAATTGTAATACTTATGATGCAATATTTACATTTTTCAATTTGGCTCTGTGCCTTATAAAAATAATTATCTCATTTACCAAAATTTCTGTAATATATAATTAAGAATTCGGGACTCAAGAAATCATATATAGGAAAAAAGACTAAATTCTAATAATAATAAATACATTTATTAACATTGTACATCACATTTACATTTTACAAAATTTATTTATAACTCTTGCCAAAGAGAGGTCATCTGCACTCTTTTATTATACAAGATGCAATAAAAATAATTGAGAACATAATCAACTACACACTTGCAAAATTCTCGATTGCTTATACATACATTTAGGTGACTTATTTTATGACACACACACACACACACACACACACACACACATATATATATATATATATATATATATATATATATATATATGTACACACACATATATATATATATATATATATATATACATATATATATATATATATATATATATATTGCACCACTAGGCAAGGTACATCTTCATAATAATTGTTGTCTAAGAAATTATTAAAATAAAAATATCTCATTAGAAAAAAAAAAGAAAATCTAAAAAAAAGTTTAAAGAGTTTTTCATATAAATGTCATTTATCAGTAAAAGTTATAACTAATTAATTAGAAGGGGGTAGAAAATATAACTTAGAAATGCTAAAAGTAGATGAATTTCAAGTAATTAAAAGTTAAAATTATTTGATAATAAGTTAAAATTATAGCAGTTTAAAATCTTGTACATAAAATTAAAATTATCTCTTTTCATCTAATTTAAAGAAAAAAAAGGTCTCTTCTTTATTTAAAAGAAATGGAAATATATGTCCGTAAATAGTGAGATTTTAAATATAAAGAAATATAGTAAAAAGTGTGCATGTTAATAAAATAGAATATGAAAGTTGAATATTAAAAGAATAAATGGAAGTGTATAAGTTAAAAAAAAATTTCCTCAAATATTATAAATACTCAGAAGCTACATAAAAGAAATGAATTAGCAATGGCTACTAATTAAAAATAGGATTAATTAATTAATTAAAATCTTAGCCAAAATTTAATCAAAAGCAGTGGATGACTTTTCAACCATAGATATAGCTGGAAGGTATAGAAACTGATTTAAAAAAAAATGAAAATATGTCTTCACATAAATAGAGAGTTTTTCATCATTCAATAAGTTTACAATCAGTTTTTACAGTCAGCCATGTCACACATCCACAATCAGTGTTTTTGCTAACAATGCAGTGTTAAAAATTGTCGGAAGCATATGATCAGACTCCAGCCTTAATCTGATGGAACATCAGCAATCTGCCCAATAAAGCTGATGTCTGCCTTATAGTTTGAAACCATGAGAGATATCTAACTGACTTGAATAATAGTATCATTAAATAGTAATCACAGGAACCTCAAAAAAAAAACTCAAATCCAACAGGTTGGAAAAACTCATGTGAAACAGCAAACAGCAAGAATTCCATGCCCAAAATCCTATAGGTAATAAAATATTTTCTTATTCCATTTCAGATATTAATGTAGCCATTGCAATATTCTTGAAGCCTCCCAAAGTCAATAAATGAACTCTATAACTACATAAAAGGAACTGTTGATGTGCATGTTTTGAATGCTTGTAATTAGTTTAATGCTGTATTATATATTTTTTCTATATCTTATTCTAATATGTGTGTGCCAATAAATCATTGTTTATATTTAATTGAAAAAATGTATAATAGTTTAAAAATGATAATAATAAGTACTTAGTTAAAATAAATTATCTTTAAAACATAATATTTTGTCGGTCAATTCTTTTTCCACTAATTAAAAGAGCAATGTATTATATCTTTTTGATTGAGCTGGTTGGAATTTCTTAATTGCTGAATTAGATGGCCATCATTCAGGGCACATTAGTTGCTTTGATAATTAACCGGTGCCTGGAGTTTACTTTGAAACAAAAAAAAGTGCTTTGAATGATAGATGATGAATTCTGCAGCCAAGAAGATCTGTGCCCTTGAAATGTAGTCTGAGTTATGTACCTTATAGATAGCTCTGTCTTGGGTACATGTAGCCTCTGGGCATTATTGTTCTCTGCCTAAGATGCCATAGTGGTGCAATAATTAAAGTGCATTGGTGTAGATCAAATTAATAAATAATTGTATCATTTTTTGTATAAAAGTCTTACAATTATTGTTTCACAAGTTTATATTTCTTAATGTTATTTTATTAAAGAGTTAAAAGTTCATGTTAGATTGTGTTTTCCAATTGATCTATAACACCACCCGGGTCAATATATATATATAAGATACACTTTAGGTCCACTAAGCTACTATTGTTATATCCAATTGATCTATAACACCACCCGGGTCAATATATATATATAAGATACACTTTAGGTCCACTAAGCTACTATTGCTTATACTATTAACTTATATTTTATTAATAGCACTTACAAAAACACACTGCAATTAGAAAAAGTTAAATCTTAACTGATATATACCTGAATATTTACCAACAAAGTGTTATGATAATATTAATTATATAAAACACAAAATAAGAAAATTACTGTTTGTAATTATTTACTTAACAATAAAAATATGAGAAAACATTTGAGAAGTTATCCACACAACATACTAATTTTTTCCCATGTCCATATAATAAATTATTTTAACTCTCTAATTATCTCACCAATCCATCGACAAAACACTTCTGGATGGTGATAATGATAATATTGCATAAGTGCATCTTCCATTATGCTATTCACAAATAAACATTAAATTATTAATATATTTGTTGGTTTGCTTGTAACTGCTGGCCAGGTGCAAAAGTATAGCACTTACATTTCTTCACTTATCTAAACAGTACAGGTTAAAATGTTTTCCTGATGCAACTATACACTTCAAAATTTATTGCTATGACAATCTTAAAACATCCATAGCTTAAACTTACATGGTGGCATATAGCTAAATATATTCATGAGAGAAACAAGAAAGAAAGGCTTCTCACAACAACAACTACATAAATGCAAAAAACAATGGTATATTCCAATACCTTTTCTTAGGTGTATATATATATATATATATATATATACACCTAAGAAACACACACATATATATATATATATATATATATATATATATATGTGTGTGTGTGTGTGTGTGTCTGTGTATAAGGTCTTAACAAATAAAAAGAGAATATATACTACTGCAAATATCCTCTGTAAGGATCAAGATACACTAGCTAAACATGAAAAGTCATAAAATATTGAAATACAATCCTCTCATGAGAAATACCTACTAAACATTGGGTAGAGCATGCTCCAAATCCTCTAAAGTATGGCATAAGTAATACACAACTTTTAATAAAGCCACATGCATTCCACACATATAAAATTGGATTAGCTTATATCCTAGGGTAAACCATGACATGATAACAAAAATTATCCTTGAAAGGCTATAGACATATATTTTCAATCTGTAAAAATACATACATTAAGCAATGTATGAAACCAACAAATAAAATGCAAGTTAAATGGCTATAAAATACTTTAAATAGCATAATAAAAATTTGTAATTAATAAGAAATGTATTCAATAAAAAGCAGCCTAAAAATTTATAAACTAAAGTGGACATAATTAGCATAGGCAAATATTGCTAAAAGTAATACTAACAGATCAATCAATGGTGGTAGAGAGGTCAGAACAGCTGCCTAACAAGCAGTTGTCCCAGGTTAGTGGGGTCACTTCCTGGCCGATGCTATGACACATGGGGAAAAAACTATTATATCATAATTTTTTAAAAAATTGTGAGATTCGGATAAACCATATATTGGCTGTTCATCCATATACAAATATATAAATTATCAATAAATACTACTCATAAATGTAAAAGATATGTATGTTTACTTGGACACTTATACCACATAATTGACTTTAAGCCAATAAGAGAAAAAATGTATAATTTTACCTTCTCTGTCATAAAAGTAAATGCATAATTATAACATATAATTAAAGAAAACACATTGGCATAATATTAAAATAATATAAGATAATAATAAAGAAATAATGAATTATTATTATTTGAAATGCCCATAGTTTTCGATCCATGTTCTTCAGTCGTCAGCTATCAGATGCAGGAAAACAATATTCTTTTGCAGGCAAATTATTTTTAGATGCAACACATCTGTATTTTATCACATTTTTACAACAATAAAGCACTTATAAACTTCCAGGGACAAACAATATTAAATAGCAACATTTAATAAACAATTTCTGCAAAGGGTTTTGGATCCAATTATTCACTCACAGGTTTATTCAAAGAATTAGCTGTAGCTTTTTTTAATCTTTTTTTTAACTTTAACTTTTAGCTGTAAACATTATCAAATTTTTTTATTAAATTGGTCTGCTGTTATACATTGGAAAATTGAACAGTTCCCCCATTTTTAAATAACATTTTAAAACTTCTTATAAAATAGCATTTAATTCACTCAGTATCACTAAATAATAACAATTAAAAAATTACTATTATAAAAGTCAGCAAGTAAATAGTTCAATTCTATGTTTTTTAATATTATTATTAAAGCCATCTTTTTCATAAAACCCCTTATTAATGTATGTACTTATATTATATTTTAAAAGTTCTCTTGAAAACATTAATATAGTTATCTCAGAGTAAAATTTATTTTTAATCAAATAGTCCAGTTAGCATTTAGAGTCTTTATCAAGATAACACTTATAATGAAATAATCATGTAGATAATCAGGAGATATGTATTTTAACATTAACTAATGTCAATTTCCAGTGAAGCCTTTTTTTATTTTAATTAAATTTCAAAAGTCTCTCAATACTTAATTTACATTTTACTTTACGAAAAATAAGAAATATTAAATAGGAATGGTCCTGTACAATGTTTTTTTGTAAAAGATAATGCAAAAATTAATACCTTTTTCTTCCATATATATCTATTCAGGCATGTTTGGACAAAATAAACTTACAAAATGCAATCATTTTCATCAGCACTTTTGTTCTTTCTTTAGAATTTTTCCAGATTACATTAAAACCACAGGAATAATTCAACACCTTATGATTTTCTATTAGCAAAGCATTGACAATTAAGAAACAATAAAAAAAAATAAAAAAAATTAGAACTTTAAAATTTAGACTAAAAAAAATTGTAATTAAATATTACTGTCTTTTTGGGATTAGGATTCAGTTGGAAAAGCAAGCACATGCACACCAACTTCAACTGAAAAATCCTTTATATAACCTTTGTTGTGATATGCATCGTCATTAGTCGCAGGTACTCACAACTGACATATACTGACTTAATTCAAATATTTTAAGCTCTAGTAAAATGATAACTTAAATAAATAATTAATTGACTTAAAAAACCAATTTAACAATGATATTATGACATAAATAAATCTACTAATTAGCTTATAATTTTTAAGTACCAAAATTAACTATATAACTTTTATTTACTTTATATTTTTTATAAGACTAAGCATAAATTAAACCCCAATTTTTTTTCTGAAAGCATACATATTAACTAATTATTAGAGCTACATATCCTAATAACTTTTGAAGTCATTACTAATTCTAGATTTAGTACTAATAACTACTTGAATATTAATTATATTAATTCAACTAAAACTGAGATAACATAATTTTATACATATTTTACTTTCACAATAACTTTATTATCCTCCATTAATTTTTAAATAGATTAAACACATAACTTAAGCAGTTAAATAAAACAAAATAAAAATTGAATATGATGAGTTAGAATGAGTTAACAGCTAAAAACACATTGGTCAGATGGTTAATAAGGATGGAAAAATAATGGATGAAATTAATCATAGAATTAAACTTGGTTAGAGTGCTTTTGATAGAAATAACTTGATGCTAAAAGAAAATATGCTTATGCGTTTGTAAAAAAGATTTTTAATAAATGTGTTTTACCAGTATTTACTTATGGATTTGAGACATGGACACTTAATAGAAGAGCAATACACAGACTTTATACCACTCAAACCAATATGGAAAGATGCATGCTGGGAGTAACAAAAAGATATTAAAAATGCAATATGTGGATAAGAGAACAAACATGTGTTACTGAACTCATTAAAAAAATTATAAGACTGAAGTGGAGTTGGGCTGGACATATTGCTAGAACAGATGATAATATATGGACAATTGATATCTTAAACTGGATTCCAAGAGATTGTAAAGAACCAGAAAGAGATCACATGTGAGATGGATAGATAAATAAAAGAGTGTGTAGGGATGATGTGGAGAAGAGAAGCTAAAAATCAGAAAATATGGATTGAACTTGGAGAGACGTTCATCCTGCAGTGGATTGATAATAGTTGTTGATAATGATGAAAGTTGTTACCTTAATTTTTCTTTTATTATGATTTCTCTCTTCATGAAAAATCTTCACACTTTCAATATCAAACTTAAATTTATATTTATATGTCCTTTCACGGTCAAAGAAAACTGAAGCAGTCATTAAATCAATATTATTTTTACTTTTCACACGCTTATTTTACAATTCATGCTCCTTTCATCTTTTTTCAATACTGCCATTCGATTCATGTATATATGATAACATACATCCACAAAATTGATACACAACATTACTTTTCTACGTGACAGATGTGGCATTTTTAGAATTATTCCCTAATTTATTAACATTATTTGGAACACGTAATGAAACATTAAACACATTCTTATATGTATCCATTAAATTTTCACTTGAGCATTTGAAATAAATGGAATAGATATCCATTGTTACTACCAACCCTTCAACTCCTTTAAAACATTTATAACTCTTTTTAAATTAACTTAAAGTATTGTTAATCTGTTCCATCATATAACTAACTTCAAGCAATTTTTTAGAAAATATTTCAGTATTTTTCAATTTATCGCACTGATAACGACATAAATTTTCATTTCGAAACAAAAAAAAATATACAACTTGACATGTTATGCATAACTTGTAAATCAAAAGTACCAATTAAGCATAAGTTGACAAGTTTTGATCTTTTTTTTTGTTTCATAATGAAAAATCTATATTGTTACCAGTGTGATAAATTAAAAATTATTGAAATATTTGACAAGTAATTGCTAAAGTTGGTTACAAGATTGAACAGATTATCAATATTAACGTCAATTTAAAAAGAGTTATAACGGTTTAAAGGAAATGAAGATTGGTCGTAAAAAATGGATATCTATTCCATATATTTCAAATGCTCAAGTAAAATTTTTTAAGGATATATATATATATATATATAAGGATGTGTTTAATGTTTCATTCTGTGTTACAAATAATGTTAATAGGTTAATGAATAATTTCAAAATTGTCATACCTGTCAAGTAGAAAAGTAATGTTGTGTATCAAATTGCTTGTGGACATATGTTTGCATATGTAAGTGAATTGAGTTGCAGTATTAAAAAAAAACGATTAAATGAGCATGAATTGTTATATAATCATGTGAAAAGTAAAAATCATAGTGATTTGATGACAGCTACAGTTTTTTTTTATCATGAAAGGACATGCAAATATAAATTTAAGTTTTATATTGAAAGTGTGAAATTTCTTCATGAAGAGAGAAATCTTAATAAGAGGAAAATTTAGGAGGCAATTTTTATAAATAGGAATAAAATAAATTTAATTAATAGACAAGCTTATAACATTAAAATTTGGGATTCATAGGATTTGATCTTCTGATTTGTTATTTGAATTTAATGGCAGTTGAGGCAAGTTACCAAATTAACTAAAAATACTTCTGCGGATTGAAAGACTGCTTATAATAGTTTATTACAGTTATATTTATTACTTTCATTGTTATTACAATAGTATTTTAATTAACAAACATTTATTTGTATTACAAAAAAATCAAGTCAGATGTCACATGACCTAATTTAATGATCTTGTGTTTACAATGTTATATATAGATCTCGCAAAATAAGCTCTTAACAAGCTTTGAGAATATTCTTAACCCCAGACTGATTTCTGCTACTGGCTACATCAGTGATCTGCCAGACTATTCAAGCATTAGATTAAAAATACCAGGACAAACCTAGTACTTTATCTAATGCATATCTATTAAGTAGATAATCTGAAATTTTCAGACTCCACAAACAAAGGTTGACATTGAATTATGTGTACTAGAAATTTGTTCTAAATTTGACAAATTGATGCAAATATTTTCATATGTATATATATTTGGAGTATGTTTGAGATTAAGGTTTTGAGACACATAATAAATAAAAAGGAAAATATGCCATCCCAGAAAAGTTAGGGTAATAAATAATGCTACAAAGCGCAGGAATCATAAAGGGTTACAGGCATTCTCAGGCTTACTAAACTTTTAAATAATTTTCTTGGAGGAAATTCGCATATCACAACTATATATGACTTACTAAAAAGGACAGTATAAGAATTAGACAAAAGAGCATAATTTAGTTTTTCAAAAATAAAAGACTTGCTAATTTTTAGGCAACTTTTCATCTATTATCACAGTGACCAGGATATGATGCTACAACTGGTGCTTTATAATATGAAGTCAAAGCCATCACAATGCATCCCTACTCTGGAGAAAATGTTTAATAGCCTATGCCTCAACAACACTGATGCTGGTGAAATTTACAGTCAGAATGACAAAGAAGCCTTGGTTATTGTATTTATTATCAGAAATCTATTCCGATATCTATAAGTATGCATTTTTTATTTATACACATCATTGTCTATTACCATGACTTTTCAGCACGAATAAGCAACTACTGAACATTTAATAGTGGCCTATTTCAGCTATGAAGTGATTTATAATTCCAGTAAAGAAATTGGGCATGCAGAACCCTTATCACAATTCCCAAATACTCATGAGCCTCAAAAGATGTTTACCAAAATGAACCACATAGACTTCGTGAATTCTAAAAATTTGAACAGTTGCAAGGTTTTCAATTGTTTTAGATATGCCCAAAAGTCAATGAAATTATATAATGAGGCCTATTTCGAATGTACATGAAGATGTGGCTACATGCAATATTTGCATTCTTACAACTGACCACTTGTTGATATCATCTGAAGCCTAAAAGCAAATGCTTACTTTATTACATAAGAGACATGGGCATGAAAGCATTAAAATTATCATCTCTATACCCACCTAATATGAGCCAGGAAATGGACTAGACCCCGAACAAGCTGAACACGTGTTTAGACTATCAATTCACTGCAAAATTTCATCCAGGAGAAAAATTGGAAATTTAGTTCGTTTACACATCCAATAAAAAATATTGCAGTATGTATTAAACTGGTTCTATGAATGACAGTATCTTTTTAATTGTGATAAATTCGTAATCCAAATGGATAGTGTGTAAGCTTTTTAAAAATAGTAATGGAGATTGTAATATCAATGTAAATTTAAAAAACGTGAAAGACAAAAAAAAAATAAAACATTTTATCACTTTTAAGTGCACTACAACAACTATTTTTGTTTAACTTGTTAAAAATTACTTTTAAAATAAAATTTGTGCTGATTTAAAATGTATTTGGAAAGTGTAGTCTTTGTTTTTATTTAAATGGTTGTATTTTTTTGAGTTTTTAATTTTAACAAAGTCCAAATCAATAAAAAATTATCATATTAAGCTCTTTTTGGGTTAATTTGTTGTTATATCATAGCCAGTCAGATTATTTTTGTTTATAGTGTTTTATTGGTTCTGTATTGATTATAGCTGCATCAAAGTCCAGAAAGCAATTTTCTCTCCCCCTGTTTCATCTCTCCTCTGTTTTTAAATCTCCAATAAGAACTAAAAATTTAAAATTTTGAAAGACCAAAATAATAAAAATGTCCATCTCTCATTTACAAATCAAAAGAAGTTATTTGAACTAGGTAATATTACTGATGCAGTTCATCTCTCCCCTCCATCACACTCTTCATTTTTTACAAATCCAATAAAAATAAGACATTTATAATTTTTTAAGCTTAAAGCCATAAAAATTTTCACATCAAATCTGTCAATTACAAATCAAAAAATGTTGTTTGAATCACCTCGCTCACTCCCATTATTTTTGAAAAAGCCAATATATATATATATATATATATATATAAAGACAGAATAATAAAAATTCCAAAACAAATCTGTCAATTACCAATCAAAAAAAAAAGAAGTTTAAAATTCTAAATCAGTTAATTTTGTAATCCAAGATTAGATATATTACGAATGGTATGAATACCAAAAAAACTGCAAAAACTCACAATTGCCTTATTTTAGAAATTGAAAAACTAATGTTACTAAAAGTTCATCAATAAATGTAAGAAATATTAACAATTTTAGACAAAAAAATTGAATTTATAAATTAAATCATAGGTACTATTACTACAATAAATTATCATTTTTATAATAATAATAATAATAATAATAATAATAATAATAATAATAATAATAATAATAATAATAATAATAATAATAATAATAATAATAATAATAATAATAATAATAATAATAATAATAATAATAATATTTTAGTAATAAATTATCATTTTTCTATGTTAATCTTCAAATGATACATTATTCACCCCAATATTGTTTTTTGACGTTAAAACAGTGTTCAAAGAGTTAAAAAAAAATAAAAATGGAAATGCAGATATTGCTACTAAATTTTTATAAAAAAATTCTCAGTAAGTTATTGTCAAAACTTTTTTATGATTGGATGATTATATGGAGTTAAATTTGCAGTTGCAGTTAATTAGAACAAAATATATATAATTATTAAATTTCAAAAAATATAGATATATAAAAAGTAATTAAGTTGATTTTGTGTTGTTTTCTTTTTGCATTACTTAAAGTAGAATAAAATCTGAACTTTATTATTGCATAATCAGATTTTATTGTTTAGTAGTATACTAATAGAAAAATCTTGAAGGATTATTAACTTCTCTTCAAAATGTATTATCATAAAGGAACTGAATCAAGATAGTCATTTGTCTAAGCAATATATATATATATATATATATATATATATATATATATATATATATATATATATATATATATATATATATATATATATATATATATATCGGGAGAATGTAATAACTAACCTGTTAAGATAACCATTTATATTATTGTTGTAGAACTAATATATATATATAATGTTGTTTAGTTCATTAATTTAATATAATAAATTAAAAAAAAAAATTAATTTTTAAATTAAAATTCCCATTTTCTACTTATGGTATGACTTAAAATGTACTCAAGAAAAAAATCATTTTTTAAAGGAAATATTTTGTAATTTTATTTTAATTTGTTTTTCAATTTTTTTAAGATATGTAAAGTTTTTTTTTTTTGTTTTAAAGTTTGGAATTTATAAATGTAGATTGCATATATTTTTCATATAAAGTGTTATAATTTTCAGTTCTTCTCTGATTAATTTCATTAAAGGTTTGTATTACAAACTTATTTGATTATAAGAATACAAGTAATACTGAGTTTGCCATTTAATAATCAATTGACAAAACACTTTATTACTATTACAGTGCTTTATTATCCACCCTTTCCTTCAGTTAACAGTTTTGAGTGGACCATCTCTTAATGTATTTTAGATATTTTTGTAAAAGTTATCGAACTTGGCAGCTAGAGGGCAGTTCAATTATTATTTAAAATAGATTTGGTAAATTTTCACATGACGTTATATTTATGCATTATTAAAATATTATTTATTATTACGTATACAACATGTGTTAATTTATTATAGAGTTTTACAAGTGAGTGAATGATCTCCACTCTATAGATTTAATATCAGTTATTTAAAGATCAATTTACATTAAAAGTACAAAGTCTGATTTAAATTCGCACTCTGGCTGTTATTGTTCTAGATAGCTGTACATAAAAAGATTTAAAATACATTAAGAGATGGTTCACTCTCTTATTGTAAAAGTTATCGAAATCGGCAGCTAGAGGACAGTTCAATTATTATTTAAAATAGATTTGGTAAAATTTCACATGACAATATATATATATGTGTGTGAGTGTGTGTGTGTGTGTGTGTGTGAGAGAGAGAGAGAGAGAGAGAGAGAGAGAGAGAGAGAGAGAGAGAGAGATGGATGGATGAAATAAAAAAGTGTACAGGGGTGATATGGAGAAGAGAACCTAAAGATCAGATAAGATGGATTGAACTTGCTGGGTGATATGGAGAAGAGAACCTAAAGATCAGATAAGATGGATTGAACTTGCTGAGACCTTCATCATGCAGTGGCCTGATAATGGTTGATGATATATATATATATAAAGAGCATGGTAATAGCTCTAAACAAACTTTTTTTATTTTTGTGATAAATGCTACAAGAAAAAAACATTCAAATTATCTTTATCTAGGATTGTCCCCATTCTCAGACCAATTTCGAGTTATGACTCTCTTCAGTGATGGGATAGGATGCCAGATTCAAAAAACTATCTCAAGCTAAGCATTTATCTAAAAGTTAACTCTTAAGAAGAAGATCTGAAATTTTTAGATATTTACAAATCTTTAAATGCAGCTCTTCATCTGAAATAATCATATGGATCATAATTTAATTCAGATATACCATATATTAATGGACTTAGTAATTTAATTTAGCCAAATCCCCCAACAGCAAAATAATAATAGTAATAAATATATACAAAATTAAAATAAAATGTCCTTTATCACCGTTGTTTTCATTATTATTTATATACAAGGTTTAATGATGAATTTTATAAACGTAACAAAACATTGTAGATATTTATCTATTTAGATAAAAACAATTAGATAATAAGTTGATAAATTTGAATACATTTTACCTAACACATATTATTGTCGGACACCGATTGTCTTCTTAAAATAACTACAACTAATAATTATTATGTATGCTAATCTAATTTTTTTGTTAGCAATAACATAAATTATTGGATTAATCATAGAATGTCCACAAGCAAAAATGAAAGCAGATCGAATTAAAAAGGGAGGGATGGAATAAAATGAACTTAATGTTAATAAAAGTATGACTGGAAAAATAGCACAAACAAATATTATGAAGATTAAAAACATAATTTTGGTCATGCGAATGTTCTCAGCACTTCTTCGTTTTACAGATTGAGACTTAGAAGAATTCATGTTTTCCAAGTTCTGTTGCGAGAGAGTCAATAGTTTAAAGACTTTATAGTAAGATAAGGCTATTAGAGTAAAAGCTGGTGGAACTAATATAACAGAGATACAACAGAAAGTAATAAACCCTTCAGTGTCAAGTACAAAGTAACACTGTCGTATAAGTATGTTGAAATAATATTTTATCAGATTACTTTGAGTTAAAAAAATATTTATACTAATTGACAAAATCCAGGTAAAAGTTAAAATCAAAATAACATTTCTCAAGGAATAAATTTTTTCATATATTTCAGAACGACAAATTAAAATATATCGATTAAGAGCAATTTGGGATGAAGTCAGCATTATGACAATTCCAGAACTAATTACAATAGGACCAGTAATATCACAACCTTCATTCATATCTAGCTTTAAAAGCATATTGTAAACAAAATGTGGAAACGTTAAGCCTCCAAAAATAAAATCAGCACAGGCTAAACTACCGATAAACATATTTTGTGTAGTGCGTAAATCATCAAATATTATTAATGATAAAATTAAAATTAAATTCCCAATGCTTGTGCTCACATGAATAAATACTGTTATAGTTATATCAATATAATCATAGTAGGTTAAATTTTCAATAGAAAATTTATAAAGTGTTTCGTTATTTGTTTTATCCATTTTGCTGTAATTTTCTGACATATTCTGTAAATATATATATATATATATATATATATATATATATATATATATATATATATATATATATATATATATATAATAATAAAGAATGGAAATGAGGAGACAATATTTATGAAAACATGTAAAACACCTGGTGAAGTTATAATTATATTTGCAGAATGTCAACAAAGATGTTATTCGTTCACATTTTTACACCTATCAAAATAGCTTTTTGGTTTAAATCCATATAAAAACTAAGGTTTGAAGTAAAAGTAAACTTCTTTTAGTTTATCAAAAAACTAAAACAAAAGAGCTATTAAATGTTTAATGAAAAACTGTTTTGGCCTCAAGGACTGTCTCTTAATAGTAATTGATAAAAGCGTAGTAATATCTCGCATGAGTTAAAAGTTGTTCTGTTTACATGGATATTGTCTTTTCATTCCCATTTATTACACACACACACACACATATATATATATATTAATATATATATATATATATTGATGTGGGTGGGGTGTTTTCTAATCATCACTTGTGGGAGGCAACAAACTCTATATCATTTTTCACTCTTTAATAAAATAACATTATGAAATATAACTTGTAAAACCTTTATACAAAGCATAATACAATTATAACTTATATATTTGATCTACCCCAATACAATTTAAATATTGTAAGACCACAGCCTCTTAGGCAGAGAAGAATACTGCCCAGAGGGCACCTGTGACCAAATCAGAGCTATATATATATATATATATATATATATAACTGTGAACACATTTCAAGAGCACCGATCTTTTTTCGTCTGCAGAATTCAACACCTATTATTCAAAGCACTTTTTTGTTTCAGAGTAAACCTTGGGCACCAGTCAGTTACCCACAGATAAATGACACACTTTGAATGATTCCCAAACTAATTCAACACCTAATATATCCAATCTATCTCAATCAAAAAATATATAATGCATTTCTGCATTAATTAAGGGTAAAAGAATTGATTGACAGGCATTAAGTTTAAAGATAATTTATTTTTAAATAAGTACTTATTTATTATAACTTTTAAACTACTTCTAAATTAAATATAAACAATGATTCATAATAACTTCAGGCACACACATATTATAATGGGATATACAATAGCACTGTAATTCAGCATTAACATAATTATAAGTAATCAAAATGTGTACATTAATAGTTCATTTTATATGGTTATAGAGTTCATTTATTAACAGACTCTGAGAGCTTCAAGGTTAGCAATGGCTACATTATTATCAGAAATGAAGTTATTCTTTACCTATATAACTTGAACATTGACTTCTCACTAGTTGCTGCTTTACATGATAATTTTCCAACCAGTTGGATTTGAGGTTTTGTGGAGGTTCCTGTGCTTACTATTTCATGGCACTATTCAATAAGATAGTTAGATATCCTTGACAGTTTTATTTAAGATGTTAGTCAGACATCACTTTTACTGGGTAAATTGCTGATCTTCCATTAGTCTAAGAGCTGGAGCAAGGCCATATGATTCCAATGGTTGTTAGCACTGCATTGTCCTGGTAAACACTGATTGATTGACTAAAGTGATTGAAGAACTCAACTGAATTGATTGACCAATGAAAAACTGGACTATTTATGTGATGATCTGTTGTCACTTTGCTAATTGGTTTTTATATCCACCAGCTATATCTCATGTTGGAATTCATCCATTATTTTTGATTACATTTTTTGATAAGATTTTGATCTTGTTTTCAGTTGGTAACCATTACTAATTTGTTGTTTTGTGGATTTTTTATCTTAGTAGCCATTGCTGAGTTTGTTTCTTAATTTTTAATCTGCACACATTTATTTTATCAACACACGCACATTTAATTTACTATTTCTTATGTTTAAAATCACTATTAATGCATATATATATATATATATATATATATATATCTTTAAATTACGGGAAAAATTTTTTTTATTTAAATTAAATGACAAGAGATATTTTTAAATTTATATAAAAGATTTATATTTTTAGCTTTTTAGTTTCAACTTGTATTCTTTCTTTTTCTTTAATATTTTAAATGAAGAGTGAGATAGTACTTTTAATTACTGGAAAAAAATATTTATTCTTGAACTGTCATACTTTAACTTTTATTATTTATTATCAATTATAAACTTTACATTTTATGAAAACTTTTTATTATTTAATAATGGTAAACACAATTTTAATGAGCGCTGCTTAGTAGAGTTACTATATATATATATATATATATATATATATATATATATATATATATATATATATATATATATATATATATATATATATATATATATATTGTGGCCTGTCTATAGGTGGTACGACCCTAAGCAGAGTTTCCAAGTCCCTTATATTAGGCCCTACTTGGATTCGGGTTAGGTTCTATTAATAAACTTACTATATCCTGACCATTTTCTTTAACTATAACAATTGAATTTAGATAAGATTAGTATCTATCCCATGTTACTTTGACATGAGTAAATATTTCTAAAAATAAGATATGTTTTAAATCTAATCAATATGAGACTCGTTTACCTATAAACAGATCACATCCCCTTAACATTAAACAAATGCAAAATACTTGTTTAATGGCGTAAGAATACCCAGATACTCCTCCTTATTAAGTATCTATATACTCTCATGACTAACAATAATATCTAATATATTATTTTACATTTATAACTATTAAGTTTTAATTCAATCACTCATTAAATTAATCTGTTAGATAATTACAGATAAACTTTGATTCATATTATGTTTAATAATTAAGATTGGCAATAATCACAAGAATAACTTTAAAATAAAGAGATCTCAGGAAAATCATTGATTTATTAATTCTTCATACTACCTATGGAATATCAAGAGGGATTTTACAGATTTCCATGGATAGTGTACAAATTAAGAAAGGCTTATAATTTAAATTCATAGTCAAGCTTTACATGTATGTTCTTTAATACTGAATATTAAAATAATATTATTAACTAAACTGTGATTAACACTAATACTTTCACTAATAACTAATGTATCATTTAATTTTATATTAATAAATACACTTTAATAATTGGCAATGTCATCAATGACCTATGGGATCAAGGCAGCATGTAACAAGTAAAAAAAATCTTTACTAAGAGATTTATGCTTATTAAACTGTTAGATTGCTTTAAATTGAATTGACTTTTCATTTTAATTTTGACTGTACATTTTAAGTTGTGTGATGTGGTAAAAATGATCCCAAAAAAGATATGCAGCAATTGGAATTTAATAAAACTTTTAAAACAACAATTTTAATCATATTCATTACAAATGATAATAAACATTTCCATTAATATCAAATTTAAAATAACATAACAAAATAATACATATATGTTATAATAATAATAACAACAGAAAATTAATATTTAGAGTATTATTATCAAACAAAACTAATGATTTCCCATTATATGTTGCGATATTTATCCCTATGTATGTGAACTATATCACATATTTAGTTTATTTAACAATCATTTTTTTCCCCATTCATGGTTCGTTAGTTTACCCTCTACATAATAGTAGTACTTGATGATTAAGTAACAATACAAAAAAAATAAATGAGAATATAGGGTTATAATTCTGGAGGTTGGTAAGCAAACAAAATTACTACTTTTATCTTTCACATAAGAACAAAATCATTGTTTTTTAGTTTATCCATTTGTACATGTATATATAACCTGCTCTTTGGAGTATGTATACATCATTTTAAATACCCTTTCATACTAAAATATCGAATATATTTTTTTGTTTAAAGGATTCATAATCTTTAAACTTAACCGAATTATTAAATAACTATTAATATAACAACACTTAAATTAATTACTTATTAAATTAGTTTCCCCCCCCCCCATTATACTAACAAATCATCGATTAAAAATATAAATACCAACATTAGAAAGAAATTCTCTTTTAACTCTCAGCTAAAGTATAAGAACAATTTTAAATCTTTTAGTTGTTCCACACTCCATAAACTTATCATAATGTTTTTATTTTTCCTTATTTTTTGAAGATTCTGCTTATCCTAAGATTCGCTAGGTATTTGAGTTACTACAACAATAATCCTTGTTTTGTTCTTTGTTTAGTAATAAAAATTTATTTGTGGCTTGCTTTATTTACTTTATATAATATATATTTCTCTCCATAGTAAAAAGCACACTTATTATTTCAATTAAAAATGCGTCGTCGTGCAACGTTTTTTTTTTTTTTTCAGCTAAAACTTTATAAAACTGACATCCATGCTGGTATGGCTCAAAATAAATAATATATCCAGAATAATAATGAAGACTTTTATTTATTACTAATTTAGTTCCATTGAATTTTAAATATATATATACTTAACTGTTTCCACGAGATATACTATTTTTTTATCTATCCTTACTGTATATTTATGGTGTTTATTTATTTCCTTTTGTGTATTATTGCAGTTCAATTTCCCTAGGGCACAATTATTGTTATTTTTCCGTGAATATATTCGTTGACTATTCATCTCCAATTATTTCTTCAATACTTATTAATTTTCAAGAGATTATTGGGAATTCAGATTATTGACTGGCCCAGTAGAAAAACGATTAATTTATTCCATTATTTTAACAACAGAGCTTATAATTATCCCTGTATATTAATATAGAGTTGTAAATCATAAGGTTTTAGGAATTTTAATCCAACTTTGTTTTTTTATTTTAAAAAAAAAAAAAATATCACCAAAAAAAAAAAAAAAAACTTAGTTACTTCAACTTTACGATCAAGAAGCTCCCTTTTCTTTTTTTTACTCCTCTCTTGAATTTCATATTCCAAGATTGTTTGAAACTCTTTGATTGGCTAATATTTTCCCACTTTTTTTCTATGAAACAATTATTTATTTTGAAAGTTTTTGGTTTATTATTTTAAAATGACCGATTTTCCTTTTTTTTAAAAAAATATTAAAATACAATATTTTTTAGAATTTAAATAAAGATAGAATTTACTGTTTTAATTTTAAATCAGTATTTTTAAAATTAAACCTTATTTATTTACTTTTAAATATAGCAATATTTGAAGATAAATAATTTCTATGTTTAAAATCAAATGCGCACCCACAATAATTATTAGTCCCTACTACGCATTATGTTTACAAAATTACAATTTAAACTTCACTGGTTTTAAACTCCAAATAATATTAATTGTTCATCCATCTGCATATATGTGACTCTATAGGTTATTTTCTATATGTATTTTGAGTTAAGACATTTATAAATTTCCCTTAACTAAATTCGAGTTCAAACCCTGTGATCTAATATTTCATTATTGTCTTCTTTTAGTGATCATGTGAGATTTGTAAAATTTAAAATTATACACTAAAATTTTATTTTAGAATAGTCTGAGCTAATAAAAAGTGCACAATATATATATATATTACATCACTTGATGGTATTATGACTATATATATATATATATATATATATATATATATATATATATATATATATATATATATATATATATATATATATATATATATATATATAATATTTGATTGAAATCAAGTATAATTTATAAATTTGGATAAATAAATGATAGGAATATTAAGGAGAAATTATATTTGAATTATATCTTTGTGAATTAATGAATTAAATAGTGGTAACAAAGTTATGTATATTTAGTACATGGCCAGTTGCATTCTTTTCATAGTTCAGCAAGAGTTTAGGTAGAAGCCATGATTTAAATTTAAAATACATGAAATATGTAACCTTAAGCATTTTAACCATGATGGTCATATTAGTTTGAGTTATTTTTGTATTCATATCCCTCACTGTGATCAATATTGATCACCACTAGATATTATATCATGAATGATATGGTTTAAAAGTTGGATAGTTAATAGCTGGACTGCAGAAAGTTGTTGGTATTTGTGAATGCAAGAGTAGAAAAAAATCTTATCACAAATGATATTTATTTTGTTTTTTTATGTATATAGATGACAGGAATGATTTGATATTCGTATATGTATGAATAATCGAGATGATTAAACTCAAGTGTTAAATGCATATTGCCATTTGAGAAAGAGAACGATGGAATGTAACATCTGAATGTTATTATGGTAATAGATATTGAAATAAATAAATATAGCATATAACATCAATATATAATTATTTAATATAATATCATTATTTTATAAGTAAAGTGGACTTAATATAAATTAATTTTATAGAGATTATTTTAAATATTTTATAGCAAATAATTTGCAAAATTATGGAGAAAGTTATTTCATTAACTATATTTACCTGGAAGGTAAAGGTAAATACTTTGTTTGTATATAAATGAAATAATTAGTATCTTAAGAATAATATTAATAGGGTAAATTTTAAATAAGTATTAAACTTATTTTAAATTTATAGTATTGATGGACATTACTATAATCATCACTTTCTTTCGAAAATATGAAGTATACTATTAGTTACAAATGATAATATAAATAAATAAATGTTAACCAATTTCATCAATTTTAATTAGAATATTCCTTGAAATATAATAAATTTCATTACTTCTGCTTTAGGAATTGTTTTAAAGTTAAAATATTTCATTACTTTTGATCTATTTAGTCAGTGTCGAAGACTAGTAATGATTATCCAAGCAAAAATTATTCCATATTTTCTATAAGAGCTAGTTACAAAATAACTGTTTGGTTAACTGTTTCTTTTACCAGCTAAACTATTATTTTAAATAAGATAACTCACATAGTGGGAATGTTATCTCTGATATAAGTTCAAAGTGGTGTATAGCTAAATCTTTGTCGATCAGACACTGGCACAGAAAAAAATGTTATAGAATTGCACTCCACATGTGCATTAGCTTATTGGCTTATTGGTATTACAGTTTATAAAACATCACACTATATAAAATAAATGTCTTGTTTATAAAACTGTATAAGTTAAATTCATAAAAGTAAAATAATATATCCACAGTTAATATAGTTTATAAGCAATAAATAATATTTCCAGTTAGACTGACCTTTAAAATTGTAATTTCCATTGTCACAGTTGATAATACTAGCACATTTTGATTATAGACATTTTGAAAGATAATCAGCAGTTAGACTGTCAGTTAGTAGGCTCAAACAGACTTGTCTAAATTTAGCTGCTCATATCAATATCAGCACAGAATAATATCACCAATATGAATTGCATAAGAGAAATGCAATTTAACTTTTTACTTTGTCATCAATTTTAGGGAGTAGCTTTCATAATTCATTATGTATTTTAACAGTAGAAATAAAAATTCCTTCACTTTATATACCTGCTGTTACTATCCTGTTTTAGAGAAAAAAACTCTAAACATTATTTTACCCCTTTTACCCAATTACATTTCTCCTCATTTAAATATTTCTGTTACAATGAAATGTAAAAAAAATGTGTTTATCGTATTCTATCAAATAATTCAGGATAAATTAAATCAATCATTTTAATTAAACCATAGTTAATCTTTAGAATTATCTAAAGAGAAAAAACAAATAATGATTATTATTAGTATCTATATTTTATGAAACTTGATATAATATATTTTTGGTTTTGCAGGTTAAACACAGCTTGTCTAACTCAGTGATTGGAAAATGAGTAACACTAATATGTGAAAAAAATGCAATAAGCAAAGTAAAAAACTTGGAATTACATAATCTCATCATTGAGTTAATTTAAATACAAGTATCAAGTATATACAAAGTGCTAGCTATGATAATCAAGTCACCTAGGAGAACATAGAAAAATTTTAAATCAGTTCCACCAATATATATATATATATATATAACATTTTTTGCAGGTTCAACCATGTTAAAATTTTTAAATATTAATATTCCAACGTTTCGACTTGGTCACACAAGTCATCCACTGGGTGGATGACTTGTGTGACAAAATCGAAATGTCAGAATATTAATATTTAAAATTTTTAACACTGATGAACCCGCAAAATATGTCTTTTATATACGCAACCCGTGAAAATCTTCGTTTCAACACACACACGCATATATATATATATATATATATATTGGAAGTAAAAATAATGGTCATACATGTGAATTGTAGTTATAGATCATTTATGATTAACATAAAATTTATAACATAAATTTTGGTACACTCACTTTTACAAACACACATACATATTGAAACAATTTTGTTGCTTTTATGATGGCTATATTTAGCCCACAAAAATTTCATTCAATGGTTTTGTCTTATGTAATAATGAATTTATTATGTATATTTTTTTGATTTGAAAATTCATAAGATTCTATTAATTATAACCATTAAGAAATTAAGCTGCTTATTTATCTTTATAGATGACGCTTTCAAAACATTTTGAGCCTTAAAACTATTTATCATCTGCATTATTTGATTTTCTGTTTTCAGTTTATCTATATGTTTATCTGGTACTTATATTGATTAAACTACAAGTTTTTCTTTGAATTAAAATATGGAAATTCTGACTTTAATTATATATGATCTCTGACGTTAGTAAATAAATTTCAATATTAAATAGTTTCTAATAATGTGTAGTAATATTAAGAAGCTAGTAACTTGTTTAAAGTTAACATGTGAAATAAAATATAAATGATTTAAATGTGATTACAGAAACATTTCACATTCTCAAACTAAGATGCTTCAAATTGGCCTATATAATTAGGATGTAAGTTTAAGGATCAGATGACCACACTTATCTTTTTCAAAAGTCTCTATCTTGTGTTTGAGTTTGAGAGTATCCTCAGAACTCAACATAATATAGTTGACTTATTATAATATCAGTACATTACATATATTAGAGGTGGAAATCCCTTATCTTTTGTTACATATAAACATAATTATAAAACCAAACATAAAGCTTTTTTCAACAAATAATTTTAGTCTCTGTAACGACCTTATAACTCTTTTTTTAATGAATTGAAATTAACATATAAGGATCTAAATATGAGAGTTGCTTGTTGGACAATCTAAGCAATTAATATCAGCCATTATTCAGATTACATAAGTGTTGGGATGAAAGTTGACTAAAAACTTTTGTATATTGGTTTTTAACGCTAGGCCTTTGTGATGAATTTCCCCCCATCAATTGAAACCACAACATTTCTTAGATTTTAAATTAAATTTTTTTCCAAAATCTTATCTAAACAATTCTTACATTTTTTAGAAATTAAAGGCTAAATGTAATTTTTTAACGATTCTTTATTAATAGAACAAATTCCTAGTCACTATGCCTATTGGATTCTCAAGATTAACTTGTCGCTAGTATAAAGAATAGCAGTAAGACGAAATTTTATAAACACACATTATCCATGCATGCACCAATACATAGTAAACCTATGATCACAATTATTTTAGGTAAACTTCTTGGGTAAAATATAAGCACTTTATTTGTATTTTAGTTTATGTGGTTATTCTAATATTGTCTTACCAAATATTTCATTATTTCCGATAATAATTAATATTATTCAAGCATATTTTCAGGTACAATTTAATTCATTTTATTATAATATTATGAACTGGTGAAGTTGACTATTAATATTATGATGTTCTAAAATAATGGAAATCTTAGGTGCAAATTGTATGTAGTAGTCATATTCCTAACTGAATTATAAATAATCAATTCTATATTAATTATTATTTGTTTTGTTTATTAACATACATTGTTTTATTGTTAATATCAACCCATTTTTATCCTTTAATGAAATATTTTGATTTTATTAATAAGAGCTATGATCTCATGTGTCTCTGTTTGTTTATAGATAAAATTTGTAATACATTTTTTTTTCTCTCATATGTCATATCATCAGCTCTCGCTGACTTCTCGACCACCAATGCATGACGTAATACACATTTTTGGGTGCATAAACGAAAGCCTACTAAAATCAACAATCAGCTGAATAAAACAACTGTGACGTAAGCAGCTAAACAAATGAATCAGGTGATCACAATTACAAAAAGTAATTTGCTCATTCCAAACTTACAAAGGATATAATACATTTCTATACAGTAAAATCTACATCTAACATAGTTATTTAAATTAACTCCTACAGGTCTCACATGTGAAGAACAAAAGAACACTTAATGACACATCCACAATCCACATATGATATTATTACAAGCCAGTTAAAAGATGGACACACTGATAATAAAATCTTTATTATTTAAAAGGGAATCAAATAAATAATATTAGTTATATTTCCTAATCATGCATTTTCTATCAATCCCTATAAGGATTATCACAACTTGTCATTAATAAAGTATATTATAAAGCTTGAATCACATGGACTGTATATGCCACTTTCAGAGAAAGAATGTGATGTGTATGCTTAAATATGCCTACATACATATGTATAAACTTTATAAGAAAAAGTAATAAGTTTAATAAATGAAAAAAAAATTAAAAAAAAATGATTCTGTTTAAATAGGAAAAAAAAGATTTATAAATTTTAAGATTAAAAACAGATTATGTCTAAAAATAATGTCAGTCTAATAAATGAGAGTAGAATACGTCTTCATTAATGAAATAAAACAATTAAAGGAATTAGACTTTAGATTTTCTTCAACTAATTTAAAGTTAGATGTATAATGATGTAATTTTTGTAGGATGCATGGAAATTAAGAAATACCTGAACGGATGGATTGGATTAAGAGCCAATCAACTTCAGGGATTGAAATAATGAATGCCTCAGTACAAATTGAATCAAGATGACTTCACTGAATTTTTGGAGCTTCACCTATGCATACAGACATAAGTTGAGCAGATTTATTCCTAGGCACATGGATTTCAAGTGCAGAGAGTTGGCCTCCAAGCATGGGAACAGCCAGCTAGGACTATTACAGATCATATTGATCTACATTATTATTTATGTATGTATTCATGCCTTATGTATATGTAAATAGTTGACACACTATTAATTATTGTTGATTGGGGAGTACACTCTTAAATTGGCTAGACACAGAAATTGGTGCAGACATAGTCTTGAGTTGAATTCTCAACTAAAGTAATGGTTAAATTTATGTAAAAGACTGACTCGGCAATGCAAGTAGCAATCAGTGAATTTGATATCAATGAGTCAAGTAGTTGGATCCTGTGCATTCAGCATGTGGAAAAATACTTATTCATTAGTGAAGTTAAAATGATAATTATAAAATTGCTTTATTTTTATGCTTTGCTTGGACAGGAGTTATTGAGATAGCCAACAGGATCATTATACCTCTAACTCTTGAAGATTGTACATATGATGAGATTAAAGAACATATGTAAAATCACTTTAATACCCAACCCTCTATGTATTCGTCTAGACTACATTCCAGGCGCAGAACCATCTTTGCATTGGACGTATAAAAGATTATGATAATACTCTTCATAATCTAGCAAAAAATAGATCTATTTATCTTCCTTAGATGAAAACCCTTCTGGAACAATTTCTGATGGATATGTGTAACAACAATTTACAACAACAATTATTGAGCATTAGTAATTTATATTATATGAAGGCTATAAAATAGTGGATAGCTTATGAATTCATGCTCGAACAATCTCAAAAATTGGCTGAGTTCAAGGTTAATAGCAAATCACAAACAGACATTTGTAAAACTGTAAAGAAAGAATGGTCAAAGAGTAACGATAGTAGTGCTAACCGTGAAAACCTATTTATATGTTTTTGCTGCGGGGGGGAAAAAGGCCATGAAGCCAATTGTTTTCATAAATGAGAATACTGCAAAAATTACAAAAAAAGAGGGCACATCGACAAAACATGTAAAGAAAAACTTAGCTATTCCAACAAGAAAAATATTTTTTTTTATAAACGTTCAAATCAGAACCAAGCCAGTCAGTCAGTTCTCACTAGCAATCAACTTTCAAGGAAAGAGTTTCAATTATTTTTTCCAACCTAAAGTTTTTCTTTTCAGAGGTATCCAAGAACAAATATCCACAACTTTAGTTTTAAAATCTTATTCATAGCAATACACATTAAAATAAATTGTTGTCAACTTGTTTTTCTTGTCATTTTCTAAAACGGAATATCCAGACAAATCTTTTAATAAATAAATAAAATAAAATACCTAATCAATACACAAAAATGTATATAGTTTTTGAATCTTTAACATTGATAAGGAAAAAAACAAAATTGTTTTCTCTTTTATAAAAAAAAAAAAACGATTATATATATATAATAATAAAATTTTTTTGATAAAAAACATAATTTATTTTTTTAACATTCAAATAGACAAAACAAAGTAAAATATACAGATTTTTTTCTTGGTAATAAAAAAATTAAAATAAAATATATGTACATATAAAATAAAATTCATCAGTTATATATTTTATTATATTTTTGAATAAAATATACATACCATGTATGTGTATATATTACGTATATAAAATTTATATTTTACTCTCAATCTATGTTTGTCTATTTAAGATTTTATTTAACTCATCAATGGATTTATATTTACAGAACTAGCTGATACTAGCTTATGATGGGCCTCAATTACCATATGTATAATATACAAATAAGCAAGAAAATTATAATTATGGTGAGGAAACATAAGCATGAAATAAATTTATTAGTCTGCTAAGCCATATTTTTGATATGCAGTGTCTTTGTGAAAGCATGAATGAAGGATCATTAGCAAAATGTGTCAGTACTTCCACCTGCATATGGAGGTGATTAAATTGGGCATTTATTTTTAATAAATTTTCATGCTTATATTATGATAGCTGTAAGAGCAAATCAATGATGCTCCACCTATGTTGTCAAATTGAATGACCAATTTTTATTGAGGCAATTGTGATTGGCTCATTTATCACATTATCAGAATTTATTATGTGTCAAGCTTCCATGATGTTCCATTTTCTGTGATTTCTTTAAAGGCAAACAATCTTAGTGGTATAGTTTTTAAAAGAATGGTCTTTAAGCTTCATATGGTCAAGGAATCATTAACTATATGAAGTGTCAGATTTGGCTCTGTTATAAAGATAAATGTGTTGAGATATTCTATATTTCAAATTGGTGTGTGTTTCATTATATTATGTAACATTGCAAGATACACAGTCTAAAGCATATACCAGCTGAACTTAGTCATCAATTCTGATTTTTTTCTCAAAGTTCTTGATGATTGAATAGACCAATAGACAATGATGCTCACTGAATTCAAATTTTTTTATTAAGGATTGAGATCCAGCAATAAATAGTTTATTTTTTGGAAGGTAGGGTCAGAGATTTACTGTCAAACCTGAATAGCGGTATCCACATTATCCAGACATTTGAGGTTAAGATAAACAGTTGATGCAGTGAGGCGAGTCCACATATAATACTGGATGCTACTAGAACCAAACATTCGCAGTAGGTGAGCTGTCATATTATAGGCAAAATTTTCATCAGACCTACTCATGAAGCAGGCAGGCAGGTCACAATACAGCTGGAAGTGGTAAGAAACTTAGAAGGGCAACTGTAATCTCTTCTTCCATATTTCATTCCAGAAATATGAGCTATACTTCACTAACAATAGCAGGTAGAGTGTACCCATTGTAAATATATTGTATATACTAATGTATATTTGTTTTCAAATTTTATAATAAATTTAATATTAGAAACGTACATGTGTTTGTATATACACTTAAACAAGGCAAAACTCTCCATGCAGTAGTGCCACCCTATGCCAATCAGAGTAATGAATGGATGCCAGAAGGCTTGCACATAAAATCCCTATCTGTTTAATGGTTATATACAATTAGTTTGAATTTACATGAATCTGTGATTATTAAATCACGTATATAATCCATATTAATCAGAATGCTTACATTCTTACCTGATAACTTACTTCAATCCAAAATTGGTGAAAATTGTTTTTCTATGCACTGGTTTATAATAAAGAATTAGAACTTTTGAACATTAATTACTAAATTAAAGCCTTCATATGTTGCATCCAAAATTCTACAGATCATCTTTTCAATTAGAAAAAATGGCACAATTATTATCATATTGTAAATCCAGAATCCAAGAAAATGATGTTTTTGTTTTTACTTTTACTTAATGGACGGTTGAAGAGTTGGAGTGTGGAGTGGATTGAAGCTTGTCCATTAAACTATGAGGATAGTCTATCTTAATATATATATATCTGAGCATTTATACTATATATGTGTGTAAAGATGATAGTCTGGGCCAACTGATGATTGCTGGTTTAGCATGAAATACGTATATTGGTGATTATTTATCTTTTGAGCATATATGTGT
Organism: Epiperipatus broadwayi; assembly: GCA_028023455.1. Classification (NCBI taxonomy): domain Eukaryota; kingdom Metazoa; phylum Onychophora; class Udeonychophora; order Euonychophora; family Peripatidae; genus Epiperipatus; species Epiperipatus broadwayi. The sequence goes on from JAQFVV010006699.1 coordinate 370,410, forward strand.
TTAGGTGTATCGGTGTTATTAGATAGAGTGGAGAGAGGTGGGTGGTGTGAAAGTCTGTGCTCATATACCCTATATTACATATATATAGCCATAGGTATATAACAAGCCTGTGTTTCAGTTATTACATTATAGAGATGTCTGCCCATCCTTGCATATGTATTAAATGGATTATGTCCAGTACATGTGGGGTTCAGATTGACCTTAGGTCAACATGGGTGTGACAATAATCTCAGCCTCAGGGTGGCCTTTGAGCATTCCATCATCAGATTTTCAATTGGATGGACGGTTGAAGAGTTGGAGTGTGGAGAGGATTGAAGCCTGTCCATTAAACTATGAGGATAGTCTATCTTAATATATATCTAAGCACTTATACTATATATGTGTGTAAAGATGATAGTCTGGACCAACTGATGATTGCAGGTTTAGCATGAAATACGTATATTGGTTATTATTTATCTTTTCAGCATATATGTGTTTAGGTGTATCGGTGTTATTAGATAGAGTGGAGAGAGGTGGGTGGTGTGAAAGTCTGTGCTCATATACCCTATATTACATGTATATAGCCACAGGTATATAACGAGCCTGTGTTTCAGTTATTAATTCAAATTTAAAATTCTATCTACAAACAGCCTAAACCGCTTCACCACTTACTAACATAAAAATCCAAATTAATATTGGAACAATTACATATTCCTGCTTATTACCAGTTTTCATTTTAAATATCTCAATTTTTCTACCTATTGTAATAACAATTTTTCTTTATCTATTATTTAGAAGCTGTGTAATTTGAATAACTTTGTTGTACTGCAACTAATTTCAAACGTCGCCATAAAACTGTTCTTAATTGAGTTAAATTTCTTGATCAAATCATTAAAACCAATATATAAATCCATATTTTGTTCTGATACTTTTTCAGATTTGTTTGGCAACACAAACCATAGCTATGCTGCTTCTTGTGTCTCCGTATTCAACTGAATATTTAACAATTGACCATCTATGACAGACATATATTTATTCAATAATGTTTCTGAAAGTACCATTATTTTTTTCCGTTATTTTTAAAATTTGGATCAACCGATTCAATTTTAACATTAAGAATCACAAATTTGTGTGTCCATATATTTTTTAAAATTCCAATATTTTTAAACTAGCATATTGCCACAATAATATAAATTTTTTCCAGGTATTTCATCAAGTTTCGCACCCTTTCCATATGTAAGATTTCAAAGTTATATGATGACGTCACTAAATTGAATATCTTTGCCAAATGTAAGTGTACAGATAAAATAGATGTGTCACGAAAAGAGGCATTCCAATACTTGTATAATTGTTCAAAAGATGATCAAAATATTCCTTACAATTGTTCAAGATATCCTTATCGCTTTATAAGAGATCACTAAATAATGATAAACTAATTGTTACAAAATCAAGTCATTTAATGTTATAAATAATGTATTTTATAAGTGAACAATTTTATGTATATCTACATATGATTTTCATGGAAAATTTTGAAAGTCAAGTATTATGTGCAGCTACTAAAAAACCTTCTATTTGGCTTAGATATGTGGATGATACTTTTGTCATATGGCCTCATGGAATTGATTCTTTAAATTCTTTTCTTGCTTTTATAAATAATTGGCATCCAAATATTAAATTTACTATGGAAGTGGAAAATAACAGATCACTTTCTTTTCTAGATGTTTTAATTGCAAGAAAATGTGATGAAACATTGTCAATATCAGTTTACAGAAAATCCACTCATACAAACAGATATCTTGATTTTAATTCTCATCATCATCCTGCACAAATTTTTTTTTTCTGTAGCTAAAAATCTTTTCACTAGAGCTTATAATTTATCTGATAAAGAACATCTTTCTCAAGAAATAGAACTTACAAAAAGTATTCTGCTTTCTAATAATTATAATAAAAACATCATATGTAAGGCTTTATATAACATTAATACTAAAAAGAAAAAAGAGGATAGAATTGATAATTCCTCTTTTAATAGAGTAATTTTGATTTACATTAGGGGGTTACTGATAAAATCAGTAGAAGACTATCTTGTTTTAATATAAAGACCACTTTTTCTACTGGCAAAAAAATTGGTGATTTTTTGTGTAAACCTAAAGACAGAATATTTTTGGAACACCAAGGAGTTTATGAAATTCCGTGTTTCCAGTGCTCAAGAGGCTATGTGGGTCCGTCTAATAGACGAATTAATGTCAGAATTAAGGAACATAAAAATGCTTTTCATCAAAAAATTAGCACATCAGTTTTTACTTCCCATTATTTAGAAACTGGTTACAAACCTAATTTTGACAATACAAAAATACTTGCCAATTTGGAAAGATATGATTTAAGAACCATGAGAGAGTCAATTAAAATATTAAAGAGACCTACTGGTTTAAATAGAACTGATGAAGCACAACGTATTCCAGCTATGTGGAAACCTCTCATTTTATCCAATATTAACTTAAAATTAATAGGTAAAAATACTGAGGGAAATAGACATTTTGATAAGCCTCATATTGTGAATGCTGAACTTGAATCTTGTTTCTCATCTTGCACACAGTCACGTTATTTGTTAAGATCTAACGGTTTTTCTTTCAAAAGTTAACCTTGATAATGGCGGTTGCTATTCCGTCGAAATATCGGTGTTTAATGGAAAACAATACACGGTATAGCCCAAAAAGTTATAATTTATCTACATCATATAACCGTGAAAACATTAAGTATATATATATATATATGTGTGTGTGTGCGTGTGTGCGTGTGTGTGTGTTACATTAACAATATATGAAACTAAACAGTAATCCTTGAGGAGACAGTCTCTAATACAAATCTTTTGCTGTGTATATATACTTCTGTGTATACATTTGCTTAAAAGAATAAAATCTAATCTGATTTGCAGGGATTTTCACACATGCTTTACATGCTGTCTTTTGTGTGTGTGTGTGTGTCTTCTGAATTGCATAAATTTAATGTTCAATCCATACTAATTCTTGTACATTTTGCTACAATGAAAAACTTTTTAAGAATTGTGTGGTAATTCTTTATCCTAATGAACTTCTATTATATTAACAATAACATATATAGAAATATTTGCACATTTATTTATTTATAGCACTATAATTATTTCACATATATAAGACATAAATATTTTGCATTGACCATTTCAAAGAAAATCATGTTTTTTATTCTGTTTTAAAATTGAATGTCTTTCTTTTCATTGTACTCATTTCAATCATATTACCCCTCTTTTAAAGTATGGTAATATTCTATTGTTTAAGAATAACTATTTAAAATTATGTACCTGTCTAACTGACTGGGCATTATTCATTCCTTACCATTCCACCTTTGCATTATGCAGTAATAATGTTCTAGTTAATAAATTCATAATCAATATACATTTCATTGTGCTTTTTAAAACAAGGTACTATCCATTAGCTAACTTAACAGCTCTATTCTACGCTGTCACCTTCATTGGGAAGAGCCACTTCTGGCATGTTGTTGGTATATATATATATATATATATATATATATATATATATATATATATATATATATATATATATATATATATATATATATATATGTGGTGGAAAAATGTAATTTTATATATAGCTATCTAATCTTGTTCTTACCATTATTGTTTCTTAATTCAAAAAGTTATTCCAAAATTGCTTGACTTATTATCAATGAAGTGTTTTGATATCTTGCCTTCCCATATTTCAGAAAGTTTGTTTTGTAAAAATTTTTCTTAATGTTTATAAATTCAACATAGATAATTATTGGATGAAGATTAATAACTATTTTAGAATATCTAAGAAGATGCTATTCTTTTACATTCCCACACCTATAAAAATAGCATTATAATGTTAAATATTTATAAGAATTTGGGTTTGAAGTAAAAGAAGCCCTTCTGTACTTCAATAAACCAAAACAAAAGAGGTATTATTGACAATTAATAGTAATTTATAATTTCATGACAACATCAAAAGGTAACAAAATAACTACAGATGTAATTTACCTACATTTTATTTTCTATTTATCTATTGCTTTAAAACACTGTGACTATGTCACGAATTAATAATGTAATAACTAATTGATAAATTTAAGACTGAATTTACTTTATATACTTACAATATGGGTTAGAATTTAGTCAAAACTAGAATATAAAATAAAAATGACACATTTTTCCACGTGTTCAATAAATACTTTTATATTATTTATAGGACATGATTTTAAAATACATTATGTGTTCTTCATATTGTTAAATTATTTTTACTTGAAAAGAAAATTAAATGTGTAATTGGTCTTCTTCATTGAACTTGCTTTATTCTTTTCTTTAGTTTTTATTTTTGTAAAAAAAAAAGTCTTAAAGTAATCCTCATTAATTCCTGAATGTTAAACCTTAGATCATCTATGATATGCAAAGAAACCTAAGGAGGAGTTTAGAGTGATTTCGCATTGTCCATCAATGTTGTGTCTGTCAAATTACTTGATCCATATAAAGTGGCAAAGCCTCTGGGGTTTTTTACTATAGTAAATAGATAGATTTTAACTTAAGATTATCAGTCTCTATTCATCCTCCATTCCATCTCAAACAACTAATAGACATGGTCACACACATGTGAAAACATATAAATGATCCCCAATATACAAACTTAATGCTAAATCAGCACTCATCAGTTGGATCATATTCTCTTACACATATATACAATCAGTGATTGGTTTATATTAAGATAGCAATTCCTTAAAATGTAATGTAATGCCATTACTCTTTTCAAACATTCCAACAATTCAACCATCTTTTTCATTGAATAACCAATGATGAAATGCTCAAAGCCTTTTGTGGATTTGATATTATAGGTATCATCATAGTATAAGTCCAGTCCATCTCACTTTTATTCATATAAATGGATACATAACGATCTTATAATATGAGGGGTTAGTTTGATGTAATGTCTATATCGGTGTGACTACAATATCAAATCCATCAAGGGCTTTGAGCATTCAATCATTGTTTTTTTCAATGAAATGTATGGTAGCATTTTGTTGTTGGTAGGATGAGAACATTGAAACTTTCCCATTATGATCTGAGGAATTGCTATCTTAATATAAACTGAGCACTGATTATATAGGTGTGGTGGATTATGATCTGACCCAAATGATAAGTGCTGGTTCAACACAAAATATTATATCATGGTTCATTTATACCTTCCACATATGTTTGGTTATATGTATTGAATGTTTGATGTGAAATGAAGTATAAATATACACAGAAAATCCTAAATTTAGATCCCTCTATTTAAAAAAAAACCTCATGAATTACTTTGACTTTGAACCATATATGATGGAGGGAAGAAAGCTAAGGAAGAATTTAAATTGTTTTGATTTGTCTTGACCATCCACATTGTGTTTGCCATATTACTTAATTTATATAAAGAAGCATGCCTTTTAAGTAGAGTACATAAAATAAAACAAGTATTGGGAAGTAGGAATCCAAATAAATTTATTTGTTGTTGCTTCATAGCCAGCTAGTTCATTTTTGTTTGCATCGTTTGATTTCTAATTTGTATTGAGTAGAGTTGTCAATTCTTTTGGTCTTTAGTATTATTGTTTATATAAAGTTAACAAAACTTACCCATACATTTTTAAAACCAAATAAGAAATTGAAAAAAAAAATAAAATAAAAAATTCCTATCAAAGCTGTCAATTACAAATAAAAAAAGGTGACTGAAATTAGATGCAAATTAATTTTTAAGACAACATTAGGTAGGTAGTATGTTGAAAAACCCAAATTAACTTGGAAAATAACAATTGGCATATGGTTTCCTCTCACTGTTCCACCTTATGTTTTATCAAAGCAAATAAAAAAATTCAAAAGTCAATAAATATTCAAAGTTTGGGGAAAAACTGTCAATAGAAAGTAAGAAAAGATTTCAGATTATACATTTAATATAAAAATACCAATTGTTGATAAATATATTTTCCAAATCCAAAGAATCTACAATTGATTCTTATTCCAGTAATTTTTCATAATGCCAAAACAGTGTTTAAGATTCAAAAGAACAGAAAATAGAGTGTAATTTGCTGGGTATATAGATATTAAGTTATCTTTTGCATGAATAATGAAACATTTTTGAGAATAACAGTGTTTAATAAAAAAATAAATTCACTGGACTTTATTCAAACCATTTTTATGGCTCAGATACATTGATGATAAATTTGTTATTTGGTCACATGTAAAAAAGAACTATGTAGGTTCTTTATTCATATCAATAACCTACATTCACAAATTAAATTCATTATGGAAATAAATAAAAAAGATAGAAGACGTCTCTATTTTGATATTCTTGTTTCTAAAGCAAACAATAATATCAAATCATTCTCTATTTATAGAATATCTACACATTTATATATAATTAATAGTGTCATCACATCACCATCTAGCATAACTCTTCTCTGTATCTAAACCAGTTTATGCGAAGGAATTTTTAGTTCTAAATACATATCCATTGAAAAAAAGTATCAAACACATACATGAAGTTTTATTAATAAATGGTTAAAATACCCTAAATAAAGAAATGTGCAAAGCAAAAGCCCCCAAAGGTAAAAGAAGCAAATACTTTTATTAGAATATTCAACCCTCATATAAATAAAACCACAGGTAAAACGAAACAGGTACCAATACATTATGACATAAAAACATCATACTCTATTGAGCAAAATATTAATAAACAATCTCACTAAATCTAAGGATGTAATCCCTTTAGAAACACAAAGAATCTACGGATTTCCAAGCAGCATGTTTCCAACTACATAGATAGAATGGAGTAACAGAGCATGTATAAGTGCTAGAAGAGATGAACCCATTAATGCAATAAAAAATCCTCAATTTTCAGAGCTTGATTTCCATGTTTTGAATACTGTAAATTGCATGGAATACTTAATTACTGAAAATCGTATTATTTACCAAAGCTGTAAAAATATTTAAAGCCACAAATTGCCTTCATAAGCATGAGGAAACAATAAAATGACTAACTATTGGGAAGAGATTTTTAACGGAAATGAATATGAAAGATACTTTAATTATATGTCAAAAATAATCATTAGTCATGTGATGCCACAACGATGTGAAAACATTTTATCTCTTACAACCCTATGATTATTACTATACTTTTTTACCCAGTGAGGTAAGTGGAATCTTATCGAAACAACTGTAAATTTACTTTATTTTATTAAATAAAGTTATTCGCAAAAACACATTTCATAAAATATTTTTCATACTTGAAAACATTCATTTCATTATATATATATATATATATATATATATATATATATATATATATATATATATATATATATATATATATATATATATATATATATATATATATATATATATATATATATATATATATATATATATATTCATTAGAAACAGGTGAACACTTAGAATATCACAATATAGATAACAAATAACAATCTCTAACTGTTGTCAAGGCAACATCTTTTTAAAAATAAAGGTGGAATCCCATTTAACTTTGAGTATTATTACACTTAATATATATATATAATTGTACACTAAAAATAGACTTAAAATTATATATATTAAAGTATATCAACTTATATTTTAAAATGGAGAACAGCTGCCGTATTATTGTGAGAGAATTCATATTTAAGGTAAGTTACCCATTCACGTAGGAATGTTATTGTTATGTGATTTTAATGAGATTTAAATATTTGTAGTTGACTGCTAACCAAGATGGAATAAAATGGCCATAAGTTGGCTAAAGTGAAGATTTTACTTTTATTCTACATAGCAATATGCAATTTTGAAGTCTTTATTCGAAAATATTTTATTATATTTTTGTTTGATATATATATATATTGTAATGATTGGTGGAATATACCTGGATGTCACGGTCCAAAAATACACTTGGTTACACAGATCAACTTGAACAATCAGCTGGTTTGACCACAACACATAATCAACTTCTGAAAGTGCTCATATCCTAAAGTTGATAGTGCCAAATGTAACAGTCTGGTCCATCCATGTATATATAAGAAAAAGAGCAAGACCACATCTAACTACTGTCAGACCTAGGGTCTTCATGTAGGATACTAGAGATAACACGATGAAGTACTTGACTCAAGATTACATCTATCTTTAATAGACTAGCCTCAGTATTATCTATAAAATCTACATGTAACTTAAATCAGTTCATCTAACATCTCACCACTCCTTTTCATAACAGTTGTCTCAGATATTCAAACTCAGGAAGAATTCGCATTTGACTCTCTTAACAGGGATGAACCTATGCAAACTGTTAATCAACAACTAAAATAATTAATCCTATCTATTAGAAAGAAATAACCTTTATTTAACATTTTCTCACATGCCTATCAAACAATAATGTGGGTGTGTGCATGTGTAAAATATTGGTTAAAAGATGGAATGTAAATGCTGGATTGAATGTAAATGTTGGATCAACAAAACTACAGAGACTTTGCCAATTACCAAAACTTCATAATATTTATTTACAAAACAAGAACATATATTCAAATATAAAATAAATTCTCAATCAATGTAGGAAAAAAAAATTTCAAACAAGAAAAATATTTACAAGTGCAAATAAATTATTTGGATATATCCCTATGTACTTAAGATTCTATGTCTATGATGAGTATCTATCATTTTTACTTAAACAATTTAAAACGATTCACCCTTACTTTCTATGATAAATACCCGTAATATAGACATCTATGTATTCAAAATAATAAAAAAAAATATTAATTAAAAGTGAGATTGCTTAGTCAATGAAAATTTAAATGCAACTCTAGATGCAATATGCAGTTTTAAGTGTGGAAAAATATAATAATAAAACAACACACAATATGATAGAACAGAAAAGTATAAAGAATATAATTTAAAAACCTTAATCATTCATTCATTATAAAGATCTTAAGGATACTGTTAGTAAAACATATACTATAAACTACAAATAAGTCATGTCATGTTGTGGCATCGTGTATTTCAGTGACTTTAAAAAAAAACTCTTACTGTTTAAGTATTCTATTGGAGCACCTAATTTTATGTCCATAGCTAAAAATCAAATATTTGGCAGACAGTAACCTAGATTTTATTAAAAACAAAAAGAAAAAAAAACTTTTCAACTTTCCCCCCTACTCTCTTGATATTTTCTTATGTTGGACAGTTCCATGTTGAATTATAAGTAGTACTTCCCAAATATAAGATCGAGATAATAAATAAATAAATAAAAAAATACAAATCTATACAAAAGAAAATAAAACATAATTTTACAATATTTTATGAATCGATATAATCAGGCATTACTATTTTTCAGAGTTCTCCTTATGTAAACAGTTTGTATAATTTATGCATTTTTTCCCATTATAGTTACTGAAAACTCCTGATTGATCCTATATATCACATTCTGAATTTATTTAAGTTGGCAGTAGGTAGTTTTGGGTTACTCCTCATGTAGATTTTCATTTTGTGTGGATCCAGATTATCATGCACTTAAATTGTAGACAGTTAAATATTAATTTTCACATGTTCATAGTGGATAAAAATGCTCCAACTGAAGACAATTAATTCTTCTAGCCAACATATGTCATATTGTAACTATATACACACGTTTATATATATATATGGTTTGCATTTAATAAGAATATAATTATAGAGTACAGCTATTTATTGTTTGTAATATTAGCTATATGTACTTATAAACTTTAAATTATATAAACCATCTTGATTTCTTTTTTAGTTTCTTTTAAACAAAAATCATAATATTTTTTTTAAAATTTAAATTGATAAATTATTTTGACTTATCTGCTTACTGAATTAGAATAAGAATGTTCCATTCATTTCCTTTCACTTTTTCCGACTGGAAAATAACTAAAAAAACATTAATATTTGTTGAGATGCTGTTTTAAAAAATGTCCATTTTGCAGAAAAATATTATTAAAATAATCATAATATTAAAACTTGACTTTTCACATCAAATTTAGAATAAGAAAGAACAAAATGATTTTTAATTGTTTCCCTTTTATAGCTGGTTATTCCTATTGTTTAAAACTTAGCATTCCTATTGTTGCATTTTTAAAATATTTTTATTTTATCGATTCATTTTAAAAAAATAAAACGAATTATAAAATAAATTTGCAATATTATTATTATCTCTCTCTCATATTTAGTTAGTTATTACCATACTTGATTTATTTATTATTGCTATGACTTCTTTTCATTTAAGTCATTGTCTGTTTAATATAATCAACACAATACAAATATTAACATGTATATATATAAATTTGTACGATTTTTTCAAGGTTTATATTTTCTTAAACAATAAAATTTTATTACTAATATATATGTGTTTTTACAGTAAATTACCCATCATTCCCAGTACTTAATATGTAGTTAGTACACTGTTATGACTATAAAAACATTTATATTTTTTTTAAAGTGTTTTAACAAAACTTATTATTTATTTGATCTTTGCATGCTAATTAAAGATAAAACAATCAATTATTTCAGGTGGCTAAGGTGAGTTGTGGGTGCGATCTTGAGCTACCTTCACAATATATATGTGTGTAATTCAAATATTTTTTTTTGTTTTTAATACAAATCAATGCATACAATATTTTAAATATTACTTTCAGCAACACTCATCTGCCAAATAAAGCAAAGCTTGAACTTTGAACCCCATTTAAAAGGAAATGCACTTGAATGCATGTTGCAATGTTGCAAGTTAATTAAGACAAGGTGTGTGAAATTAGATAAGCAAAGATTTTAAATTGCAACTAAACAAACGTTTAATTTTAAGTATATTTAGAGACCACTAAACATCACAAGATCACTATCTCATACTAGCACATAAACTAGCCAGAAACTAGTCTGGGGATATTGGATGAGTAGGCATTAGATAGGCATTTTATGCACAAGCCTTCTGGCATCCATTGATTACTCTGATTGGCACAGGGTGGCACTACTGTATGGAGAGAGTTTTGCCTTGTTTTATATTTAGAGACACTATATAATAATCATTTTTACTCCCCAAACACTAATATAATAATAGAACCAATGCCTGATTTTTAATATATATTAAATTATTGTGCTACGCATTCAAAAAAATGGCTTTGGAATGGGTGGCAAAATTCAAGATTTTTATTTATTTATTTAAAAGGGAAGTGTGCCTGTAAATAATATAGGTATGGGTCATGTAAAATATTTTAGGAAGATTTTGTCTAACATTAGCTAATACTATGCACTGATTCATTTTATTTTATTAGCATTTGGGAAATAAAAATGACTTGTATATGCGAATATAAGTAAAATTAAACATGTTTGTTTATTTCTAATTCAAGATCTTGCCTGATGTAAATTTACACCCTTTGTTTAAATTAATTTGAATTTTAATATATATTATATCAAAGAAGTATTGATTGCAAAATGTATGCTTTTTATATAAAAGGGGAAGGCTGTTTAACATATACATATACATGCTTATTAGTCTATCTATACAATTGTTAATTTATCTATCTATTTTTATCATTTGATACATATAGATACATTTCAAACCTTTCTGTATGTACACTGTCTACATTTGCTTCTAGTTAATATTGACATTATATAGATATTTCAATTTGATCATATTTTCATCATCTGGGTAATAGAGGTCCTTCAATATTTCACATCTATCCAATGTTTTTGAAGTTTTAAATATGGAACCAAAGAACACTCTTTCAATTTATCATGCAATATCTTACATGGATTTAAACTCACATATATATTATTAAAATATTACAACTTATATGAATGATATATTTTGTGTGATGTAAATATCATTCCATATTCTTCTGAAATTTATATATGTTAAATTAAATATTTGCATAAATTAACTATTATGTAAACAAAGGAATGAATTCAAATATTTTTACATAATAATTATAGAATCAGCAACTGTGATATTAGATAACTATAAATTATTATTGACAGCATCTAAATTAACCTACTTGTCTGGAAACCATATTAGTTTTAATTTATAGATAGATAGATAGATAGATAGATAGATAGATAGATAGATAGATAGATAGATAGATAGATAGATAGATAGATAGATAGATAGATAGATAGATAGATAGATAGATAGATAGATAGATAGATAGATAGATAGATAGATAGATAGATAGATAGATAGATAGATAGATAGATAGATAGATAGATAGATAGATAGATAGATAGATAGATAGAATAAACCTATATTACCTTCACCACTGAAATATAAATGAAACCTAATTCTTATATTGTATTATAAATGAAGAACATATTAATAGCATTAAATATAATTTAAATGTATTCTTAATGCTACGCATGCTCGTCAAAAACAATCGCTAGATTCAAAATAACATTAGTAATATAGAATATTACAATTAAATATGCATGCTACAAACTGTTATTAATTGAACACTATTGGCTTTTCGTTAATTATTAGAATCTATAATAATAATGAACCTCGTCTTTTGAATTTTACGAATGTTCAGAGCACAAAATGATGTTTATTCACAATTTTAACTGTAAAAAACATACTGGCAGAAAATATAAAATAAAAGAGACATGATTCATTATTAATTTTACTTTTTAATGAACAGAAAATCTAAGAGTACTTAGTTGAAAGATGTTTGGAAAATGGTCACTTAAATTGTGTTTAAATGTTGGACTATTTTTATCATCTAATAATAAATATTGAATGCCTTTACAAAAAGTAACTTTACTTAGATTTTTAATTATATTCAATTGTTAGTAACAGCATACAAGTTTAGTATATACATAACAATTCATATGGTATTATTCATATCTACTTCAGGTGTTGCTCGCGTGCCCCGTGGCAGTACATGCATGGTAATCGAATTTGGACCGTTAGATTTTGAAATATTGAATTTTAAGGTAATTCTCTCACCAACTGGGCCATCTTCAGTTCTATTCCCATGTTAGTACTGTTACTCATCGGTCAATAATATCTGAAGATGAGCGGAGAATAACACCAACGGCAACGTTATATATATATATTAACATGTGTGCTATTAGTAACAATTGAATGTAATTGAAAATTTCAATAAACTTAACATTTTTAAAGACATTCAATATTTAATATTAGTCAATGGAAATAGTCTAACACATAAACACAACTAAAATACTATCATTACTAATCTTCAGCAGTACACACTTAAATATAAAATTTCATATTTCCAATTTTATTTTTAAAATACGTTTATTTGATAAGAATATTAAGCACCAAAACTGTATTAAGAAAATAATTTTTTAAAAGCTTTTTTGATATTTAAATAGCTTCCAACAGATTCATTGGAAAACATTTAAAAAAAAATAGTATTCACTAGGCATTAAGTAAATAAAATTTCTATAGAAATTTTCCTGCATATTAATATTATTATCTACATATTTATTATCTACATATTAATATTATTTCAGGAATATGAGGCATGCGCAAAGTTAGTTTGTTAATGTAATCTTTTATACACCATGTTTAAGAATATATTTAACTGGCTAACAACTCAAAAATACATATAATCTTAGCTTTGATTGTATATATGTGTGGAGATGATAATCTGGACCAACTGACGAGTGATGGTTCAGCAAAAAATACTTATATTGGTGATTATTTATCTTTTCAACATGTGTGTGGCCAAATATGTCAGCAGTATGAGATATCAAGGATGGTTGAGGGTCGTGTGACAATCGGAGTTCAAATCCCCTATATATTATATATATACGTACAGGTATAAAAAAAGCCTGTTCTGTAGAGAAAAAAAAAGAAAAAAATATATTTCAAAATCAATTATTTTGTAATAATTTCAAAATATTAGTAAAATGAATCATTAATGGAATTCATTTTTATATATTCCACCTGACCAGTTACGTTTGTTATATAAACAAGATAATTATCCCTTTTTCAACTGCAATTTTTAAAAAAAAAAAAAAAACAAAAAACACTACTACTTTATACTTTAACAATATTTTTTTTTACAACGCTGATAAACTTTATTTAAATTTTAACTATATCTAATTTCTATTTCTATAATGGAGTTCCTAATTGCTATAATAATATGGCAATAATTAAGATAAATATATAGTCATAGTTATCTTGATTTGTTTCGATTAAATATTTAAGAATAAAAATATATCTGCAGTCACGTCCTCTACATCTTTTTAATTTAGTGTTCGATTTCCACGAAACTCCAGACTTGATTCTGAATTAGAAATAAAAAACTCATCAATAAAATTGATTGTTAAACCTTCTGTTTTTACTTCTAATTACATGTATACAACTATAGGCAAATTACGTTAGCACCCAAGAAATATTAGCTATCTGGGATTGAAAAGAAAATGCATTGTTAACGCCATGATCCAAAATTGTATCATAAAGCTAACAAATTTGCTCTTTTTCTTAGCCCCATATGTGCCATTGATATTTGGTTAAGTTTAATTCAATAGTTATCGACATAAAAAAATAATTTATTAGAATTAATATACAAATATCAGATAATTCATCCTACGTTTAATTATTTATAGCATTAAAAATGTCAATTTTGTCTTATTAGTTAATTTTTATTAATGTAACTACCTCTACTGTATTTCTTATTCATAAAGTAATTATACCTAATAGTATTTTTTAATAATATAACTATACTTACTGTATTTCCTTAAAAAAATTTAAACACTTTAGAAGTTTTAAAAAAGAAATTAAAACAATAATTATTAAAATGAATTGTTCTTTTGATTTTTTTATTGCATCTCATTTTTTTAAAAATTAATTAAATTTATTATATAAACGAGTTAGCAATTTATTTTTATCAAAACCAGTTTTATTGATTGAAAGCAATAATTAAAAAAATAATATTTTAATTATTTACACTTACGTTATCAAGTTTCCCCACACATGATCTTTAAAATACTTATCAATTAACATTAATTTGTAATTAACGATATTAAACACAACCAGCTTGCTTACTGTTTGAGTTCAAATTTAAAATTACAAGTACAAAATAAAAATTAGTAATATTAGTAATACTATTTATTTTTCTAAAAAAATGTAATACTTTTAAATTTGCAAACATTGCACCATTGAATTTGTGTGTATATATATATAGTTTTTTATTGTTTATATATAATAGTAATAATAAAAAGTCAGATGTCACATGACTTATATATAGCTTGCATTTACCAATATGTAAACTTAAGAGCATGCTATAACTCTAAACAAGCTTTTATTTATTTTTTATTATATTGGTAAATACACGCTATATATAAGTCATGTGACATCTGACTTTTTATTATTACTATTATTATTTTGCTGTTGGCGCTTTGGCTAAATTAAATGGCTAAGTCTATTAATATATGGAGTATCTGAATTAGGTTCAGGCCCATATATTTTTTTCAGTTGGAGAGCTGATTTTAAAGACATGCAGATGTCTAAAGGTTTAGATCTTCTTCCTGAGAAATATATTTTAGATAAATGCTTAGCTTGAGTTGTTGTTTTTTTAATCTAGTGTCCCAACTCCTCACTGAAGAGACCCATAGGTCGAAACTGGTCTGGGGATGGGGACAATCTAAGATAAAGATGATTTGAATGCCTTCTCTTGTAGTAGCATTTATCATAATAAATAAAAGCTTGTTTAGAGTTTTAGCATGCTCTTAAGTTTATATATATATATATATATATATATATATATATATATATATATATATATATATATTTATAGTTTTTTTACTGTTTTCTCTTATCAATAGAACTTTTCAACGAAGACCAACCATGCATGGTTTCATAATATTTTTGAGGTAAACTAGGGAAACTATACAAAGTAATAGGATTAACCCCAGAAAATCCATGTTTAACTTTGACATTAAAAGCTTATTCATGTATGATAAAACATTTTGATAGAATATACCCAAATATCAAAATCAAAAAAGCCATTCTGAAGTATGATTATATATAATCTTAAATAGTTTTTTTGTTGTAATGCTTTTATGTAGGCTTGCTGCATTAAATTAGACAATATATCAACTTTTTATTCAACTTATTTAATTGTAACAGATTTATCACAGGGCTATAATTATTCTCATTTTTAACAGCATTCAAATTTGTAATAATTACTATGGCATACATTCTTCCATTTATACAATCACATATAAGTAATAATATATTATAAATTTTGTGCATAAATAACTATTTTTTTTAAATTTCCACAAAACCTGATAGGTTGATTGATTAAGACTCAAAATCAATATATATATATATATATGACTTTTTTAATTTTTTAAACTCTTTTCATAACAATATTAAATTTACCATGGAGATAGAAAATAATAATCAATTACCTTTTTTAGATGTTTTGATTGAAAGAAGGGAAGATGGTTCTTTATCCCATGGTATATATAAAAAACCAACACACACTGGGAGATATCTGCATTTTTCCTCTCATCACCATCCTGCATAACTATTTTCAGTAGCAAAGACATTATTGGATAGAACAAAGAGACTTTCTGATGATAGCCATTTTCACCGGGACCTTTTTGCTACTAATAAAATGCTTCTTCATAACGGTTTTAATTACAACATTATTAATAGGGCTTATACATATCAAAAGAAAAAAGATTTTGATACATCAAAAATTAAGACAATTTTGCCATATATAAAAGGAGTAACTGATAGATTTGGTAACATTTTAAAAAATAATAATATTCACACAATTTACACTACTTATAAAAAAAATAGTGGAATATTTCCACTTCCTAAAGATAAAATTGCTTTGGAGTGTCATGGTGTATATGAAATTCCATGTAGGGTCTGTCCACATACATATATAGGACAGACTAATCGTAGAATAAATATTAGAAAGGAAGAACACATTCTGGCAGTGAGAGAAAAATCCAATTCATCAGCTATTTATTCTCATATAAAATTAACAAATCATGATATCAATTTTGAAAAAACAAATATTTTAGCAAAAATTGAACAATATGACCAGAGATTGCTAAGAGAAGCTATAGAGATTTTTAAAAGGCCCAAGAGCATAAATGAAAGATGTGAATTAAAGAAAATTAATAACATTTGGAAGAAGCTATTGGAAGAGAAAATAAATTTTAAAACTTCTCAACCAATAGAATTTAAATATGAGGAGAAAGAAAACGATAAAAACGGTTTTAAATCTCACATGCATTCTTATGATTTGAGAAAGAGGACGCTCTGAGGAAGGTACTTGATATTGTACTGAAACGTCAGCATTTAGCTTTTTCACTACACGGAATATCCCAAAAATAGTAATAATAATATGACATATATATATATACGTGTGTGTATGTATCTTGTAAAGATTGGGAAGATCCATCTTTCCAGATAATTATGATATATATATATATATATATATATGTTAAATATACCTATATATTGATAGAAGGAATATAAAAAAGCAGAAATGTTTTTTTTTGATTATGCATAAAGTTAGAATTATTTATTAGTAAAAAAATATCGATATTTTATTTGTTTGATATATATATTTTTTTCTTTATAAGATTATATATATATATATTAGTAATTAAACCATGTTCTATGTCACCTGACCAATATAGCTTGCATAGACCAATATGTAATGATCATTTCAATAGCTCTAAATAAGCTTATTTTTTTATTTTTGACAAATACCACAAGGCATAGCATTCAAATAATCTTTATCTATGATTGTCCCCATTCTCAGACCAGTTTTGAGCCATAGTCAACTTATGTGAGGTGCTAGGACACCAGATTTAAAAAAAACTAATTAGAATAATAGGGTAGCTTTGTTTCAGAAATGTCAATTTTATAAAGATTACCTGAGGGTTGGTTACTCTGATAAATTTGTTAAAAGTATTTTATTTAATAGTAATATTTGTAAGGATGTAAAGGATAAAGAAAAATATGATTTTATTTCTTTGCCATTTAAATTCTCTTCTTATAAAATTGTATGTAGAAATAATAAATTGTTTGGAAATAAGAAAATTGCTTGAAAAAGGGGTGTTACATTGAATAATTTATTAAATAATACAAAAGAAATTTTTGATAGACTTTTCCTGGTGTAGTATATTTTATCCCTTGTTTATTTTGTAACAAGGTACACATAGGTCAGAGTAGTTTGAGTTTAAATGAAAGGATAAAGGTTCATAAAAGTAGAGTTAAAATAGATATCTTCGTTCTGCTTTGTATGTCCATGAAAAGAGCCACACAATTAATTTTGATGAAGCTAAGGTTGTCTTCTCCATTTATCATTTAAGAGAGTTTACTATATGAAGGCATTTATTAAAGTTATTATAATTTAGTAATAAAACCTCTCATTAGATTCAGAAAATAAATAAACATGATATGGATGGATATATCAATTGTTTTGGCAATAATTGAGGACCCATTTACCATAAAAGTGAGCAATAAAAAGTCTGTATTTAACATGCCATGAGAAAGAAATTTTGATTAGAAAATATATATTTTGAATTAGCATAGTGTAAGAAGAATGTTGATATTTTTTGATTGTAAAGTTAGTATAATCCTGCTTTAGAGAATGTATTTTTCATATCGAACCATTTGATGTCATCAAATAAAATTATTATTACTATTGGGTAATTTTTAATTATTGCATCTTATTTATTCTTAAAGAGTAAGTGATCTCCATTGAAATATAAATGTGACCTAATAAGCATATTGTTACCAAATGACATAAACATAAAGGTTATGGAAATCAGGTAAAAAACTTATAATATAAGGATAGGTAGTATGTTTTGTTGTTTTATTGTTATTATCATTCTTAAAAAAAGGAGAAGTTATAGATCATAGATAAAGATATATCACTTGTTTTACTTTAAGCAACTTTGAGATATAAGTATAATGTATATATTTACTTAATGGAATTCAAGGGGATTTGAACACAGACTTTCATTCCCTACAGTCATATTGAATAGAGTGACTAACTGCAGTCATCTTGCAAATCTGGATTTTAATTCCCTTTAATTATAGCAACTTTGGAATTTTTATTTTTAATCACATATCAGTATAATTGGGTCATTGCGCAATACTTCTGTTTATTAATTAAATTACTTTTACCCTGATAATATTTAAATACTAATGATTAATTACACCAACAATAATAAGCAGTTATAATATAGAACCTTAATAATTTACAGATATTAAATAAATTCTTTAAATTTAATTTTTTTTAATATGAATTAGATTCAATAAAATAAAACCTTCGTTTCTACTTTATATTTTGGCATGCCATCAAGTCTAATTAGTTGTTTTTAAAGCTAAACCTGAGAGTAACCTATTGAAGTATTGAGAGACATTTTAAAGATGAATTCATTTTTTGTTTATGTTATGAGTTTGATTTAGTTCGTTATAAGGTGTCACTTCATCCGCTAACCCGTTATTATTTCAAGCGCCAGTGAAATAAAGACAAAGCTGAGAAAGATTGTTGTTCTTTATTATTTATTATATAATTAAGCTGCCAATTTTCTGTAATGATGATCTAGATGTATAGAATTTAAAGGCATTTAAAGTAGGAAAATTTTATATGGGATTTTAAAAATTATCGTTCTCATTCGCGCTCATTGCTAGTTATATACTATTTTGTTTTGAGGTAGTTGTTTTTTCATTTTCATATTATTATAGTTTGGGTATTAGCAAACCTGAATCATTGAATTTTGTTGTACAATTTGTAATCAAATCTTTGGGATATAATAAAAATTATATCATTATCGTCCTATATACTATTTCACTTTAGCATTCACTTGTGATGTGTATTTGTTAGTAAAGAATTTGCCTTTCTATTTTACCTTTTCAACTTGGAACAATTTCTGGTGCGTATTGTTAAAAATGAACCTTGCCACCCTGTGTGATTACAATATATAGTCATTAAAACCAGTAACTACTTAGATATTCACAATATCAGTAACAATCAGCAATAGCAAACTGTTGTCAGGACTATCTCTTTTTAATGGTAAAGGTAGAATCCACCTTTATTTATGATTAAGTATATTTATATAGACACTGAAAATTGTAACTTCGCCACAGAGATTGAAATTATTCAGTTAAGGAATTCTAAATAATTGACCTTAAGCAGGTAAATAGAATGTGTTTTAAATGCATACTAAATAATAGGTCAATTATAACATTACAAACTGCAATTATAATTTTCAAATCGCACACAAATTATGAGTTAAATAATAAGTGTAATAATGATCGAGGGTCTCTCTCACTCTCTCTCTCTCTCTCTCTCTCTCTCTCTCTCTAAAATATATATATATATCATATATATATATATATATATATATATATATATATTGTGATGATCACACACACTGCGATCACACATGTGTACATTTAATATATAGTGTAATATTAAATGTGAGTTTTATGTAAACTAAGTTATAGAAATTTGATAATAAAGTCAGGAAAATAAAATGAGTTTATTTTAAGTTAAGTTTTAATTAAAAAATCAAAATGGCAGTGAGGAATGCAAGTAATTAAAAAATCAATTATGGTAATTAAAGAAAGTGAAGGAAGGTAAGCAACCAAGATCCTTATCTTCCACCGTCAAATGTTAACTTTTTTAAATGTAAAATTAGTAAAGTTAAGGCATAGTAAAATAACATCACCGAAGTTGATGATTAAATCTTAAAGGGAAAGGTAAATAAAAAGGGATTAATGATTGTAGAATTAGCAATCATAAATTTCAGTCGCAATTATAAATAAAAATAAATAGATTTATAAAAAAAGATAAAGATCATCTCTTCAAACTACACATGTGAATGCATGAAATATATGTATGGATATGTGAAGGTAATAAAGAGTGTGCAAATAAAAAAAAATATTTCATTAAAAAGAAATGGAAGTAAATAAAATAAAATAAATAAATAAATAAATAAAAACAAGAAGAAAATTTTATGTATTTTATTAAAGTAAAATAAATGTGTGAAATGTAATTAATGACATTCCAAAAACAATCAAGAAGATAAGAAAAGGATTATGGGACAATTAAGAAGAAATTGTAAAAGAAGTAGCCATGTTGGAGTTGATCTTGAGTCTGCTGACCTGACAGACAGAGTTCGAGAGCTGTGAACAAAAATGTACCAAGTTGAAACATTGATAATGCAGGCTAAAGAGGCCACAACGGCTGCCAGTTAATCCACACTCACCTTAGGTGTAAAGTCATCTTCCGCGTATAGTAATAGTAGAGATAGCGCCTGCCTGATGGTTCACTTTCCCTGTCCTGGAAGCCTCAAGAATACGATCTAAGTAAGCTGCAAGAAAGAATCCAAACGGATCCCAAGAATTCCATCTCTACAAAAAAAGTGGAGTAATCCACAGGATGGATAATAATTCCCTTGTCAATGTCCAGAAAACCTAGGTAAAGTAACTTTAATATAACACACATGCACACACTTTCGTAAATGGCCACATTAATTAAAAAATGCAATTGCAAATGTGAATCTGAATGAAAATAATTAGTAGTTTTCTTTACCAAAAAATACGTAAGAAAAGACTATGAACTATAAAATATCTACAGATAAATATTTAGTATCAAAGAATTATCATTTTAGGCGAACACGGTTAATTAAATTAAATATAATATGTGTTATTTAAATGATTGCTTGTTTTATGTTGAAGTATTATATTTTAATGTTTATGAAGGTATTATATTAAACAATATTTATTTATAAATAGCTCCTTAAGTCTCGTCTTTCCTTCTTCACCATACAAATTATAATGATATACATGTAGGGTTTATAAAATACTAATTAGACATTTATTCTAGTAAAAGTACACGTGTCAATATAGTACAGTAATAGTAAATCTCGCAAAAATTATAAATATTTCAAGTGCTGGATTATTTTAAATAAATCATTCTTATGAATGAATATCCAGCAGCCGAAGAAGCTTCTGATCGGGAAAGATAATACTGAAATATTCCATTGGTAATCTCAGTATTCAATCAGGAATATAGACTTAGTTAATGAGTCTATATTTGCTTCTTTGCTTGATGTAACAGTCTTGTTGATTGTAAAATGTAAATTAAAACATTTACAAACGGTCGAAAAGGTAATTCTGTTACTATATATATATATATATATATATAGGAGTGTATGATAAACAAAACAAGTTATAAATTTCGTAAATTGCTTTTAGCTTGCATTTTATGATCACTAGATGGAGCTTTATTTATAGCTCATAACAAGCTTTGTTTACATAAACACAGGGATAGAATTCAATATCTCTTTCATTGCCTCCCACCTCTGGACTATGGGTTCTAGCTAGTTGGCTCACATCAGTGAAGTGTTGGAAGACTAGAAAGCTTGTTAGGAGCTATTGGTAAAACTCCATCTAGTCATCATAAAATGCAAGCTAAAAGCAAGTTATAAAATTTATAACTTGTTTTGTTTATCATAAATGTACCTTTGAATGTTTTTACAATGATATATATTGCAGAGGCTTTTATTATATGGTGAAACTGAACTGATTTCAGACCCATATAGCTATCTAGTTTGTTTAGTTGGATTTGAAAACATTACATGTCTGAAAACTTTTATGCTTTCATACTGCTAGAAACATGTTTGATAAATTCTGATTTTAGAGTTAGTATTTAGATCTAGTTTCTAGTCTTCCAACTCTTCACTGATGTGAGCCAACTAGCTCAAAACCATGATTGGGAGGTGCAAGACAACGAAAGAGATATTGAATTCTATCTCTCTCAGCATTTATATAAACAAAGCTTGTTAGGAGCTATTGGTAAAGCTCCAGGTAGTGAATGATATATATATATATATATATTGTAACGAGCACAGACATTCGTTACATTGTTTTTTTTATATATTATTAAACAAGTTAAAATAAGAAGTTCGCATTTAAAAATTTTCTTTAAGAATTAAAAATTGAAATTAAATATCATCTTAAACTTGTACATGTTAAATCGCACAGATAATGAAAAATTATTAAAATAAAACTTTATTAAAGAAAAAGTATTTTAAAACTAAATTTTAAAAAGATTTGGAGATAAAATTATATCTTTAAATTTATCTTTAAATATATTTTTGATTTGGAAAACAGGGTAATTAATCAGAAATGGAAATGATTGTTAATTAGTTAAATGTAAACCAGCCTTGGGCATTTAAATGTAAAAACATCAGTCAGATATGAAAACAATAGAAACTGTTAGCAAATAAGAAGAAATCCCTATGGAATCGGACCGCAGCGAAAGGACCATCGCATCGGTGACATAATGTAAATTCAATCCTTCACATTAATATAAAAAGGACAAGTTTGGAAATTATTAATTAGTGATTGGAAATTGATTATTATGATGTGACTATATGTATTAGTATGGAGTTGAGGTGAAGGAATTGACAGACGCACGGTCAATTCTTTCAGCTGTTAAAGAAAAGAGAAATGAACTATCGTTTCCTACATTGAGGACCAATTAAACTAAAAAACCTCTGAATGAATAAATAAAACAACGGCTAAATGGATACCAATCTTAGGACGGCGTGGGAATTCACGTTCATGGCAAGCAACGGATAAAGATGAACTTTTTAAACTGTAAGAACTTTTATAAATAATGAACATTAAATTAAAAATTTCCATATTTAAATGATTGCAATATTATCCTATCTGACCAACTTAATTTATTAATAATGTTATTTGATGTATTTTTTATTTATTTATTTAAAATCATTTCCATTTATTTAATTTTGTTCTTTAAGTTTTATTATGATTTCTGTTTTCCGTTACGTTAAATTATATCAATGTTAAACTTAAGTCGGACGTGAATGGCTGTATAGATTTGTAAAGTTATATTAGGGGAGGGTAATCTTAGGTTATTTGTTTCGTGGTTAAATTGGGTCAATGGATTGGATATATTGGTGTGATTAGTAGATGTAATATTGATTCGCTACGGGCAGAATCGCTTCATACGCCTCACACTTCCGTTTGCCTATGGAAGGAATTATAAGTCGGATACCGCAGTTCCTTTCTATGGAGTTTTTTGTTTTATTGCTCTTCTTTGCAGATAGATGTAATATTCCTTTCTCATGAGAAGCAATTTCTTCTCTTAACTTTTTGTGCCACCATATTTCGTATTACATTGAATGCATCGATATATCAGATGGATTGATGCCAGTTTGACTACGAATTTTAACCTAAGGTTAAATAGGGATAGAATGTTTATTTTCAAAAGCAAATTTATGTGGTCTATTCATACTCGATCCTAAATAGAAATGCATTAAATTTAAGTTGTTTATAGACGCTTGCATGGATTGTTTATTGGTTAACTATGTTTTGCGTTTCCATATTTGATCAAAATATATAGACATTCGATAAATAATGATACCTTACGTGAGTATCAAAAATGTATTTATTCGGATGTCTTTTAAGTTATTGGTGACAATGCAAGTATCTTATGGTGAATACTATTGGGTTACATATAAATTTCCCTCCGCAACTGTCAGTAATCAATAATTTTGTATTTTGATCGTTTATGTTTACTTTGAAATGTTTTTGACCGTGAAATCTATGTAACCGATCTATAGTCAACATTGTAAACAAGCTTTCATAAATTTATATGTGCGAACTTAATTAAAATGTAAAATTATAATATAATAGTAATTAAATGTAAATTAAAGCAAAGTTAAAAATAATGTTAAATGTTAAAATGTAAACTGATACTAAAACAATTTTAAATCTTATATATATGTGCGTAAATAAATTTTTGTATGTTAATTACTGGCAGTGGCTTATTTTATTCTTTTTTTTATATATACTCTTAGATTATCTTATTAAATCTCTGCTATTCCACTGAGCTAGTGACATGGGCTAACGACCGGAATCAAAATTTAAAAAAAAAAAAAAAAATTTTTTTTTGACTGACGTATCTGCCTACTTTATAAATTTTTCTAGGTTCAAATGCCTAGATGGCGCCCTGTAGTGCAGATTGCGTTAAGTCGCTTTCTCCGGATTGTTACAATATATATATATATATAATATTCAGATTTACTGTTAATCAATGTATTAAAAAAATAAAGAAGTTTGTTAATTTTGCTTGCTTTTTACTTTTTTATTTTCAATTGATCCATGGATAATGGAGATCTTGAAATACAAAGTTAACTTGATAACCATAGCAACCTAATGCTTTAAAATAATATTGTTTACTGCAAATTATAGCTTCAAAATCGTAAATTTGTTGCAATCAATCTCAGAAAAAAATAGAAACAAATAAATAAATATAGAGATTTTGAAAATAGTTAAGTATATCACAAAAGATTACTTGACCAAAATCAACATTATCATTAAATATATGCATTTCACTTTCTGTTATTGCAAGCACCATAGCAACACCTATTACACAATTCAACATTTTGTGTTTCACATGTGTTTGTTTGTAAATTAATTTGGAAGAAAATTATTATAAAAAAACATGTAAAAATATATCCATTAGTATGTATCAAAATTGTAATATAAATTTTTTATTTTGGTTTAAAATGACAAAATCATATCGAAATTAGATTTCATTTTCAATGTATCCAATTTTTTTTTAAATTTTCATTTCACTTACAAAAAGGAGGCAAAACTTTCTAGAACATATCATTCATCATTGAGTTTTATTTGAGTGATTTTAAATAGTTGTTTGAAAGTGATGATGTCATTAAGATTATATTATAAATAGAACTGAGACACTGTAACTTGAGTTCTTATCATTTTGTCATTGCATAAATCTGATCATTTTTTTCTTTATCTTAAAAAAATTATTAAATTTTATTGTTTAAATAGTTAAGTCATAAAACTATGGAAGAATAAAAATTTTAACTATCTGCCCATTCAATGGGGCAGCTTGCTGATGAAATTTCAGAGGAAATAACAAAAATGTGAAGAAAAGTCCCATCAAAAATGCCTTGTATGTCAGCTACATAAATTTATTCTGTGTTTAAAAATCCAGAATTGCATTCATTTATTTGTGAGGATATAAACCCTATTAAGTTCTTTGGATATTGTATTTCAAATCAATATAATGTACAAGATTGATTAATTCAACTTATCTTATAATAAGCAATTTAAACTTCACTTTCATAAGTCGAAAAAGAAAGGAAAAAACTAGTAATAATTCTTCACTTAATTTTACCGAATTGTGTCTTTGCACATTTTTGGCAGTAAAAAAGGAAAATTAAAGCAACCACTCATGTGTAATTTTGCATCTGTTGTCTTCAAAGCTGGATATTTATATACTTGAAAGGAGGCATTGAAAGTTAAACTGAAAGGAATTAAATTCGAAACTGTGTCAGTTATTACAAGTGTTTATCTCTTCTATTCAAAAGAAATTCATCTCTACACTTTAGGATTGGATGTAAAGTACCAGAAGGTATGATAGTGAGTGAATGTGGATAGACTTTTACTTATATTTGGTATGATTATTTATATATATATATATATATATATATATATAATATATATATATATATATATATATATATATTAGGCAAGAATATGTAAATGATATATATAGGCATGATAGAATTCACAAGAGATTTATTTATTTTCTCATTTACGCTTTTATCTAATGATTTATGTTAGTACAAACTGTTATTTCCAAATATTTAAGTTTTTGCATGTTCAAAATTTAACTTAGGAATATCGGATAGAAAAGAGGTTTAAATTATAACAGATTTTTTTATGTTTGTTTGTTTATTTATTATTACATTAATGAATAAATAGAGTTCTTTTTTATTTCATCACATTTTTAACAGAATCTACAATATTTCAAATCACTTCTTCTGTTTTCATATAGTGTTGTTGTCATGGTACATAATTACAGTTCCACACATATTTTATTATTTTTTTGATTTTACTTAATTGCAAAACATCGATTGATATTCCTTTATATTCTATTATTACCGTTATTCATTTTTATTTTATAAACCAATAAATTTAGAATTGATTTAAAATCAGGTGAATCTGTTTAATTATTTCTTTGAATGGCAAGATAATTTTGGTATTTAAAATGTGGTACAAGTTTCAAACTCATTTTGGAAAGTGAACTAGAATTAGATATATGATGTATTTTATACGTCATTTTTATAATCTTATTACATATAAGTTTTATATTTATTAATGTATTCAAATATTTGTTTATTTATTTAAATCAATATTATTAGTAAAATAATTTTATTAGCTCAGATTTGATTACCTATTGGCTTACTTTTTCTAGTTAAAAAATCTTAATCGATTGTTTTCTGTCATTAGTCGGTATGATTTATTTTAATTACTTTTAAATTTCTTTGAACCATAAATTTCATTGACTAACTTAACCAAATATTATCTTTGGCTTGGATAACTACCAATTATGGTCATATATAGCTTAATTGTTACAAAATCCATTTTATAATAGAATGATTAGAGACTTAAGTGAATAAATAATATGAGCGATGGTAATTCAGTAAATATCCAATGGAAAGTTAGAATATATTTTATATAATGTGATTGGTTACGGTAAAATGTGAATAAGCTAATGGAAGTGATTGATATTAAATTCTCCTGAAGTATTTCATTTTAGAATACAAATGTAGCAACAATAGCACACTAGTGTAGGATACAAATGAAATGTGTATATTATATTTAATATTTTATTGAAAAAGGTATAAATTTGAGTAAAGGTTTATTTTGTTTAAACATTAAACATAGTGTATAGGTTTACCAAAATGTTTTCCAAAAAGGAATTGTAATTATTTTAGAAATGAGTTGATTTAAATAGAATATCATTAAATATTGAGATAAAGTTGAATTACTAAACATAATATTAAATTAATAAAGTATGTTGAATTTAGTTTTATTCAATTGTCAATTGAGTAGATATCTTAAGCACATATCATTATTTATATGGCGATGATATACAATTTCACTTCTTATCGTTGTTTACTTTGTACATGTGATAAATTTGTTGATGTTTGGAGCAGTGATATGGTTGGCATTATTTCCTTTCAAACATTATCTAGATGAATTAGTTATAATAGAGATTGTTATTAGTATTTTATGATAGTGTAGTGGACAATTTAAATAATTGTATATTGGAAAAATTATCAGTGCCAAATATGACCAAGCTTGAGCTAGATAATTGTACACAAGTTATTACAGAGTCACTATTTATTAATGTATGTTTTGCTTAGTAATAAAGAATATTAGCCTTGAGGGCATTTGTTTGTGTTAAATGTTGATTAAACAAATGTAGACAGGTAGTGAAATAGAAAATCCATTATTATTGTGGCAAAGTAACTACCCTATGCTAGCTAATGATGGTCGTATACCAGTGGTAATTATTACAAAATGCCAAATCAACTTGAAGGGTGTTATAAAATGACATTCCATATTTATTCTGAATGTTATTGTTATGGATGACATTTCAATTCTTAGGCATAGTAAAACTTCTTTTTATATTATTATCCCCTATTACTGTCTATAGTTTATTACAAAATGGCAAACCCCAATTGAGCTAGATTTTATTCAAATTAGATTGAGCATTGCTCCAATATCATCATATTTTTAACACATTACAAAAATGGCATGCCAACTTGGGCATGATTAACCAATTAAAGACCCAAGGTTGAATCTCATATATAGGATGAAATATGATATTGCATTTATAAACATTGATGGAGTTTTGTAGCTGACTATATTATACCAAGGGTTTAAGTAAGAAATTAGAGTTTTATTATTGCTGTCATTCTTTATGAATTTTCTTCACAGCAGGAAGGTTGAATGGGTAGATGTGTTCTATGAAAAAATAACATAAAATTAAAGTATTTTATAATTCATTCCGAAAGAAGGTACATATATTATATTTGATATAAAATAGTAAATAAAAATGGAAACTGATAAGGTAGTAATATTATCAGAACCTGAATTTGGTCTCTACCAAAAGCTAGGACAATTAATAGGTGATATCAATAATAAATTAAGAGAAGATATGAGTAGAGAGATGGATACTAAACTTAGAAATATGAGAGAAGGAATAGGAAGAGATATGAGTAGAGAAAATCAAGTGCTAAGAAAAGATATGAATAATAAATTCAGTGATATGAGTATAGAAAATAAAGAATTAAGAGAAGGCATAGGTAGAGGTATTAAAGAATTAATAGAAGTGATGAATAATAATGTAAAGTCAAAATGAATGCTATTAATGTGAGATTTGATGAGTTTAACCATAATTTGGATGCTTGATTGAAAGAAACTGATGATAAATATAACTGTAGATACAATGAATTGAGTGACCAGATAGATAAATCACTAGGACGCTTAGAAGTCAGGCATAACATTTTAGATGATGAAGTTGAAACTGTAAAAGTGACAATCAAAATTTGGAGAAAAGTATTTTAAAATTGAACAAACTTAATGTAGATGCTCAGAAAGCATCGACGTTAAAGATAAATGATATTAGAAGGGAGTTAAAAGAGATTTAGACTCACATGAAAACAGAATGTTTAGAAGCAAAATTAAAAAAATACAAAGTGTAAGAACAAGCTCCTATAAAAACAGTAACTATGGTTGAAAGGCTTGAAAAGGTAG
The DNA here is from genome assembly GCA_028023455.1 of Epiperipatus broadwayi. NCBI lineage: Eukaryota > Metazoa > Onychophora > Udeonychophora > Euonychophora > Peripatidae > Epiperipatus > Epiperipatus broadwayi. Next base: position 400,082 of record JAQFVV010006699.1, read on the forward strand.
AAGTAAATGATTCTGATGATTTAGTAAAAATAAAGTAAATTGATGAAGAGAAAATCTTAAATATGAAGCTGCCAAAGATTGGGCCATTACAACAAAATAAAAATTTCAAGACCGAGGATAGTCAGAAAATTATAGATGAAGTGTGGTTGAAAAATAAGTTTAAGTTTTAAGGAGTTGAAATTTTGGAAGGCAATTTGGTGACCATTTAGATTATACGTGTGTAATACAAGGATGTAGGAACATGTATCATAGTGCAAAGAAAAGATGGAAAATAAGCATGGAAAGATTTATGTCTATAATAATTGGGAAAAAGAACATATATTATAGGAAATAAATTAAGCAATCATTTAATGGAGAAGCTTACAGTAATACAGTAAAAGACAAAGGAGATAAACCCTCTGAAGAACAGATTAAGGGTTTGTTTCTTGCGAAAATTTATGTATAGTGGATGATAATAGGAGTAGTGGCATTTCTCTGTTATTTTATTTAGAAATATGGAAAATATTTGAAAATTACAAGGAGAGGGAAAAAGTTTAATTCCAATTTTGATAAATTTTGATAGCATGATTTTTTCACAGACCCATGATTTACCTAATGGATTAATAAATTTATGTATGACTTGGAAATAAAACATAATTCTATAGGATCATTCTTTTTGAAGTAGAGACAATGTAGTGAGACAAATAATAATTTTGAGATACAATGAAAAACTAAAAAAAAGAAGTATAAAATAGTCATAGTTGAAATAATTCAAAAAAAATTTAATTGTATATGATGCAAATACTATTTGGTAATAGACCTTGTAAAATTGACTAGTGGTGATGAACGGATGACTTAATACATTAGAAATATAGAGTGCAAGAGTTTAGCATCTGTGTTAATTATCAATTGTAACCATTTGTATGATCGAGTCTTTTCTTTGTTGGAATTAGCAGAATTACAAATGTGTGTTGTGGCTCAAAACTTTAGGTGATTTTACATTAAAGTCCAAAGTTGACAGAGGTCCAGGACTTATTATGGAGTAGCAGGTAAAAAAAAATCACTGGTGACAAAATGAATACTTAGTTGTGAGTTATAATTTTTAAAAAAATGTTCAGTAATTTTCCTGACCTGCACAAAAAGCTATTCCAACACAACGGTCCTTGATTAGAAACCATGTAGTGCACAACATAGTTCACAAGGTAGTTGCCACATCCTTAAGGAATTAAAATTATATTGATTAACATTTAGTATGTTTATTCTAGTCTTGGAAATGATTTTAAATGGGATATCTTTGTTGTTTTGGACCTCCAGCTTATTATATAAGGTAATTTTCATTTACTTAGCTTATTTCATACGAAAACGTGATTTTAATTATGGTAATATCGATGTGCAAAGGGACTTGAATAAACATAGTTATATTCAATAAAGTTATATTCTTGTATTTATTATAATGTGATGATGTTTGATGTTTATACACATAGTAGTGCTTTTGATATGAACTACAGATGTCTATGAAAAGGAGGCTATTATGAAGTTTTTAGTGGAGTAAAATATGTAATGTATTTGTTTAATAGTGCAATGGAAATATATGGCTATTAGAAAATAACTAATGATGTTTAGCTTTGTGAATATATTTTTATTTTATGATATATTTAGTTTCCATAAAAGAAACACTAAACATTTTGTCTGATTCTAGCTTTAAAGCCATTGTTAGTAAAGAAGTTACTAAAATATATGATGTGGAAAATTAATAATAAATTCAATATAAGACTTAAAAAAACTAGAGATGTAGTAGTACTACATATGTGGTAGACTTTTATAGAAATGTATGTATGCTAACAAATAAAAAAAAGGAATAAACAAATTCTATTTTGCTTTGATGAGGATGGTATATCTTAAAAAATTGTAAGCTGACATATTAAATGATATGTAAAAAATGAGTAAGATAGAGAGAATAGATGTCCACTTATATTAAAGTTAAGTAGTTTAATCTTTAAGAGAAAGGAAATGTCTTCTATGTTTTTCTTCATGGATAGAAGGTAATTCAGATTAACTGTAAGTCAAACTATTAAAAAAATAAAGAAGTTTGTTAATCAAAGTTAACTTCATAACCATGGCAATGTAATGCTTTAAAATAATAATGTTTACTGCTAATTCTAGCTTAAAAATCCTAAATGTGTTGCATTTTTTTTCAGAAAAAAATATAAATAGGTGAATAAACACAAGGATTTTGGAAAGAGTTAAGTAGATCATGAAAGATTACTTGACTAAAATCAACACTATCATTAAATATTACAGATTTTAATTTCTGTTATTGCAATCACCAGATCAGCATCTATTACACAATTAGATGTTTTGTGTTTCACATTTGTTTGTAAATTAATTTGGGGGGAAAGTATTTTAAAAAATATGTGTAAAAATATATCCATTAGAATGTATCAAAATTGCAATATAAATTCTTCATTTTGGTTTAAAATGGCAAAATCATATTGAACTTAGATTTCATTTTCAATGTATCCAATTTTTCTTAAAATTTACATTTCTCTTACAAAAAGGAGGCAAAACTTTCTAGAACATATCATTCATCATTGAGTTTTATTTGAGTGATTTTCGATAGTTGTTCAAAAGTGATGATGTCATTAAGAGTATATTATAAATAGAACTGAGACACTGTAACTTGAGTTCTTATCATTATGTCATTGCAGAAATCTGATCATTTTTTTCTCTATCTTAAATTTTTTTTATTAAATTTTATTTTTCAGATAGTTAAGTCATAAAACTATGGAAGAATAAAATTTTTAACTACCTGCCCATTCAATGGGGCAGCTTGCTGATGAAATTCCAGAAGAAAGGATATAAATGTGAAAGAAAGTCCCATAAAAAATGCATTGCATTGTATATCAGCTACATAAATGTATTCTGTGTTTAAAAATCCAGAACTTCATTCATTTGTTTGTGAAGGATATAAACTCTATTAAGTTCTTTGGATATTGTATTTAAAATCAAGAAAATGTACAATATTGATTAATTCAACTTATCTTATAATAAGCAATTTAAACTTCACTTTCATAAGTTGAAAAAGAAAGAAAAAGCTAGTATTAATTTTTCACTTAATTTTATTGAATTGTGTCTTTGCATATTGTTGGCAGTAAAAAAAGGAAAATTAAAGCAGCCAGTCATGTGTAATGTTGCATCTGTTATCTTGAAAGCTGAATATTTATATACTTGAAAGTGAACATTGAACGTTAAACTGAAAAAAGTTCAATTCAAATTTATTACGCATACTTTTCTCTTCTATTCAAAAGAAATTCATCTCTATACTTTAGGATTGGAAGTAAAGAATTGGTTGTATAATGTAGATAAATTATTATTTTTTGGGTTAAACCATGTATTATTTTCCATTACATACTGATATTTTGACATGAACTAGCATCAGCCATTGTCAAGGTTAACTTTTGAAAGAAAAGTCATTAAATTTCAAACAGTTACATGACTGAGTACGAGATATAAAATTAGATTCAACTTGAAATAGTTTAGCCTTCACATTATGAGGCTTATCAAAATGTTTATTTCCCTCAGATTTTTCACCTTTTAATTTTAACCTAATATTACACGACAGAGATAAAATGAGAGGTTTCCACATAGCTGAAATACGTTGTGCTCCATCAGCCCTATTTAAACCAATAGGTCTCTTTAATATTTCAATTCAATGTGGGGCACCAAAAACTTACTGTAACCCTTCCCCAACCCAAACATACATTTCCTATCAACAAATACCAGGGTTCCAATTCTACTGATAATAGAATAAACTAATAATCGCATCTTGCTTTGAATTACTATTGAGACTCTTGCAATGCTGTCCTACTGTAGCTTAGCTCAATGGGGGTTACAGACTCCTATAAGGTCTAAAATGCATACCAAGCATAGGAGGAAACCTTATGAATTAATAGGAGAAAAAATACCTATAACGTTTTAAACTAAATAAATAGTTGAAATTGGTAAAGTTCCACCATTTAAATTAACAAGTTATAGTTTAATCTCACCTTCTCCCATCATCTAAATGCATCAAACAACCTTTACTGTCTGATAGAATTAAATTAATAAAATAAAGATGTAGTACTAATTCGCTCTATTGTGCAGTAAGTTAAAATGAAATAAAACAAAATATAGCACTACCTAACTTTTATTGTACAATAATTTAAATAAAATAACTAACTTAATGTCTAATTTAATATAAAAAGGGAATATCTCGGGGAATTTATTGTTTGGCTTATTTTTAAATTTATACTTTACAGTAACTACTAATTACCATCATAAAAGTAATAACATAAATTAAGCATTATTCTAATAAAATAATAGCAGTTAGACAATGAAAGAAATAGGGTATATCTTGATTTCAAGTCATCATCTAAGTAATAACTGAGTACTAAAGTTTCCAGAGAATCAAACACTTCATATGGTGTTTGGATTGAGAAAAAATATCATCAGACCTGAACATATTCATCATTAAATTTATGGAATAGTGCAATCATATCATATTGGATATGTAAGTGTGTGTGTGTGTATGTGTAGAAACAGAGAACACAAATACATGCCAAAAAATAACTCTGAACAAAGTTTTTAAATAAATAAAATATTTATTACCTGATATAGCTAAATAAACATTTTGTACTATTACTTTACATTTGTACATGTATTGGCGCATTCCAATACCCATGACTGAATAGATTAACATAAGAGTAGTTAACATTAAAACAAACTTCTTGGTAATTTTATTTCAAACTTATACAAGCTATCAATCAATTCTGATATGCTTATGAAAAGAAACATTTACAAACACTAACACTAGAATAGTAAAAGGTGAAATTAAACTTCTTGGTACTTTTTCTTAAAATACACATATGCTATTAGTTAACTCCAACATTTCGCTAACCAAATTAACACAGGGGTAGTTAAACATTAAAATAATACAATATGGATTTAAATATATGAGTAACAGGTCAGCTATCCTTTTTAAATCATTTAAATAATTATATTCACTAGCTATACTTTCTTTCATTTTTCTTGCTCATTCAAAATGAAAAGGAATCACTCTGAGAATTTTATGATATAAAACTTAAAATAATTGGTATGACATGATTTGAAATATTGATTCAGACTTACAAATCAGTGGTAGATTTTTTTCACACATTCAGGTTTAATAGTATGTTGGGCATGCATCTGTACTGTGCTACCTGTTATAAAATAATTAACACAGTTATATCCGATTGGTTTACTTATGAAATTGAAATACAATACCATAATATGGATGGTGCCATAACCAACCAAGCTTTAAGACTAATTCTACTTTAGATGTTCTATATAAGAAATCAATCCTACCTTTATTTTTTATTAGCAAACTACAGTACTCCTGGATATGAATATATGATGAGAAAACATTCCAAATGGATACATAAGGGACAATAAGACTTTCTTAACTCTAACAATTTAAACAACAAAATACAGTGACTCCCTAACCTTACTCACAGGCTTGTGGACTTTGTCTCATCACTGAAAAACAAAGGAAATACAGTATTTTACTCCACATAATATAATCACTATGATACACAATTGCTTAATCTGGGAAATATAATCTACTCATGACAAATATTTAAATAAACTAAGGGAGAGCTCTCTCAAACCTTATACCACAATATGTATCATAAACAATTTCTTTCTTCATAGTCTCTAAATACATTTCAATCTAAGCATAAAATATAATAAATTCACTCTTAAATAAATCCTTAATTTTTCCACTTTTTTTGGCATATCACATCATCTGAAACCTATTGTAAAGTAAATCAATATACTTTTAATTCAACAATTATATAAATGGGTTAAACATCTGACAGACACTCATGCATAATAATGCACAAAATAATTTCAAATCATATTCAATATGTAAATAAGTTAATGACATTGATTAGTAAGTTAAAAAAATGAATCTCTCATTCCTGATAAATTATAAATATTTTAAATTTGAAATATAATAATTACTACTAAATAACCCTCATTTTTTCTAGCAAAGAAAATGTAAAATGACATTTTATTTATTTAATATTAGCCAATAAATTGAAATAAAATTTTGATTTGTGACAAACTACAAATCTTTTAAATTTGAAGCAAAATAATTATTAATAAATGGACCTCATAATTTTTGAAAATGTGAAAATAAAATAATTTTATGCATTTACACCTTCTTAAAATTAGGCGTTAGCTTCCTAGTAGCAAACAAATATCTCTAATGCTAATATATGCATATAGAAATACATGTATACAATAAAAAAATCATATCAAAATAACAACTAATTACCCAGTATAATATTTCTTCATATTATATTTTTTTCAGACTAAGTAAAAGAAATAATAATTAAACAAAAATATATAACACTAATGCCCTTGATCTACATATCTATCATATACAAACAAAGATGAATAAATAATGAAATTTTTTTTAGTTGAGAACAGTTCATTTGCACCATCTGTAAATAACATATCTTGGTCATGTACAAAAATGATGATGATAATTGTAAAACAAATAGATGTTGGTAGACATATAACATTTTCCTGCAGGGAGACAATGCACAATTGGATCCAATTAAATAGCATTTCAAAAGTTCTTAGCAATAGCTAACTAAAATTGCTCACAATATCACATGTAAAGTATTAATAATGGCAAATCAATATTTACAACTGCAGATTTTGATAATTATTTATGGTTTAATTCATTATATTTATCAAGGCACTCATGCTAAATTATCAAAGGTCATCCACCAGGCAAATAGTTGATTAATTCATAATATATCCATTTGAATCTATGTAGATTTATTGATAATATATATTTTAATAACAAATCAAATACAACTGAGGAGAATAATAAATAAAAGTGTTCACACCTAGTATACATGCTCTTACACTCATTCAGTTATAAGCATATTTAATTATAAGTTAGTGATTAATTAATTATATATGTCACACATTTTGTTCCTTAATCCTAGAGATGTGAATGATTAAGTATATTTCTTGTTCAATAATAATAATAAAGCATATTATAATAAGGTAGAAACATACATTTATCCATTTAAACTTTATTCTTTTATAGCTAGTAGAAAATTTTAAAATAGAGTCCTTGAAATATTTTATTAAAAAGGTCAGCATAAACTTTCCAGAATAATAGCAAAATCCACAAATTCCAATTATTCAATTAATATTAGAGATTAAAATTAGGCAAATCAAATTTAAAATATAGACACACATATGCATCCCAAATGATGATCTTAAATCTAAATTATCCAATTGGAAATATAGAAAGAGATGTATCTTGTTTTAAACTTGTTTAGGTCTTCATCCTTGCTTTTATCTTCCCAAGAAAAATTTCTTAACCATTTTCATACAAAAATTTAATATAATTTTGTACTCTTGAATTTGAATTGCATCTCAAATACTTGATTATGGAAGAACCAATTTTTAGAGAGAGAGAGAGAGACAGAGTTGTAGTAATAAAAGCCCTTTGTAGAAAGAAAATTGGAGTAACAAAAGCCAACTTTCTTGTAAAGTATCTCCCTTTAATAACTGATTATTACTTAGCTATCTATTTCATCCACTAATTAATGGTTACTCTATCAAAAGTTCAACATTAAAGATATGTCAATTTCTTTTTCTGCACTGAGATAATTAGTTTCAAATATGCAATAACCTTCTCTCTTGAAAAAGGAAAAAAGAAAATAAAGTTTGCCTTCTAAAAAATATTATGTAAATATTATTTTATATAGTACTATGTTTTTTATGTAATAATAATATTAGTGATTAAGCCAATGCACGTGTGCTTTAAATATAAATTATAAATGAATATTCTCAATTTTTCCAGACATGAGATGTAGTATTTTAGAAAGAATGGAATGAATCCACCCATTCTTTCAACCCAAACATTTATGTATGGGCAAATCTTAAATGTGGGAAATGAGAGTGTGAAGGTGTTAAACATTCACTTTAAATTACATTTGTTATGTTTGAACAAATGACACTTGCAAAATCTTTACAATTTATGACATGTCTTTCTTTAGTTGAAATTAAACATATATAATAAAATATTATTTTATATAGGGTTATGTTTTTTATGTAATAGTAATATTAGCGATTAAGCCAATGCACATGCACTTTAAAGATAAATTATAAATGAATACTCTCAATTTTCCCAGACACAATATATAGTATTTTAGAAAGAATGGAATGAATCCACCCATTTTTTCAACCCAAATGTTTATGTATGGGCAAATCTTAAGAGTGTGAAAATGAGAGCATGAAGGTGTTAAATGATCACTTTAAATTACATTTGTTATGTTTGAATGAATGACACTTGTGAAATCTTTACAATTTACAACATGTTATTCTTTAGTTGAAATTAAACATATATAATAAAATATTATTTTATATAGGGTTATGTTTTTTATGTAATAGTAATATTAGCGATTAAGCCAATGCACATGCACTTTAAAGATAAATGATAAATGAATACTCTCAATTTTTCCAGACACAAGATATAGTATTTTAGAAAGAATGGAATGAATCCACCCATTCTTTCAACCCAAACTTTTATGTATGGGCAAATCTTAAGAGTGTGGAAATGAGAGCATGGAGGTGTTAAACAATCACTTTAAATTCCATTTGTTATTTTTGAATTGAAACAAAAAATATTCTGTATTTATAGAATGACAAAAAAATAATTATTTCAGCAAATAAAATAATTGATAGCGTATTTGTCTATTTGATAATTCACTCATCCATTATAGTATTAATTCACTTAAAATGATATTTAAACTGGTAATTCAAGATATTGATTATGAAATTGAATATTTTAGTGTGAAACATGATATTTGGTAGTTTAATTAAGTACTGAATAAAAAATGTGATTGTAAAATGAAACAAACATACATGCATTCACATAAATGCTACACTACAAGTACTAAACCAGTCTGATCCTACATGACCATGGATTAAATATACTGCACAAACTATATTCTGGACTGAAGTATCAATGAGAAAATAAACCAGAAAATCACCAAAACAAATCCCAATCACTGTCCTGCAGACAAATAAGACAAACTTGGGTCCATTTCAACAATATACTAACAATGTTTGTGATAAGACACCACCCTTTTCTATAATAAAATATTTACCAAAGAAAAATACTAAATAGCTCAAAACTTTCAAATAATATCTGCAAGTGCTTTCTAAATAGGGTTTTAGATTCTTAATAAAATATTTTAAAATTTCAGGTTATTTCATTTTTTTAGTTAAATGCAACCAACTGCTACTGGTACAGTGCTATTTAATTACATTTGTTTTCTTATGCCTATTCAGAAGGTCACAATATATATATATATATATATATATATATATATATATATATATATATATATATATATATATATATATATATATATATATATATATATATATATATATATATATAGGTAGATAGGTAGGTAAGTAGGTAGGTAGGTAGATAGATAGATAGATAGATAGATAGATAGATAGATAGATAGATAGATAGATAGATAGATAGATAGATAGATAGATAGATAGATAAATAGATAGATAATAAAAATAATAAATTTAACAGAAATAAACTATTGAAAACAGTTTTTAAATCTGCAGAAGTACTTTCAATTAATTTTTTAAACCTGCCTCAACTATCATTAAATTAAAAAAAAAAAAAAAACCAAAGCTGAAGCAAATGTCATCAATTCAAATCCCATGAATCCGGTATTTTAATGTTATTAGGTTGTCTATTTATTAAATGCATTTTATTCCTATTTATAAAAATTACCTCCTTAATTTTTATTTTATTACTGTCTCTCTTTTCATGAAGAATTTTCACACTTTCAAACTGAAATTTAAATTTATATTTACATGTTTTTCCATGATCAATGAAAATGGAAGCAGTCACTAAATCACCACTATTCTTACTTTTTACATGTTTATGTAACAATTTATGCTTCTTTTATCTCTTCTTAATATAGCACCTTGATTCACCATATATATATATATACATATATATATATATATATATATATATATATAAAATATAAATCAATGTCTGTATTCCAATTATAATAAAATATATATAACTATTCAAAACAATATAATAATATAATATTGTAACCGGCGACCACTTTTGGTCCTTTGATAACCCGGCACAAGAGATCGAGGGCTCCGAAATAAACCTGACATAGCGTAAAGTTTTATTTGTTTACTCATATCGATAGTTATTCGCTATCCACATAAGGGGGCGCCAGATACGATTATTTAAGTGGATTTTAATTACTCGCATCACCTTACGTCATGTCAAAACGATTTCGAAGTCCGATCCCGCCCACTAGCTCAAACACCCAGCATAGACCAATAGATAACTCAAGGCCGTAATACAGCTATTTCGAGGACGACTCCTCCCGGAAAAGACGCACTGTCCGCTAATGAAAAAAATCAGCTTAGTTTTCTAATTATTCGATCACCGCATAAGATCATTTATTGGTTGTCATTAACCAATGCGGTCTTTCGTTCACGCCCCGAACACTAGGCTTAGAAGTTCATCCCTCCCGACATATCATATACAACATAATTATTTGACGTTTACTTCGATTGATTATAGACCCGCCCGCTCTTAAATCTATCTTAACTAAGGTTAAATAAGAAACATCGTGACTTACGGCACGATGTTGACATAATCAATAAAGGAAACAAATTAAATCTAAATTTAACTAAACATACTTTTAAAGATAAATTATTAAAGAATAAATAAACTACGATTTTAAGTGTATGAAAAGATTTGAGAAATGCTCGACTTGTTTAAATATTGAACAAATTTATTAAATGTGAAAAAAAACATTATTAATTTGATTTATTGCACACGCGCACATACATTCACGCTCACAGAGAATCATAATTAAACATAGCACAATGTGAACATTGGAATAAAGTTCCTTTCTATTTGAGAAAATATATTATCTTTCCTTAGATTCACTAAAGTTCAAAGTTCATGTTTACAAAGTTCTATGACTAAGATAAGTTATAATGACGAGGAAAGTTTTAAGATTTGTTTATTTATGTTGGTTAATTACGAGATTTCCTTACGAGTTTATAAAGTGAGTGAGTGATCATAATATAAAACATATTTACCTAGGATTTGTTTTGGTTTCCGCACCTGGAGTGGTCCGCTTGCTTTCAATGAATATTGGATGGTCTGGACGAATTTGGGCAACTCTCGGAACATGATTTATTTTTATTGGGAGCATTAACTTCACACGACGATGTTATTGTAGTTTCATAGCTTCGGAGATAATTAGTAGCGGAGCGCCGATCAGTCACTGAAGGGTTTATTAGCCCCTCATGACAGTCGACGCTCTTAATATTAATTTCATAGTGATCATCTTGAATGCGGAGGAATAATATAAGTTATTTCAGAACAATTATCTGGATAAAATAAAAAGCATACGCATCGGAATAAAATAAGCAATAACAACCGGATAGGATAAAAAAGGAAAAAAAGCACCATTGAATAGTTTTTGACTGATATTTATACGGGGTGATCCTTATCTGAGGATCCAATCTACCCCCAGAGTTCCATGTTCCTGGAGCTGCCGTTCAGGTCCGCGTTTGAGGTCACTGTTCCTCAATCCTTGTGCTAAAGGCAATATTTGTTTCGAGACAATCTTTTGTTGCAATCTTATTCAACCAACCTTACTTCTTCACACCTCGAGTGCATGCGTGTGTGCGTGTGTTTTACAAGAACAATACAAGCTGTATTAAATTTAGAAGTCGAGCATTTAATCTTTTCCTCAAATCTTTTCTACAAGTTTTACTTTAGTTAACATTATAGTTCTAACATAAACATTTTTAATTACCCCGTGGCGTCTTCGAGTGACAATTATATTTTATTATTTAGGAGAGCAAATTATATTTATTATTTCTAAGAGTAAATTATATTTCTTTTATTATTTCTTCGCGAAGGCTATTTTATTAATTTTTATTACCTGAAAGCTTTAATCATTTATTTGGACGTTTACTATCTGTATTTTATAAATGTATTTTATGAGAGGAAGAAAACTATTACAGATTACGAAAACAAATTACGAGTGTTTTAGGTTGCTTGCTGGTGTGTGTGTGTGTGTGATGTTTCCTAGGTTTAATATCGATGTAACGCTATCTCGTTACATATCTCCCCGCCCGGTGTAGAGTAAAATCCGATGCTGCGGGTTTTAGCTCTGAGTGAGGCCAGACTATTCCGCCCTCTTCAGTGCTCTTGCATTGAACGTTCCCTTTCCATGGGTCAACGCGAAGGCGTTGTTCCCATATGCCCTGACGATCTCGTATGGGCCCTCATAGATGTCGAGGAATTTTTTGTAGACGTTTTGTCCGGGTCGACTGACCGGGTTTGCTTTTACCATCACTCTGTCGCCCACTTTGAACGTATTCCGGATTGGCTTACTGGTCTGCGTTCGCCTTTCTCCCATGTGCTCCAATCTTCGTAGCGCTATCTGATTGTCTTGTTTCCTATCGATTTTTCCGGTTCGGATTGTGGGCATGTCATTGTATGGATAAGGTATCGGTTGCCCATAATGGAGTCGGCTTGGTTCAAATCCGGTCGACTCATTCTTCGAGGAGTTGATCATTTCAGTGATCCGGGGAACCTCCCGGACCCATTTTCGATGATCTCCCGCAGTGTACACACGGAATAACCGTCCCAATTCCCGCATTACTCGCTCGCACGGGTTGCTCTGCGGGTTCCGGATCGACGTCATGTGGTGTTTGATCCCCGTTCGACTTATCCACTGCCTCCAAGTTTTCGACACAAATGGCGTGCCATGATCCGATAGGATGTATTTAGGCTTCCCGATGATGGGAAACTGTTTTGTCTCCAACCATTTGATGGTTTGGTGCGCGTTGGCCCGGGCCATGGGGTACGCGGCGACCATTTTGGAACACAAATCGTATGCGACCAATATATACCTCTTCCCCCCGGCCATCGGTAAAGGCCCGTAATAATCAATCGCCAAGGTGTGGTTTGGTTCCCGGATGATAATTGGTATCTGGGGTCCTTCATTCGACCGATTTAGCGGTTTGGTCCTCGCACAAACCTCGCACCCCCGTAATCTTGCGGCGATGTCCCGGTGCATTCCGGGCCAGTAAAACCAATTGCTAAGGTATCCCTCAGTATTGTTTGCTCCATAATGGCCGCGTTCCCGATGCGTCTCGTCAATCATCCGACCTCGCATTTCTTTCGGGATTACAATCCGGGTTTGTTTCCCATTCCCTGTTTTCCTTTGGAGTAATCCCCCCAGGGTAATACATCGGTCCCGATATTTCCATAGTGGACCCCCTTCGGTCCCTTCTTTCCTCTGGTCAGAGCCCGCCTTGGGCTTCCCTCCACGCAAATAACCTATTATTCGTTGGCAGTCCTCGTCCTCTTCCTGGCTCTTCCGAATGTCGCTTGCTTTAGGCCCTCCCTTCTTGTCTTGCCGGGTCATGGCGGCTATGTATGCGAACTCGTTTGCCTCTGCATTTGTCTGCGTTCCTACGGGGTAACGGCTCAGCGTGTCCGCGATCACGTTATCCCTTCCTTTGCAATATTCTACTTCATATTGAAACTCCTGCAGGGCTAAACTCCATCGCACCAATCTATTGTTTGTCAGGAAGCTTTTGTTTAGAAATTCCAGACTCCGGTCAGTTACTAACCACCCTCACTTTGGACCCGATCAGGTACTGGCGGAATTTTTTGAACGCCCATACTATGGCGAGGGCTTCTCGCTCGGTGACCGTGTATCTTCGTTCAGGTCCTTTGAGTAGTCGACTAATGAATGCCAACACTCTCTGTTCTCCCTCCGGCCCCTTCTGGTACAATGTGGCCCCCAGCCCGATGTCGCTGCTGTCCGTCTGTACCCAAAACATCTGGTCGAAATCCGGGTATGTCAATATGGTTTGTCTCAGGAATCCTTCCTTTACTTTCCGGAAACTCAGTTCCTGCTTCTCATCCCACGCCCATGCTTGCTCCTTTCTTAGTAATTGTAACAAGGGCTCCATATCGTGGGAGAAGTTCTCGTAGAACTTGTTATAGAAGGTACACATTCCGAGGAATGCCTTAATGTCCTTCTTCTTCTTCGGGGCGGGGAATTCTTGGATCGCCTGGATCTTTTCGGGGTTAGGCCGCACTCCATCCGGGCTTACTATGTGTCCCAAGAACTTGACTTCCTGTGTTGCAAAATGGCTCTTCTTGATATTGATTTTGATCCCCTTCTGCTCGCATTCTTGGAGTAACCTTTCTAAGTGCCGACAATGCTCCTCGATATCATTGGACGCTATGATGATGTCGTCCACGTACATCGTCACAAATTTTTTTACCTCGTCAGATAGGGTTTGGTCCAGGCATTGTACCAAGCCTGCCCCACTGTTCTTTAACCCAAAGGGCACACGATTAAACTGGTACGCCCTTCCGTTATATTTGAATGCGGTGTACTTTCGGTCGTCGGGGTGGAGGCTCATTTGCCAGTAACTATTTGTTAAATCCATCGTGGAAAAAATCCGCTTGTTCCGGAACCTGGTCATTAGTTCGTTCATGACGGGTGGGGCGTTTGTATCCGGGATCGTTACCTTGTTTAGTTGCCTAGCGTCGAGGCACAATCGTATTGATCCGTCCCCTTTTTTCACAGCTAAGATGGGGTTATTGTATGGCGAGGTACATTTTGAAACGACTCCCCACTCCGTCACCTGCTCTAACTGGGTTTCAATTTCCTTACGGTATTGGAACGGGATCGGGTACGCCCTGGTCTGATATGGGTGGCCGGTGCTCAATCGGATCCGGTGTTCGTACCCCTTGATTACTCCCGGTTTGTCCGAGAAGACACTTTCGTACGCCCCCAATATCTCTTGAATCCTCTCTTTCTGCCCTTTGTCTGGTCCAGTTATTTCCTTGATTCTTTTTTCGATTTCCCCTTTTACCGCGATGCATTGCAGCTTCCTTTGTCCTTCTGGTTCTTCGTCCATTTTGCTTTTGAAAGGCATTGTGACTGCACCGATCCTTGCTTGCTCGGTCCCATAATCGATGTTACACTTAGCCATTTTCATGAAATCCGACCCTAATACTAAGTCATGGATTAAGCCCTCCAGTATTAGTACGACCTGGGTAAATTCCTGTCCTGCAATGCTGATATTCGCCCATACTTGTTTGGTTTGTATTTTCGCCTTTTTTCCATTGGCCAGTACGATTTGGGTCCCTTTTAACGGTAGGATTTTTATCTCTGTTGGCCCTTGGGCGATCTTGTTGAAAACTTCCTGTGCCATTACGGATACTTGACTTCCCGTATCCAGCAAAGCCCTTGCATTGATCCCTTGGATTGACACGTCGATTATTGGGCATTCCTGTTTTCTCCGAGGTCCTTCCCCCCCCCATCTTGTGTTATATTGGCTATCCTGATCCCATCGTCCTCTTCTTGGTTAAAATAATCATCGTTTTCGATTGCCTGTAATTTCTTCAGCACCCCTGTTATTTCGGTTTCCCTTTCAATGATTTGTTTGATCTCCCTGGGTAAGTTGCGTCCCGCTATCTTAATTTGCTGCTCTTCTGGTATTTGATATTTGTCTATTTTTTTTAATCTTGCCACCTGTCGCTGGACGAAGGTACTGTATGTTTCCTCTTCTTCCTTCTTGTTTTGTTCGATTTCCCATCTTTCCCTTTCCTGCTGGGCTAATCCCCAATATCTTCTCATGATGGCCCTTTGATATTCCTCGAATGTCTCTGGTTTGTTTTTCATTGCCTCCCACCATTCCACAACTTCCCCTTGGATGTGGCTACATGCGATCGCTATTTTGGTTTCTTCGCTAAACTGCCCGCATGAAAATAACCTCTTCAGACTTTCTACATGTCGACACGGGTTCTCGTCTCCCTTTCCTTTGAAATGCTCGATTTTAATCCATTTTCCCTCCATCCTGTTTGTTGTCTCATTGATCTTGATTTATTTGGCCTATTCTAACTTTTGTCACTACTGTTTACGGGTATGTGGTTCTTTTTACTTTTGATTTTAATCGTTTTATGGTGACAGCGACTGATCGGCGTCTGCTCCCTTATCTCCTGCTATGTTTTATTTATTTTGTTTATTTTGCTCCGGTTCCCGATGTTTTGTTTACAGCTTTGCGATGTTTAAGAATCGCTGCGTTATTTGTTCCGTTTGTTTATTTTCGTTCAAGGTTTTGTTTACATAAACATTTCCGCGTCTTCTCCCAGGTTCGGCCGCTTTTGCTAGTATCTATATTTGCTTTATCTTTATGTTTAGAAGCGTCGTTTATACTAGCCTCACGTTGGAAGCGCCAATGTAACCGGCGACCACTTTTGGTCCTTTGATAACCCGGCACAAGAGATCGAGGGCTCCGAAATAAACCTGACATAGCGTAAAGTTTTATTTGTTTACTCATATCGATAGTTATTCGCTATCCACATAAGGGGGCGCCAGATACGATTATTTAAGTGGATTTTAATTACTCGCATCACCTTACGTCATGTCAAAACGATTTCGAAGTCCGATCCCGCCCACTAGCTCAAAACTCCCAGCATAGACCAATAGGTAACTCAAGGCCGTAATACAGCTATTTCGAGGACGACTCCTCCCGGAAAAGACGCACTGTCCGCTAATGAAAAAATCAGCTTAATTTTTTAATTATTCGATCACCGCATAAGATCATTAATTGGTTGTCATTAACCAATGCGGTGGTTTGTTCACGCCCCGAATACTAGGCTTAGAAGTTCATCCCTCCCGACATATCATATACAACATAATTATTTGACGTTTACTTCGATTGATTATAGACCCGCCCGCTCTTAAATCTATCTTAACTAAGGTTAAATAAGAAACATCGTGACTTACGGCACGATGTTGACATAATCAATAAAGGAAACAAATTAAATCTAAATTTAACTAAACATACTTTTAAAGATAAATTATTAAAGAATAGATAAACTACGATTTTAAGTGTATGAAAAGATTTGAGAAATGCTCGACTGGTTAAATATTGAACAATTTTATTAGATGTGAAAAAAAACATTATTAATTTGATTTATTGCACACGCGCACATACATTCACGCTCACAGAGAATCATAATTAAACATAGCACAATGTGAACATTGGAATAAAGTTCCTTTCTATTTGAGAAAATATATTATCTTTCCTTAGTTTCACTAAAGTTCAAAGTTCATGTTTACAAAGTTCTATGACTAAGATAAGTTATAATGACGAGGAAAGTTTTAAGATTTGTTTATTTATGTTGGTTAATTACGAGATTTCCTTACGAGTTTATAAAGTGAGTGAGTGATCATAATATAAAACATATTTACCTAGGATTTGTTTTGGTTTCCGCACCTGGAGTGGTCCGCTTGCTTTCAATGAATATTGGATGGTCTGGACGAATTTGGGCAACTCTCGGAACATGATTTATTTTTATTGGGAGCATTAACTTCACACGACGATGTTATTGTAGTTTCATAGCTTCGGAGATAATTAGTAGCGGAGCGCCGATCAGTCACTGAAGGGTTTATTAGCCCCTCATGACAGTCGACGCCCTTAATATTAATTTCATAGTGATCATCTTGAATGCGGAGGAATAATATAAGTTATTTCAGAACAATGATCTTGATAAAATAAACAGCATAAGCATCGGAATAAAAATAAGCAATAACAACCGGATAGGATAAAAAAGAAAAAGCACCATTGAATAGTTTTTGACTGATATTTATACGGGGTGATCCTTATCTGAGGATCCAATCTACCCCCAGAGTTCCATGTTCCTGGAGCTGCCGTTCAGGTCCGCGTTTGAGGTCACTGTTCCTCAATCCTTGTGCTAAAGGCAATATTTGTTTCGAGACAATCTTTTGTTGCAATCTTATTCAACCAACCTTACTTCTTCACACCTCGAGTGCATGCGTGTGTGCGTGTGTTTTACAAGAACAATACAAGCTGTATTAAATTTAGAAGTCGAGCATTTAATCTTTTCCTCAAATCTTTTCTACAAGTTTTACTTTAGTTAACATTATAGTTCTAACATAAACATATTTAGTTACCCCGTGGCGTCTTCGAGTGACAATTATATTTTATTATTTAGGAGAGCAAATTATATTTATTATTTCTAAGAGTAAATTATATTTCTTTTATTATTTCTTCGCGAAGGCTATTTTATTAATTTTTATTACCTGAAAGCTTTAATCATTTATTTGGACGTTTACTATCTGTATTTTATAAATGTATTTTATGAGAGGAAGAAAACTATTACAGACTACGAAAACAAATTACGAGTGTTTTAGGTTGCTTGCTGGTGTGTGTGTGTGTGTGATGTTTCCTAGGTTTAATATCGATGTAACACTATCTCGTTACAATACAGTAACAATATTTTAAACAAATATATACCAATTTAATAGAAGTACTTTCAACTATCTATGTAGTCGTTGTCAACTAGACTCAAATTGTATTAGAAAAAACCGTTACAAATGTAAACAAAAGCCAATATAAAAATTAATGAATTGTGGGAAAATTGATGTATGACGTATTGCTTTTGTTTACATTTGTATCGGTTTTCTAATACAATTTGAGTCTAGTTCCGACTACATAGATAGTTGAAAGTACTTCTATAAATTGTATATATTTGTTTAAAATATTGTTACTGTATTAATTATTGATATTGTTTTGAATAGTTATATATATATATATATATATATATATATATATATATATATATATATATATATATATATATATATATATATATATATGATAACATGCAGACACAAAAAAATTTGATATATGTTATTACTTCCCTGCTTGACAGGTATGACATTCTTAGAATTATTGACTAATTTATTAACATTATTTGAAAAATAGAATGATACATTAAACAGTTCTTATATATATATTGTAACGGTCAGGTTTGTACATTTGCTCAACAGACTGAGAGTCCAAGCCAGAGAAACAAAAGCTGACCAAGTCGGGATAGTAATACCCTACGTCTGATCAAACCTCAACTCTCTCACTCGTGCTTCCATGTCAACCCATCGCGAATGACATGCCTGAGGTTAAATTCGATATCTTTTTAATCACTTCCACCAACAGCAAAGCAGTAAAACATGAGACGTCCACCCCTATTACATATTCTATTATATAATTTAACTTGTGATTCATAAGGTAACGAGCAAGTAATGAGACTGAGACAAATTTATATTTTATAAACTTAATATAACATTTAATAAAAATACTAAAGCATAGTAAATTGTGTATAGCTGGCTCACATGCAGGTGAGTATCTCAGGGTTATAAAATAATATTACAAAGCATTGAGTGGATTCTCAGGGTTATAAAATAATATCATAAAGCATATGAATTTTTAATAAGCTTATGTCATCTTTCATGTCCTAATTCACGCTATGTTTTATATACTGGAAATCAGTTATAGCTAGCTAGAGTGATCGATTTATTGATAAATGATAGAGATTATATTATTATTAAGTTTAAGATTATATCATTATTACTAAGTTTAAGATTATATTATTAATACATTTAAAATCATATTATAGAGACATTTGCGTGATATATAATTGTTAGACACATAAACACATTAACTCAGATTCTAGATCGGATCAAAGCCGAAGTTACTTTCTAGGGAAACTGAACTGAGATGTGGTGGCAGTTGAACATCAGATTCTAGTGCGTTATAAACTATAGTATCAGAATAATGCGCCTCGAATGCATTCTTAATTGAGGTTTATTACCTAGTAAACGGTTCCCCTAACCGATCTGCGTGCTATAATGGAATAGGTCTTTTTATTAAGTGAACAAAAGAGTGGCTTATGAGCCCTTTGGAAATGCTTTGGTTCCGTTAAATATGAATAACTGTCAGATTTGCCTAAAGTTTCGAGGCGTGACTTGATGAAATACGAAGAAATGTCACAGTTGCCTAAACTTTCGAGGAGTGACTTGACGTGGAACAATCTTGAGGTGGGCCATTATAGACATAGCAAGTAGATATGCATATTTATGCAAATTAGCAATACATTCACAATGCTAAATTAATATTTTATAAATTAATTACGCCAAAATCTTAGCTTCTTCAGTGCTACTTCCACCGGTCAGTTCATAAATGCTTATTAAATTATATGATAAAGGCGATAATGAGAATCTGATTTAAGGTTTTTCTGCATAGCTACTTATTCTCTAATTAAATGAAGTTATAGCAAACTTAAGATTTTTTTTAGAACTGGGAACATTAGTTATATGTAGTATAAACAACATCTAATATCAAACTGATTTTTAAATAATTTAAAATATGGGATAAAATAGCTCACGCAAAATATTGATTTTCAAATAAATTACTCATCTTAAATAACTCGTCAAAATAGACCTTACTAATAATGCAAAATATGTTTTAAATAACTAATGCAAACCTACATTTTAAATAGCTTGCGTAAAATATACTGTTTAAATAACTGGCAAAATACGTATTTTAAATCACTTACGCATATATAATTCTTAAATAACCTGGGCAAAATCTGCGTTTTAAATAATATACGCAATATATACAGTTTAACTAACTTTAGCAAACATTTTCATTTTAGATAACTTGAGAAAAATATGCGTTTTAAATAATATACGCAAAATATACATTTAAATAACTTTAGCAAAATATTT
This sequence comes from Epiperipatus broadwayi, assembly GCA_028023455.1. Taxonomy (NCBI): domain Eukaryota; kingdom Metazoa; phylum Onychophora; class Udeonychophora; order Euonychophora; family Peripatidae; genus Epiperipatus; species Epiperipatus broadwayi. Next base: position 420,820 of record JAQFVV010006699.1, read on the forward strand.
CCATTTTAAAGAACTTTAGCAAAACATTTTCATTTTCAATAACTTGAGCAAAGATGTGTTTTAAATAACTTGTTTAGGCATTATAAATACCGATTCATTCTAGCGTAAATAATAGTTTTATTTCAGAAAGGAGTCTTGGCTATATCCTTTATATCGCAATAATCTGATATAATAAAAGTGATTACTCACTCCCCCCCCCCCGATAATTTATTAACACACCAGACTCCGTTCTGATAAAAACACAGCATAAATCAATAAACAGGAACTTAAAACTAAAGTTAGATGGCATAAGCATAAATTGCATAAAACGATCTATAAGATAATTTAGAAATAAGAATTTGTTGTATGGTTTGATAGAAACTAGATGTTTAGGATTATTTAAAACTATTAATGATCAAGCAAAAATTTTGAGAGTGCTCTAAGATTTAAATAAATTTAAGATAAACATTTTAATTGAACATTTAGAAAATATAATTAATCATGGGATTTAGTTAGCTAGCTTTCATTTAGGATACATTTTCTTATGAAATTTAATATTTGGCAGCAATGATTTACCGGCAAAATGTTTAAGGCATTGTTCAATATGCTTCTCTCTCTATTCAGTCAGGCTGGGCTTCTCTTTGGTTTTAGTCTGGATGTAGCTTTGCAAATTTATTTCTGTGGTAGCTTTCCCCATTTCTCTGGTCAGGAACTATCTGGTCTCTCAGGTACAGCTTCTTTCTTACTGTGCTGGGCATGGTGAAGGTTTTCTCTCATCGGTAGCTGTTCGTGGAAGAGCAAATGGATGTCTCTTTGCCTTCTAGCCAATGGTCATCTTTGGAGCAGCTTGGATGGTGGCTTTTTAAGATTCAGCTTTCTTAAATGGCAGGAACAGTTTTCTTATTTAACTTTCAGCTCTAGTCTTGAGAAATAATTTTGGCAGCAATAACACAATTTTCACAGCAACAGCAACAGGAAAAATTAATATGGATGATGATGGATGGATGGAAGAGGACCTTGATGGCTATTTAGACCCTTTTTATACTATATTTTTGACAGTAGTTACCTCCTACTTTTAGTCATGCCACATCACCTGATGACTAGTTCGAACTAGCCTTTAACCAAATATCCAGTTAGTAAAATATTTACTATAGCTAAATCTGGACTTGGAAAGGCTCTATTGTTTTAATTTACTTCATAGTTAAAAGATATATTATCAAGAGAATGGTCACAGCAATTTGTATTCATTTATGTCTGACTGAATATTATAATTGGTCTTTGTTATAATTTTTAACTAGGTCAAATTTTGGCTAAGATTTATTTTTAGAACGAAGTGTTAAAACTGATAAAGCTTTTTGCTTGTGTAATTTTAAACAAAAAGGAATTGAAAATTATCTGACTTGGAAATTATTTAAAATGAATACTGACTTAAATAAATAATTATTTAGAACGAATATTGAAAAATAAGTAATATTATAATTTTAAACTTATTATGCTGCTATATAGATAAATTTTAATTACACAGTTATGTTTATTTCAGTTTTAACAAATCTAACTGAATATGCTTGTATATAAATATTTGAGACTGTATTTTTATATTTATAATTAATAGGACGATTATATACGCACATACCCTGCTATATTATAAGCTTAAAGGTTTTTTTTAAAAAATTAAGAAATACACACCATCTGAGTCGAAGATAATAGGTAAAACAGATGTAACTGTTTCAATATACCCTTAAAAAATTTCACTTGTGGATTTGAAATAAATGGAAAAGGTATCCACTGTTTATTATCAATCTTCATTTCCTTTAAGCCATTATAACTCTTTTTAAATTGACATAAAATATTGTTTATTTGTTCCATTTTATAATCATCATCAATCAATTTCTTGGCAAATATATCAATATTTTTCAGTTTATTACTTTGGTAATGACATACTTTTTCATTATGAAACAAAAAAGATCTAAAACTTGCCATCTTATGCATCATTGGTACTTTGGTACTGGTTAATTAGACACACACTATGCTTGATGGTGTTGTTTATGTGCTAAAACACATAAAATGTCATTTACTGTGAAACAACATTATTTTCTAAAATAGAATAAATTACATTATACATTTCAGTGCATGTTGATATTTTTCAAACTAGTTTTTAAAAATTTATGAACCAACAATATTTTCTAAAATGGAATTCTTGCTGTTTTAAATTACATTATAAATGTCAGTTCATAATGCTGGAATGTGCAGGATCAGGGACTGATGTTTTTGATATTCTGAAAGATTGTTCAAAATATGCAGTAGTCTAAGCAAACCAAGCTTCTGATTTCCAAAACAACATGCAACCATAGCCAATTAATTTGTCACCTAGCTGTTTTCATGCAAATGTGCCTTTTTGCATGAATTCTGTAAAATTGTGCTTGACCATACACTTTTGCAATTTTTTCCACATTTCAACCTGTGTAGGGAAGTGCAGTGATGGGTTTACAATTATTAGTTTGTAATACTACATCAGGTGGGGTGTAAGATCATTACTCCGAATGCAGATTACCTGAGTTATGGTCAGTTGAATTCCATAACCCTCACATGATATAGTAGCAATCTGTGAAATGTGTACATTTGCATAGTGTTGCAAAGCACATCATTGGGCTATAATATTCGTATGCATTGCAATATACACTGGTAATGGCTAATATGGACATCAATATTCTATAGGCCATAAATCTTGGGCTGTATATATGAGATTTTTATGTTATTTAGGACATAAACAATGCCATCAAGTGGCATGGGTGTTTAATGAATCAATACCTGTACTTTTTATTTATAATTTATATATTCTCTTTTTTGCAATGGCTTGATTATTAATTTATAATGTAATATACTGTTATTTTTTGTAATAATTAAACCAAATATTTAATATTTTTGTCTTGTTCCTTTTTAATAGTCCATTTCAAGCCATTTAATTTATTTAATTCATCTACAAGCAAATTTATACTATTAGTATTTCCACAAACAAAAACATCATCCACATATCTTTTGTAAATTTTTATATCTCCAAAAGTACAAATATTTAAAATACTACTCTCATATGTAGATAAAACAAAATTGCAAACTTGTGCAACTACAGGCAGACCCATAGGCCAACCTTTAGACATTTTATAATATTGACCTTCAAAAGATGCAACAATGTTATCATTAAAAAATGTTAAAGAATCAACAATAAACTTTATCATATATTTACAAATACTTTTACTTTTTAATATATGTTCAATTATTTTTATGGAATTCATTCTATCAATTGATCCATACATTTCTGTTACATCCAATGAAGCAATAATATCATTCTCATCAGTCACCAAATTTTTAATACTATTTACAAAGTCAAATGATGAAGCAATGGTATTTTCTCCAAATCCTAAAAAATCTTGTAAAAGCTTACCAATATATTTAGCAGTCTGATACATGAATGAACCACCAAAATCTATCATAACTCATAAAGGATTACTTTCTTTATGTAACTTTATATTTGCAAAAATTCGAGGACATACAACACAGGAAAGAAATATCATATAGTATGCATTATTACTTAAAGCTTTATTTTTAGCATTTTCTAAAATATTGTTAATAAATTTTATTCTTTGACCATCTATATTAGGTTCTTCAATCAAAAAGAAACCAATTTTCTCCATTTGCATTCTAACTTTATCAATATACTGACATTCTGTCATTAAACACCCACTGTGAATGTGTTTAATGATGAAATGTTGATGAAGTTAAAGTGCAAATGGAGAAACTTGTTTTCTTTTTGATTGAAGAATATAATATAGATGGTCAAATAATAAAATTTATTAACAATGTTTTAAAAAGTGCTAAAAATAAGGCTTTAAGTAATAGTGCATACTATATGATATATCCTTCTTGAGTTGTATATCCTCCTATTTTTGCAAGTATAAAGTTACATAAAGAAGATAATCTTTGCGAATTGTGATATATTTTAGTGGTCAGATTTCAAAATATATTGGTAAGCTTTGACAAGAGTTCTTAGGATTTGGGGAAAATACTATTGCTTCATCATTTGACTTTGTAAATAGTATTAAAAATTTGGTGATTAATGAGAATGATATTATTGCTTCACTGGATGTAACAGAAATGTATGGATCTATTGATAGAATGAATTCCATAAAAATAATTGAACATATATTAAAAAGTAAAAGTATTTGTAAATATATGATAACGTTTATGGTTTATTCTTTAAAACTTTTTAATGATAACATTGTTGCATCTTTTGAAGGTCGATATTATAAAATGTCTAAAGGTTGGCCTATGGGTCTGCCTGTAGTTGCACAAGTTTGCAATTTTGTATTCTGTCTATATATGAGGGTGGTACTTTAAATATGTGTTATTTTAAAGATATTAAAATTTACAAAAGGTGTGTGGATGATGGTTTTGTTTGTGTAAATCCAATTACTATAAATTTGCTTGTAGAGGAATTAAATAATTTTAGTGGCTTGAAATGGACTATTGAAGAAAAACAGGCTAAAATATTAAATATTTGGATTTAATTATTACAAAAGATAACAGTATATTAAATTATGAATTAATAATCAAGCCGTTTCCAAAAAGGGAATATATAAATTGTAAATCAAAAGTACCAATTATGCATAGGATTGCAAGTTTTAGATCGTTTTTATTTCATAATAAACATTATCTTGTTACCAAAGTGATAAACTGAAATATATTGAGACATTTGCCAAGGAATTTCTTTATGTTGGTTATAATATGAAATAAATAAATAATACTTTATGCCAATTTAAAAAGAGTTATAATGGTTTAAAGAAAGTAATGATTGATAGTAAACAATGGATATCTATTCCACTTATTTCAAATTCACAAGTGAAATTTTTTAAAGATTTATAAAAAAAAAAAAACGTGTTAAATGTATCATTCTATGTTCCAAACAATGTTAATAAATTAGGCCATAATTCTAAGGATATCATACCCGTCAAGAAGAAAAGTAATATATATATATATATCAATTTTTTGTGACTATATGTTATCATATATAGGTGAATCGAGGTGCAGTATTGAAAAGAGATTAAAGGAGCATGAATTGTTATATAAGCATGTAAAAAAAAAGAATAATGGTGCTTTAATGACTGCTTCAGTTTACATTGATCATGAAAAAAACATGTAAGTATAAATTTAAATTTGATTTTGAAAGTGTGAAAATTCTTCATGAAGAGAGAAACCATAATAAAAGAAAAAATAAGGAGACAATTTTTATAAATAGGAATAAAACGCATTTCATAAATAGACAAGTTGATAATATTAAAATACAGAATTTATGTGATATGAATTGATGACGTTTTCTTCAGATTTGGGTTTTTTTTTTAAAAAAATTAATGGCAGTTGAGGCATGTTTAACAAGTGAAGTAAAAGTATTTCTGCATATGTAAAAACTGTTTTTACTAGTTTATTATGGTTAAATTTATTATTTTTATTATAATTACAATTTTGTTTTAACATATATATATATATATATATATATATATATATATATATATATATATATATAAAAAAAAGTACACACACACTACAAATTGATGTCTCTATTTTTTTAAAATAATATAAGTAAACTTATAAATAAATATTAGAAAATACAATAATTAATATTTGTTAAAACAACAAAAAATATAAACATCACTTAGGAGGACTTTCAACTATCCTTGTAGTCTTTGTCAATTAATACTTTGAAAGATCAACTTTTCGATAATTCCATGATCTTAATGTTTGATACCTGCCCATTGATTAAGTCTTGCTTGTATTTATATGTTAACATAGTTTCCTTGATTTTTCTTTTATTATTATTTCTTTCAGTTTGCAATATTTTTATGTTATTATAATTGAAATCAAAACCATATATACATGATTTATTATGGTCATAAAAAACAAAAGCTGATAAATTATCATTATTTTTAGAATTTTGTTTTGTATTCTGAACTCTTTTTAATAACAAAAACTGTTCTTTTGTTATTTTCTCCAATATGCATCATGACTCACCTATATATCCACTACAACACCTGTGCATCTATTTATAAATGATACAATTTTTATTTATAAATAAGGTTTTATTTTTACAGTTATTTATTAACTTATATAATGTAGGTGGTGCATAAAAAGCAATGCCACATATGCCTTTATAAACTTTCCTTATGAAACTCACCTGTTGATTTGAAATATATGGTATTGATATCCAAATTTTATTATCAGAAGAATTAGGATCCTTATTAATCTTATTTTTATTTATATATTTATATTTCGAATTATAAATTTTAACAGTATAATAAATATGATCATAATTATATCCAGCACTTAACAATTCATTAAAATATATTTCAATATTTTTGCCTTTATCTGACGAATATTTACAAAGATTATCATTGCTAAACAAGAAGGACTTCAAACTTGCCTTTTATGTGACATTGGTTCTCTTGATTTATATGGAATATAGCCTATTTTGACTTTGGGTTTAATATTCATATAGTAATCTAGTTTATCTATGTTGCTAGTTATCTTAAGATCTAGAAATTGAACACACATTAAATTTCCATCTGTTTTAATCCATTTTAAGCCTTTTATATTACTTAATTCATCAAACAAATCTTTAATAGTATTTGACTTTTGACATACAAAAACATCATCAATGTATTGATAGCATAAATTAATATTTTCTTTAATAACTTTTTTTTCAATATATTATCTTTGTATTGTAGGGATTACAAAATTACATTTTTGGGCAAATGTAGAAAGACCCATTGGCCAACCAATACTCATTTTACAAAAATCATGCTTAAAAACTGCATAAATATTTTTATCAATAAAGCTTAATGTTTCAACAATAAATTGTATCATTTTAACATTTTTTAATTGTAATGCATTAGTAATTATGATAATAGAAGCCATTCTATAAATTGATCTGTACATTTCACTAACATCAAAGGTACACATTACTTCATAAACATCAAAATCAACATCATTAATTTTATCAACAAAATCAAATGATGAATATATTGTATATTTACCAAAACCAAGAATTTCCTGTATCATTTTCTCAATTAATTGATGTTTTACAATAAAACGCATCCGCAAAGTCAATTATTAATCGTAATGATTCTTTCTCTTTATGCAATTTTATATTTGAAAAGATCTTAGGACATATTGCAGCAGAGGTTTAAGGATGTGTCTATTACTAAAATCTGATTATGAAGATAACATTATTACTCAAATGAATAATTTTAATTTTATAAAATTAATAAGGTAAATATTAAAAGGTTACACATTCAATATATTAATAACATTTTTAAAAAAGACAAAAATAATGTTATTGATAATTGTACTTATTATAGGATTCATCCCTCTGCTGCAATTATCAATAAAGCAAATCATTGGTATTTATAATTATTAATAATTATAATTTTATCTTTATGGCTGAGGCTATCATTATATGATAGATGTAAATTTGGTTCAGTCCCATATATAGCTATTTAAAGTAGATAGCTGAATTAAAAGACATTTTCATGTCCAAAAATTTCAGAGTTTCTACTTAAATATTACATATGAAATAAGTGCTGGAGTTTTGAGTTGATATTTTAGATCTAGTGTCTGAAAATTCTATCTCCTCACTGAAGTAATCCATAAACTCAAAACCAATTGATCTGAGGAAAAAAGTTTTCTGGATAGAGATTTTAAATATTTTCTTTTACCACACTTTGTACTATCTCTGTATTACATTTTTGTAAATTCAAGCTTATAAAAGGATTGTCACATTACATGTGATTTGCTTTATTAATATATATATATATATATGGAACCCGTGTAAATCTTCGTATCAACATATATATATATATATATATATATATATATATATATATATATATATATATATATATATATATATATATATATATATATATATATATATTTTGAACTGGGTAGGGTGTTGTTGTGGATCACTTGTGGGGACAAAATCTAAGCATGAAACTTTGCTCTTTAATAAAAAAAATCTAAACATGTGAATCAATATTGTAAAACTTACTTTTATATATAAAATATAATATTGTAAACATATACATTCAATCTACACCAATGCAATATAATTATTGCACCACCATGTTCCATTAGGCAGAAAATCATAACACCCAGAGGGTACCTATGCCGAAGCCAGAACTATATATATAACTGTGACCATGTTTGAAGGACATAGATCTTTCTGGTGGCAAAATTCATCACCTACCATTCAAAGCACTTTTTGTTTCAGAGTAAACTCCAGGTGCCTGATAGCTACAAGAACTACCATGGCCTGAATGATGACAAACTAATTCAGGACCTAAGAAATCTCAATTATCTGAATCAAAAGGAATAATATAATACATTAATGCTTTAATTAGTAGTAAAAGAATTGACCGATAAATATTAAGTTTTGAAGATAAAATATTTTAACTAAATACTTATTACTATGCTTTTTTAAACTATGTTTATAAGCACTTAATTAAATTAAATGATGATTTTTAAATAAATACACACACTCTTAATAAATCACACACTAGAATATAATATGACAAAGAGCATTAAATAAACACAAAATGTTTAAAACATGCACATCAATAGTTCATGTTATGCATGCTATAGAGTTCATTTGTTTTAATGACTCTGGAAGCTTTAAATTATTGCAATGGCTACATTAATATCAGAAATGGAATAAGAAAATGTTTCTATTACCTATAGGATTTTGGATGTTGAATTCATGCTGTTTGCTGCTTCACATGAGTTTTTCCAATTGGTTGGATTTAAGGTTTTTGTGGAAGTTTTATGATTACTATTTTGTGATATTATTCATTAAAACAGTTAGATATCTCTGGATGTTTCAAGTTATTAGGCAGGTATCATTTTATTGGGCTGATTACTGATGTTCCATCAGACTAAAGCTGAAGTTTGGCCATACACTTCTGATGATTGACAATACTGCATTGTCATAAAAACCACTGACTTTGGAAATGTGAGAAGACTGATTGTAAACTGAATGTAAACTCAACTGATTGAATGATGAAAAATGGACTATTTATGTGATGACCTGTTGTCATTTTTAATTAGTTTCTATACCCACCAGCTATATCCATTGTTGAAATTCAATACACTGCTTTTTATTAAATTTGATAAGATTTTAATTAATCCTGTTTTTAATTAGTAGCCATTGCTATTTCCTGTTGTTTATAGATTCTTTAATTAGTAGCCATTGCTAATTCTGTTTTATATCACTTATGAGCATATACAATATTTGATAAAACTTCTTTTAATTTATAACTTTCATTTATTTTTACTATTTTTAATAGTCATATTCTATTTTATTAACAAGCACACACATTACTATATTTTTTATATTTAAAATCAATTTGTTATTTACAATCTTATTTATTTTAAATAAATGGGAAGACTTTTTTTTAATTTTAAAATTTCTTTCTTTTTCTTTTTTATTAATAATTTAAATGAAGTGAGAGAGTACTTTTAATTACTTGAAATTCAACTACTTTTAGCTTTTCTAAGTTAACTTCTCTCTTACTTCCAATTACTCTTTAATACGTAAAACTATGAATTAATTAACTTTTAGTTAAAGCATTTTCTTTTTTTTTTGTCAAATGAGACATTTCAATTCAGTTATTCATGGACAACTTATTGATTTTATTATTTATTAATCAAGTCCAAAACTTCTCTCATTATTTATGAAAATTTTTATTTTTGAATATTTATACATTTTTTATTTATCTTAAAAAATGCAGACAGCAATTTTAATATAGTGCTGGTCATTAGTGGTTTATTACATCACCCTCCATTTGTGAGTAAAATGCATTTTTTGACTATTTTATCACTGATAACTTCTTTATTAAATCTGAACTATTTACATTAATTATTATTTTTCTAAGTTTACTTTCTTTATATCTGGACTATATATGCTGAGAACAATCTGCTTTGACTATACTTTTCTTCCCTCTAAGGATGATGACATAGCTTACAATGATCTTGTATGAGATGATGATCATGAGAATAACACTTTTTGTTATACAGAGATCGTAAACAATGTGGATGCAGACTTACTGGATTATACCAACTTACTCATATTTTACATGAAACTTTGTACACCAGATTTCTACCAGACTTTGTAAAAAGAAAGATTGTTGTGAATGGTAGGATTCATTTACTATCTAATCTGACTTATGCTTTGGGAATAATATCAATATGGGGACTCTCCCTAAAGAATTGATTTGTGGCTTACTCTCATTGTTCCCAGTGTGCATTTTTAAAAAGATTGGGGATACTCCCCTGAGAAGTGAACCCTGACAGTCCATTATCCATACTAATTACACCCAGCCAACAGCTTTAACTTTTTCTAAATCTCAGTTCTATATTTGCTACCCTCCTTTCAATTAATTACCATCCCTTATACACTCCTAACTTAAAATTAGATTTACATTCTTTTACAATGTTATTTATAAACCATTTCTTTAACCTGCTTTTATTAACTTGTGTGTATTAAAAAAACTATTCTATTTTTGTTGTGCCACTCTATTTATTATTTTTCTACAGATATTTTATTTAACTCAATTTTATTATATATGTTTCTTTTATTTTATTCATTTATTTAATCCTACAAATATTACTTTAAATGGTAATAGTTTTTTGGACAAATACACTGCCCGATGGCGCTATGATCATGCCAAAACTATAATATATGAACATTCCCAGGCTATTGATTTTAATCATTTTGCTGTGTTTTTTGTTATGCAAAAAAAAAGTAAATACCAAAATCTGTTTTTTAACTTTTTTTATTAACATAAACAAATAAAATGAAATGACATCAACAAATGTAAAATAAAATCAACAAATTTTAATTTTATTCAATTTTTTTTGTGTTAGTTTTTTTTTAAAAAAATCATCTTAACAATTTTTTTTTTCATTTTCATTTTTACATAGAAACAGCAACAAATACTATAATGGTTTTAAAGTTATTCTGCTTTTTGTTTTTTTTAACATGCTATTTTAAAAAAAAAAAAACAATTTTCAATTTTAGTAGCCTTTTTGTGTGTTACACTTTAAAAAAAAAAAAAAAAATCAAAATCGGAATAAAAAGTAAAAGTTCTTGAAACAGAAACAAATATTAAAATGGCTTGAAACTTATTAAGCTTTTTTTTCATATGCGTTTTAGGATATTTACAAAAAATCGGTATAACTGCAATTTTATTACTGGATATTTTTGCGTTACCGCTATTCTTTGCTTCAAAAATAATGGCAACAAAAAGTAACAGTTGTTAGCCTTTACACTTACCATGCTATTTGTTAGAAAAAATAATTTTCAATTTGATTACGTCTTTGTTTTGGGTTACACCATTTTTTTGTTGTTGTTTAAAAATTAATAATCGGAACAAAAAGTAAAAGTTGTTCGTCATTGTTTTGCATTTTCATTTTTACAAAGAAACAGCAACAAATATTAAAATGGCTTTAAACTTTTTTTAATATGCTTTTTACGGTACTTAAAAAAAGTAAATTGCAATTTTATTACTGGATATTTTTTGTGTTACCACTATTTTTTGCTTCAAATATAATGGCTACAAAAATTAAAAGTTTTTAAAATTTATGCTCACCATGCTATTTTTTTGAAAAAAACAATTTTCAATTTGGTTATGTCTTTGTTTTTTTGTGTGTTACATCTTGTTTTAATTTTGTTTAAAAATCCATAATTGAAACAAAAAGTAAAAGTTCTTAGTCTTTGTTTTACACTATCATTTTTACAGAGAAACAGCAACAAATAGTAAAATGGCTTTAAACTTATTAAGCCTTTTTTTTAATATGCTTTTTTTAGGTTGAAAAATAAAAAAAATTGCAATTTTATTACTGTTCGTTTGTGTTCCCCACTTTTTTTTTTTTGATTTCAAAACTAATTACAACAAAAAGTAAAAATTGTTAGCTTTTTTTTAAAACTATAAAAAACAACAAAATGAAAAATGTATTACAAACAATAAGCTGGTTGAGTTTTTAAAAACCAGTTGAAAACTTCTGAAGCTTTTTTAAAATAACAACAACCAAAATGAAAGAGCAACAACCTTAAAAACTATTATCAAAATAACCAATGAATACTCTAAACCAGTGTTTTTTTTTTCAAAAAAGAACTACAACAACAAATCTTAAATATCTTCAAAATACATGAACAATTCCAAACGAAAAGGAAATTTTTGTTAGGTAAACATTACAAAATGTAAGCATTTGTAAAATGAAACAAGTCAAAAAAACAATAAATATTAAAAAATATTCAAAATCACTTTGACTTCAAATGCTACTTATAAAATTCTACTAGGAGTGCCATGTCAAAGACATCTCTGAAAGAATGGCCAGGAAAACATCTTCATCCTTTGTGGAGATGTTGCTACATAAATTCTACAAGGTAGTTGGGCAGAACTTGATGGTGAGTTCCATGTTTTTTCCTGTTTTTTCATTTTAAATGGCCCTAAAGTCACTCGATGGTCTGCATGTGAGTGCCTTTGGAAGGGTCCCCAATGTAGTAGGTATGATTCACTGCCAGATGATGAAATCCTGATGCCTTAAGATCAGCAAACTTATAACCCTTCCAACAGTCTGAAAATATAGTCAATCTGGCCTTGATGTTGTCTTTCAGAGCCTGCAAAAATATGGATGCAGATCAGCAATGAACACATTTCAAGAAATATTCATGTGTCTCATGCCACACATGCCCAAAAATCCACTTTTGAGGTAGTAATTTTCCCTGATGGTTTTTCCTTCTGCTAAAGAGACTTTCATCCACCTCAACTATCAAACCAGACCTGCCAATTTGACAGCATGCTTGAGCTTCCAAACTCTCAGAACACAGCTCTCACAGGCCATTGGTCCAATGTAAGGTGACACTTCTTCTGATTGATCATTCTGTCTGGATGGCTTGGATACTCAGCTGTTCATGGCTCTAGTAATATATAACATGTAAATCTTGAACCAATGGTATTCTGGAGCTGTCAAACCAAGCTCTGCTTTCGAATGGAACACATTTGCTTGCATGAATGCAATGGACAGTAACATTGAGCTGTTCTTTTACAACAGTATATCTTCATTGATGATCCACAATCACATTTTTTTTAATGTGGAAGCACATTGATTATTTGCAAATATGACACAGCATCTGATTCTGTTGCTGGTAAATCACAGAATCGAAAATGATGTTTCATTTCATGTGCCATTTTGTTGGTTTTGTGGAATGTTATGGACAGTACATTACTTGACACATTACCTAATTCAAACTATCTTCACCATCTATCTGGACAAGATTTTGCCACTTAAACCTTCAACACAGAATGTTGTAAAGAGTCAGATAATTATTACTTAAGAAAATCACAATATTTCTCTACTAAGAAAAAAGTTAAATAAAAAAACCATTTTCATAAAATTCAAATACACACACCTTCACACCAAACCATAAAAATTGTATGAAGTGTGTGAACTAAGAAAATTTATTTTCTGTGATGTGACCAAGCAGCCTGTAATCTGTAACACAACACAAATGTTGTATTAAAGTAAATGCAGGTTCACATACATGATGTACTGTGATGTGACAAAGTGGCCTGCAATCTGTAACACAACAAAAATGTATTATAGTAAACACGGGTTCGAACATGTTGTCAACCATGAAAACAGCAATTTTTATTTGCTTTAGCACATAAACGGTGCCATTCAGCAGTGTCTTTGTCCAGCAAACTATTACCCAATCATTAATTTGACCCATTTATTTATGGACACTTTTTTTATTAATATGTGTGTAACAGAAAAAAAATATTTTATTCAGTGAAACTCCATTATTATTATTTTCCAAAACATTTCGTGATTGATTGATTTTTTTTTTTTTTAGTTTTAAATAGAAAAATTCTATTCAGGTTTACCACCTGTATCAAAAGATTTTTTTTAAATTCATTATCCATTTCTGGTCCTTTGTTTCTTTCCTTTCATTTAACATTCCATCAATTTACTAATTTATAAATGTGGTCAGGTGGTTCTTTCTTTCTTTCTACTAACATTCTAGTATAAATTATTTTCCATATCTTCATGTCTCCCTGCCTATACTGTATTGTCATGTCTATTTCCCATTATATTTTATTTTCAACTTTATATAACTGAAAACCTTTATACTTAGCAACACTCCATAGTTATTCAATCTGTCCTACCTTATTTTTATTATCATCAGTAATATTAACTGACAAAAATTCATTTTCTATAGTTTTTTTGAATAAGACTGCACTATAAATGGCTTCTGTTTCAGCCTTAAAATTATATTCCCTGCTTTTTCTCTTAAGTCTTCTCTTTGTTATTATTTACATTTAAAATGAACATTTGTTTTAACCTTTTTATTTTTATTTCTTTGTGAAAACTTTTACGTTATCTTCTATCTTAATTATTTTTATTCCCAATTTACGATACTTAATGCTATCTTGTTCTAATCTCTTGATCTACATTTTATAATTCATTCTTAGCTTCACTTACATCTTTTACTACCTTGACTTCCTTTTCAATTTGCTGACTTATTTTAACCAAATCTAACTCTACAATTTATTGGTTTTTATATACCTTTCCTGTTATCTCATGTCTTATTTTTCTTATTTCCCTAATCATTTCTACTCTGAACTCTTGATGACTTTGCTTGAATTCCTGATGCATTTCTTCTTTTAATTCTACTTTGAGTTTTAGCTGATCTTGCTTGATTTTTTGCTTTTCTCTCATCATATTTACCATCAATTTCATCAACATCTGTGTCTCAGATACCTCTTCTTTTCCTATTTCCACCATTTTTGAAACAAAATTTCGATTTCAATAAATTTAAATACTAATTACTTATTTATTTTCTTAAATGGAACATATGACTTCTTCCAACCGTTTGTTCTTTTTTTCTACCTGTTCACAATGCTTTAACTCCACTCAAAATGTCCAGCTGTCTTTAATTCACTCTTTTCATTTACAAAAAAATAGTTTTGGTCAATGTTCTTAATTTAAATTATACCACTTCACACAATTTAGCATTTTCTTTGAATATTTATTTTCTTTAATTTTATTTGACATATGATTAATGATTCATGTCAGTTCTGGTCCCATGTTCGGTGATCCCATGTTCGGTGATAATTAAACTTGGTGGGATGTTGTTATGGATCACTTGTGGGAACAAAATCTAAGCATGAAACATTGCTCTTTAATAAAAAAATGTAAATTTGTGAATCAATATTGTACAACTTACTATTATATATAAAATATAATATTGTAAACTTATACATTCAATCCATACCAATGTAATTTAATTATTTCACCACAACGGCCTCTTAGGCAGAGAAGCATAATAACCAGAAGGTACCTATGCCCAAGCCAGAGCTATATATATATATATATATTGTAACCGTTCGATTGTTATCCCAACTACATAATATTGTAACCGTTCGATTGTTATCCCAACTACATAATATCACCAAAACATAAGTGCGCTAAGAATTGTAACCTCGATCACCGATCAATTCCCGCTGCACATTGTCAGCTATTAAGAGCTGTAACCAAAAGCATATCATGCCATCTATATTATGCACCAAAGACCACAACCAACATCTGGAGCAACTTACCACAGACCAAACCAATGATATAACATAAACTTTTTATGATTTAATTTGATCGCAGCCAGGGTGTACCGCGAAGACCTATCATAGTAGTATGATAAAATACATTAAACAAATTATAAGTATGTAATGTTATTATCTTTCAAACCTTAATTTGCGATTTCCATTGTATGAGACCCGATGGCCGACCATGTACAAGATGGCATAATTTGTGGAACTACATAAGATTATGAAATTTTAAACCATCTATATGATTTTTAATACAAATGCTAGTCCAGGTAAAGCTTTGCAATAAATAAACATAAATACTTGGGTTCTTTTTTTATAATTTACTATATCACTGAGACTCTTATTATACTGACAAATGACAATTTAAAAACGTTAAGTAAATATATTCAATCATGTCATTATCTGGTAAATCTGTTTACAGGTTTAATAATCAATTTATATTGTATACTAGAATCAACTACGCAAAGCTAAAATGATGGAAAAGGTAAATGGGATTTTATTGTACCTTACACATTATAAACTACCAAAGACGAAAAGCATCCAAATGTTTTCTCAAAATATCACTAAACTCTTATATCATGTTGACGATAGTATGTACTTCAATGTATGCTCTATCCAAGGTTTATGATTTCTGATTTTACGAATGACAAATAGCAACGGCACAGTAAGTTTAATTATAAATCAACGTTTATTTACAAATTTATGAATAATAAGTAATTAATTCTAATGTTATAATTAAAGACATAAATAAACAAATAAAATAAATAAATTATAATTCCATCGACTTTCTTCAATAACATATCATAGGTACGGTTTTTAAAAACCTAATCATACCTTATATTTCAATTTGATATAATGAATGTATTGAGGAAATTATACTAAGTTCAACATCAACTCATGAAACATCCAATGTCATTTCCAGATTCAATAAATCTATACCGTAACTTATAATAATATAATAAATAATATTATATCTGTAGGATTTAGCTATAATGCAATCATTAAATAAAGTGAAAATTTAAACTTACATTCAGGTAAATAATAATCAACCAACAGTTAATTATTATGAGGTAACTTGAATAGAATGTCCTGCTACAATTTAATGATCTAACTTATAAATTATACTTACAAATGGAAGAAGATGATTTAGCAGAATAACTAAAATACTTTGCCCAACTTATATCTATGAAGTAAAACCATATTCCTGTGGATGCATTCATCTACACATAGGAATTAAATAACACTAAACGCTTTGTGGATTTATACACCATCATAAAGTAATAAGTATAATTACACAATTCCGCGGATTAACCACCAGCACAGGAATGAGTGTAAAATACAAAAAATGGCAATTAAGTAATCTGCGGATTAACCACCGGCACAGATTAATGCCTTTTAACATTATAAAACAACATTACTATTTACTTCACATTAAAGTGCAAAATCATCCTCCTCAGTTATTCTGACCATTCAGAAAACACTAACATTTTAGCAAATGTGGGTTCTTGCATAATAAAATGTTACGCTAATCAGGACAACTAATGTACTAACTTATCTTGCTTAAAATAAAACATATGTAATATAATATAAGTAATATTAGTATAGGAATAGAAATCTGGAAAGACTCACAAAATACCTCATAAAAAATTGATACATCTTATAAATTCATTTAGTACTTTTCAAGCTTTTTCGCAAGCGCTATTCTCTTGAATAAGTATTTTATTCAACCCCTATTAATTTAAACTTAATAAAATATAACTTATGAACTTCACATGCAAGTTCATCTAACGATAAAATTAAAGTAATGCATTATTCATCAAATACATAAAATCTAACAGGTGTGTGTGTGATATAAATTAAATGTATAGCATATTATAGTTTAATACATGAATTCTAGCAGGTGTGTGTATCACAAATTAAATTGTACAGCATTTTATAACTACAAATATGATCCGTGAAATCCATGTACGATGTGTCGAACAATAAATATACGAAGTAATAGCTACAATTATAGTTGAATTCCATACATGTAATTTTATCCATTTGTATTAGTTATTATAAGCACTATTAGATTAACGATTTTACGTGGCTCCATAAACATGAAACAATTCCAAAACATGACACGCAGAGTTTAAATGAAAATGTTTTTTCATAAGTTATTAATTTCTACATTTCTCTATTAAAACTGTTCCAAGTTTATCACATCCATGCTAATATTTATTTATCCACGCTTAAATCTAGGAATACTAATTATAGCAATTAATTTAATCATTCCAAACTGACGATAAAATTAGAAAATAGCTTTGATTAATTATTTGAAGACTGTTTTTATTATCCAAATGGTAAACAAATTAACTAGCAAATATATTACTGGCATTGCAAAGTTAAATATCAATCAATACTATATTTTTTATTAAAATTATAAACGGAAATATTAAACTATGTTAATAACTTTAACATTTTACTTTAATTTAAACTTCTTTTTTTTAAAAAGCAAATTTTCATATTTATAAAACTTCTGTAATTAAAATACTTATTTAATTTTTCCAAATTGTAGAATAATAAATATTTTAAAACATAGCAAAATCTTGCAATTAATTCTGCTTTTAAACTGGAAAGCTCCGACATATTTCAAATGTAATATTGGAAAATTATTACTAGCGATTTGATCCACCTGGCTAGCCAACTTGAACAGACTTTTAAATTTAGCAATTCATCTTATTATTAAATACCACTATGTTATTTTTACGTTTATAGAAAACTTTGTGGTAATCCGTTTACTTGTTAACTATTTTAAAATAAGCTTATCATATTTACACCATTTGCCTTTTACAATTTTCTTTTCTTTCTCCCCCCAAAAGCAACACTATCAGACGATCTTTTTTTTTTAATTCGCACTCCTTTCATTTTTACATTGAAACGCATACGTAATTACTGTATTTATTTTTAATAATTAAATTTAGTTGAACAAATGGTTTTTTTTAATTCAATGGAAATAATTTTTAAGACCATTTTAAACAAATAAAAATTATTATTATTTTTAATAATATTTTACCAAATTTAATGTGTTGTCAAAATTTTTAAAAAGTTAAACATTTTGATATGAATTAGTATATGGAAAGAAGCAATTTAAATTTATTAAAATAATATAGACAACAAGTAAGGCAAAATATTACCCATTCTCTCTAATAAATTATTTTGAATATAAGAGAGTAATCTGTTCAAAGTGCAAATCAAGCCAATCAAATCACCAAAAGAAGACAGAGAAATTTTTATACCAGTTACATCAATTATTATATTTTATACTAAAATATATGTTAAAATATATATATATATAATATATAAAAAATATATATATATATATATATATATATATATATATATATATATATATATATATATATATATATATATATATATATATATATATATGAATAACTGTGACCATGTTTGAAGGACATAGATATTCCCGGTGGCAAAATTCAACAACTATCATTCAAAACACTATTTGTTTTGGAGTACACTGCAGGCACCAGTTAGCTACAAGACCTAACATGCCCTGAATGACGGCAAACTAATTAAGCACCTAAGAAATCCCAACTAGCTCAATCAAAAGAAATAATATAATACATTACTGCTTTAATTAGTGGTAAAAGAATTGACCGACAAATATTAAGTTTTAAAGATAATTTATTTTAACTAAATACGTATTACTATACTTTTTAAACTAATTTTATAAACACTTAATTAACTTAAATGATGATTTTTTTTATATAAATACACACACTCTTAAAAAATCACACACTAGAATATAATATCACAAAGAGCATTAAATAAACACAAAACATTTAAAACATGCACATCAATAGTTCATTATTTGTTTTAATGACTCTGGAAGCTTTAAATTATTGCAATGGCTACTTTAATATCAGAAATGGAATAAGAAAATGTTTTATATTACCTATAGGATTTTGGATGTTGAATTCATGCAGTTTGCTGCTTCACATGAGTTTTTCCAATTGGTTCAATTTAAAGTTTTTGTGGAGGATTTTGTGATTGCTATTTCATGATACTATTCATCAAGACAGTTAGATATCTCTGGAAGTTTCAAGTTATTAGGCAGTCATCACTTTTATCATGCAGATTGTTGATGTTCTATCAGACTAACCCTGAAGTCTGGCCATATGCTTCTGATGATTGTTAACACTGCATTGTCATAAGAAACACTAACTCTGGATAAGTGAGAAGACTTATTGTAACACTGATTGTAAACTTAACTGATTTAATGATGAAAAATATACTATTTTGTCAATTTTTAAATTAGTTTCTATACCCACCAGCTATATCCATTGTTGAAATTTGTCCACTGCTTCTGATTAAATTTGATAAGATTGTAATTAATTAATTAATCCTGTTTTTAATTAATAACCATTTCTAATTCCATTATTTTATAGATTCTTTAATTAGTAGCCATTGCTAATTCTGTTTTATATCACTTATGATCATATACAATATTTGAGGAAACTTTTTTTATTTTATAACTTCATTTATTTTTACTATTTTTGACATTCATATTTTATTTTATTAACACACACACTTTTCTATATATCTGAATATTTAAAATCAATTTGTTATTTACAATGTCACTTATTTTAAATAATTGGGAAGACATTTTCATTTTTTTTAGTTTTAAGATTTCTTCCTTTTTTTTCTTTAATAATTTAAACAAAAAGAGAGTACCTTTAATTACTTGCAATTCAACTGCTTTTAGCTTTTCTAAGTTAACTTCTCTCACCCTTTGAATTACATATTAATAAGTAAAACTATGAATTAATTAACTTTTAGCTAATTTTCTTTTTCAGTTATTTAGGACAACTTATATATATATATATATATATAAGTTGTCAACTTATATATATATATATATATATATATATATATATATATATATATATATATATATATATACATGCAAGTTGTTGATGCATTTTTCACCATCACCTATTTCTATTACAACCATAGCTTTATGTCAGACTTCAGTCTTACCTCTCATTCTATGGATATATTAAAAATATTTCCTGTACATTTTAAGCATTTTATGAGATACTCAATCACACATTATTGAAATATACGATCAAGGACTTGTGAAGAAGATTAATGATCTCAAGATAGACATCATATGCTGAAACAGTACTCATCAATTGGCCCAGCTCACAATCTCTTGTACATAAATAATTATGATGACAATTACATAATTTGACAGATGAAAAAAATCAGTTTTACACAAAAATATGTATTACAATATGGTTCAAAGTATGTAGGAAGTGTATGGAAATAATATGAAATTGATTGCATCAGTGCAAAACATTTTGATGATAATGTGAATTTACAAGATTGTAGTAATATTATTACAGAGATTTCTAAATATAAAGTAAAAACTAATAGATATGATCGGTCATGGAATTATCCTATTTCTGAATTTAAAATTCTTCTTAGAACTGAGCAAGATATATGTTTGAAAGAAGACAATGGATTACGAATGTGTTTTATTAAAAAAGATGCATATAATGATAAAATTGAAACACAAATAAGTAAATTGGATTTGATATTATGGATAGTTATAATATGGAGGGACAATGTGTAAAATTTATAAATAGTATTTTAAAGAAGGCTAAAGTATGAATAGTTGTACATATTATGATATATATATATATATATATATTGTAGATATATATATAGTATTCAATTATTAAAAAAAAAAAAATTTTTTTTTATTCTTTTATACATACAGATATTTATATGTATAGATTTATTATTATGAATAAGCAGTTCTTTTTATGATTCATTATATAATATTTTTATTAAATAATATGTGTTAAATTTATTTAACTTTCATTTTGTTAAAATAGAGTAAATCAGAAAAGTGTGAAATAAGGCAATCAAGATTGTTAGATTAGAAAAAAAAAAATGTACACGTGTGAAACAATGAATAGATCTGTACAAACACAAAGATGCTTTTACACTTATTCCTGATGGCTATAGATTCCAGGTTTGTTGTTATCTGTATCTTAAGATTATTTTTACAAAAGAGGTGCTTTGATGTAGATAACGATAGCGATCAATTATAAGTCGTTATTAATTGTGACCGACGTCAAACTTGTGAAGCTTTGATTTTTTTTTAAGATAAAGATTTCCAGATGTTTTTTTTTTCTTTAGTTGAAATTCGCGATATAAATGATTAAAACAATTTTTTTAATCAGTTAGTCTTAAAATTTTTTTAAAGAGATGATCAGTCAGTCATAAATTTTTTTAGAGTGAGAGTCACTCAAATTATTATTATTATTTTGAGATTCAACTCAGTCGGTCCTTCCTTGTTATTATTCTTAAGCAGAAATGTAAGCTCGGATTTTTTTTTTTAAAAGAGAGTGAACGCTTTAATTTTTTTTTCTCACTCCTTGAAAGTTGAAAAAAAAAGAGCAAATGAAATGTGCGTTGATATAAAGCAATTTCCAGCAATATTAAAGAATAGGAGAGAAATGGAACAAGATTGAATTTATTATAAGTTAGTAATAATTATAAAAATGAAATTAACATATTTGGTTATGCATAAGACTATGCCTCTGCATTGCTAAACCATTTTTTCTGCTTCCTGGTTAATACAGAAAGAGTTCAAAAAAAAATCGCTGATCTATCTATGAAGTCATGTATCCAATAATAACCAACAAAATGATAGATTTTGAAGCCAACCACACAAGCTATATGGAAAGCTTTGTTTCTAGTTCATGGCTTATTAAAATCTCATTGCCTTCGGATGAATGGAGAAGAGGAAATAGGAAGAAAAGAAAATCTATAACAGCCATGTAGAACCAAGTTTGAAGCCATAAATCAAATTTTTGTTGATTTACCTCAATCATCTAAAGTGTCAACAGCAATTATTTTTTTTTTAAAGGAGAGAGACAAGCAAATCCACCGGTACCTACTTATTCAAAGTACTTATAATAACTTTTTTCTTAAATGGTAGAAGGAAGCCAATCAACAGTGAATAATAATGGAATTGAAGAAACAAGCAAAGTCAATTGATTCAGCATTATCTTAAAAGTATCTGCAATAACTTTCTTTTTTTTTTGTTGTTGTTGGTGAGCAAAGAAAAGCAGTCTGAAAATTCAAATTCAGGACATTAATAAGAAGTAAAAAGTAGACGGGTAAATATGAACTTTCTTTAACCGATTTTATTCTTTTACTTATTAAAAGTAAACCTTAATTTACTGGTCAAAGCAATTTTTTTTTTGATACAGAAACATTAAAGACTTGTTTATCTATAGTTATTTGCAATATCTCACAACATAGCACAAACATAGTTTAAATCTTTAAACTTAAATTTTTCATTATTTTTTTTTTATTATATATTGTAATGTTGAAATGTTTTTTTTTTTAATTGTTCTTCAGATGTTAATGATAATGAGCAACCTATAGATATATGCATTTATAATGTTTTTTATTTTTATTTTATCTTGTTGCATATTAAAAATTAATATATGTATTTTATTTTCTTTCGCTATAAGGTTGCAAAAGAGAAAGAGATATTTTTATATATGTAATTTTTGGGTATACATTTTAAACATATATGTTAACATTACCGAATGTGTGAATGTGTAACTGTTTATCCAAACACATCAAAGAATAGGTTATATATGATTAGTCTAAAATAGTAAATTAAAAAGTAGGGCATTACATTTGAATGAAAATGAAATAACATATACAAGTTTCACCTGAAATTTATTTTATGATATGATGAGTAAGAAAAGTCTTAAATAAGCATTTATAGAATATGTATTTTTTTTTTTTAATATTGAGTTAAAACAGCTTATTTTGAGATATAGAGAAAAATGACAAACCTATATATTAAGTTTATTTGCTTATACTTATATGAATTTTTATATTAATAAGTCATTTATTTAATTGTCGATTTGACTTTAAAGAAGGAAAGAAAGAGTAGTAGTGTTAATAAAATATAATTATATATCTTAATTGGTTTCCGAGTAATTATTAAGAATATTGTGTTGTTTTTTTTTGTCTTAATTCTATCATTTTAAATCAGCATCATTGCTCGCAGTTATTAAGTATTACCATTCGTATATATTGAGCAATCACATGCAAATATTAAGCGTCCGCAAAATAATAGGTAAACTAGAATGTTGATATTTAAGTATTTAAGGATTATGCTTGAGAATAACCAAATTTTGATAATTATAGTTCAACATAGAAAGCTAAAATTGTGTTGTGTCCATGAATTTAGATCATCCTCATCAAAGATGGATATCATGTTATTAGTTAAAAATGTTTCAAATAATACTATATAAAAGTTATGATCGCCATCAATCATCATTAAAAAAAATTATAATCATTAAATTTAATGTTTAGCGTAATGAATATATTTTAGTAAATAGGGGTTTATAGAAAATTGAATATTATGCAAAGAGATTCATGATGATCAATCATCACCATTAGCATTATTAAATCCCAGTATGAAATATGATAATTTAAATAGATGCATATAAGTTTATAAAGATGAATTTATTGTTGTGAGTTTATTGATAAGCCATGGCTGGTATCATCATCACTATTATAATCATTATTATGATATCACTATTATTATCATTATTATTGTGATATTATTATCATCATCATCATTATTACCTTTATTGTGATAAATAATTTAGTTAAATGGCCATCAATATCAATAATGGTCTTCACATGCTTGTTTGGAAGCCATTAATAGGATTATACATGTCTGTTCATCAATATAGCTAATGAGCTAGCAATGTCTATAAGAATCTTTGATCTATAGTATAAACTTTGGTAATATTGGGATCTTGTAATTTTATCAATATAGATAAAATGTAAGAATGTCATTTTGTTCAATAGTCATCCAAGTCATGTGTAATAAATATGTACTGAATGAGTTTGAACTCAAGTACACTATAAATAGATACTTATCTAGATTGAAAACAATCTAGTGGCGCTCATGGGAAAACACATGTACTTAGCTAAACTGAATAAAGAGTGATACCATCCCTTTCCAACTTCATAATATTAGTTTTATAAAATATTTTTTTATAAGTTGTCGTGAATAGCACCCGTGTGTGCATATGACCATGAATGGTCTTATATATTTGGAAAGGATAGGAAGGATTCTTTATTAGAAGAACCTAGTATTGGAGATAAGCATAAGGCACTCCAGGAATCTCACAGTGGGTACTTTTATTCAGTTGCTATATATTTAATATTATTTTTATTAGATGACAATGTCCAATATGTTTTAACGTTCAAATGACTGCCCCAATATATAAATAAATACCAAGAATCTTTAATGCTGATATTTTCAAGTGGCACAGTGATTCTATAATTTCTTTATCTATGCTATGATGAATTAATATAGTTACAAATGGTACAGATTGGATAGGCATATATCTAATAATTAATAATTTCCCCTATCTAAATATTTATTATGGTTACCAATGTGACATATTAAAATAGTTACAAATTATAGTTACAAATACATATCTTTTATATTAATTTAATAATTACAAATACATATTGATATTAATTGATAAATATTGTTACAAATGGCAATTTATAAAAATCGTTACAATATATATATATATATATATATATATATATATATATATATATATATATATATATATATATATATATATATATATATATATATATATCCATCTACATCTTTATGCCTAAGAATATTTGCTAATATTAAATTCAAAAGTAGGAAATGCTTTTAGATTGATGATTGATTTTGGTGGGTCATTTATGTATAATACAGCTAAATATATTGATAAATTGTTACTAGATGTGTTGGGTTTTGAAAGATATACAATTGCATCTTCTTATGATTTTGTTGATAGAATTGAAAGTATAAAAAATAAATGATAATGATCTGTTAGCCTTATTGGATGAATTCGTATTATATGGATCTATTGATCATATTGAATCTATAAATTTAATTGAAATTGAACTAATTAATATGTCTATAAATAACATTTAATAAATTTTATTATTGAATCACTAAAATTTATAAGTGATAATATTATTACAACAAATAATGATAGGTTTTATAAAATGGGTAAAGGATGTCTATGGGATTACCTATGGTAGCACAAATTTGTAATTTACATTTGTGAAATATGAAGATATTATATTTAATTCTTATAATTTTGAAGATATTAAGACTTATACTAGGTATGTTGGTAGTGTTTTTGTTTGTGGTCCTAAATACATTATCGATGTTCTTTTATATAATCTGAATAATTGAAACAATTTTAAATGGACCATTGAGAATGAACAAAATGGAAAAATAAAATTTTTGGATTTACAAATATTTACAGATACTACTGATTTAAATTATAAATTAATTTTTAAACCTATTGGAAAAAGAGAATATATTAATTTTAAATCACGTGTTCCAATGATGCATAAAATGGCAAGTCTGAAATCATTTTTGTATCGCAGTGATAAATTACTTAAATATAAAAGTGATAAAATTTTAAATATTGAACTCTTTGCTAATGAACTTTTAATGTTTGGTTATGATAAAAACCAAATTTTGCATACAGTAAATTCATTTAATAATAAGAAGAGTGCTTGCAGTGTTACTTTAGATAATAAAAAATGGATATCTATGCCATTTATAAATAACTTGCAATCTAATAAACATCACATGACCACCATCTCTTATGCTTGTGTATAACTGTTGTTAAAACAGGCAAAACTCACTATACGTATTGCCACACACAGCAAGCTAGAGTAATCAATGGATGCCAGAAGGCTTGGGCATAAAATCCCCATGTACTAGATGGGAATTTTATGCACAAGTCTTCTGGAATCCATTGATTACCCTAGCTTGCTGTGTGTAGCAATATGTATAGTGAGTTTTGCCTGTTTTAACATGCAATCTAAATTATTCAATCTATAAAGCTCTAGTAGTCAAATGCCATATAACGTAAGCATATAATAATTTTATTAGTTTTTTATTCATATGATTCGTTTTTCTTGTTGCTGAAAACCGTCATCGGTTATACTTGGAACACAAAAAATTATTTCTGATTTGTTTTGTGGATGAATTCATACAATCCTTATGAGATCTCTATTTCTCTTTTTTGCGGTTGTGAAGAGATAATAAAGTTAATTGCAAATGTAATATGATTAAATAGTGCTCTAGTAATAAATTGCATTAATGAAAAAAAAAATTTTTAAATTTAGATTTGAATTATTTTAGTCTTTTAAGTTGAATGCACTTTAGATAAATTACATCACAATTATAACTTAATTACTGACAAAACTGATATATTAGCTTCTGTTAAAATGCAGATTTTAAATACATTGGAATCAAACAAAGCTAATATGAAAGTAGATCTACCGTTATCACTTAGACAATAAAGATGAGAATGGCACAATTGTACTTCTTGATCTTAATAATAGTAATGAGTAGAATTGAAGAAATTGATATATTCAGCTTAAAATATTCATTCTATTAAGCATGAAAAAAAATTCTAAAAGTTAGCTATAACGTAAATTATATATTTGAATTAAAGATTAAATATTGTATAACACAAATTGTAATTTTTTGTTTATTTAATTAATTGTTCAACGATTTAATAAAATGATAAGAATGACTTTATGTCAATTAATTTTGTAAGCTCAGCAATTACATGTACAAACTTTATTGCCTAAAAAATGTTTAATTAACACTTTTGTTTGCTAAAAATAAAGTTTGTAGTAAAAAAAAATGAAAAAGCGAAGTTTTTAGTAACAGAGAAAGATGAAATAAAATATGATAAATAAAAAAATGATTGAGTTTGACAATATTAATCGATGTTTTCAAGTTGTTGTTTTTTTTGTTTGCTTATGAGTGCATCCTTCATCTCACCTCCAAATCCACATTGCATCCCATAAAATAAACACAGATTATTCTCTTTTATTATGCATGTATTTTGCCAAAAATGTTTTATTCATCGGGAATGCCGGATGTATCAAACATTTAAATATCAGTGCCCATATTGACAACTCCAATTATTTTTCTATTATACATTCTCTAGCAAGATAATAACTGCTTTCTTTTCTTTTTTAATATCTTGCAGAAGGATGAAGAATCATTTCACGACAACACATCTTTTTTCAAGTTTTTATTTATTTTTTAACTAAGTCCATTGCTACTTTAAAAACAACAACTACAACAAAGGATTAAATGGCTTAGACTGAATATATAGGCAAAAACAAAATGGATTAAAGGAATAACTAATAAATATTAAAAATAAAAATAGTAGAGAAGTCCTACTAAATGCCATTTAAAATTTTCCATTAGAAGGCCATTGTTCCTGAACAAGAGTTAGTGGTAGGATATATAAAGAGACAGAAAATAAAGAGATCCTTGTGGAATAATAGATAATATATAAGCCTGCCACTTTACAATCTAGTTCAAATCCACGTTTAATTTTTTTTAGAACATTACTTAGTAGCCAATTTAAATGGCAACTTTAATTATGATCCTACTATTTTTACCTTGATTGTAAATAAGGATCAAGAATCTGGCTCAAAATCCCAACCCTTGGCACTTTATGGAGAACAAATCGTGTGAGTATTGGAAAATTCTATTTCATTCTATTTATGTTGGACATTGAAAGCCTTTAATTTTGCAGTGATACCTTTTAAATTCTTTATTTATTTATTTTTTTATCTATATATTACAAGGGAATAATAGACAAATTAAAAATAGATAGACATATATATATATAGATTGGAAGGAAAGATAGTTATTATACATATACTGTTAAAAGATAAAATGGTCTTTAAATAAATTACTGTAAGACTAATGGCTTTTCATTAGTGTCGACATGAAAATATATTGGATAAAAAGTCATTACATATCAGGTTTGCTAATTTTGGTAGCAATGATTCGGCTATTGGAAAGAAAAATCCTAAGTAGGATTTGCAATCCGTTTAAGTATGTATATAAATATTAAGGAGCAGATAGACCATGTAATACGTGTTACACATGCATATACATCATGGTTATGGAATAAATCTCTGCAGGTCAGAATTAAAGATTAAAATTTATGTATAGGTATAGTAAATTGTATAGTTTCAATATAGGATATACATTTTGGGTAACTTAACAACTATATAATTCAATTTTATTGATAATAAAAACACTTTACAAAGAAAGTTTGTTTTGAAATTAAAATTGTTAGATGTTAAACAAATTATGACAATCAAATTGAAAAAAAATATCTCAAAACTGCATGTAATTATAATTTTCTACTGAGTCGATACTTTAGTCTATGTTTAGTTAAAAGCTTTACGAACGTCGTGTAGTCTTTTTTTTTTTAGTGAAATAATAAAAAAAATCTGTTTTGCGCGTTTTAACTAAAATTTAGTTTCAGATAATATTGCAAAAACAAACTTTACTTTGCTAACGAAAATTGTTCAGAACTTAGGCCTTGAGGCTAAATATTTTGCTGATTAATCATTATCGGTGACATTTCTCAGCAAAACGTTATTCTTGGTGACAGTAAACGAATAAATAATTTTACTACGCGTTATATTGTTTAAATAATATTTATAAATTAAAGCAAATGTTGAAAAGTAATAGTCTTTATTATTATCTAAATATAAATATCCATATATATATATATGATGTTAGTGATAACACTTCAGGGTAAAGAATTGAAAGAAGACGCTGTTTCCGTTCTGTTATTGATTATTGTCAATCACTTAGCAGCCAATTTATTACTTACAACACCTGCCAAGGTCTTAAAAGAATTTAACATTTAAAAATATATTAATTTAGATGGATATTTATTATTATTTAAGAGCAAATTTACGGTCTATACGTATTAATGTTATTATAAGGTAAACAACAATTTTCTACTTTATCAATTTATTTAGTTATTAATTTTTAAATTACGCTATAAAAAATAAATGATGTAAATGTTCTATATAGAATATATGAGGCACAGACTTTCACGACCCACCACTCTCCACTCTATCTCCTAACACTGATACACCTGAACACATTTATGTTGAAAAGATAAATAATCACCAACATACGTATTTCATGCTAAACCAGCAATCGTCGGATTGGTCCAGATTATCATCTCTACACATATATACTATAGGTGCTCAGATATATATATAAAGATAGCCAATCCTCATACTTCAATGAACAGGCTTCAATCCTACTCCACCTCCAACTCTTCAACCGTCCATCCCAATTTAACGCCATATTTATAAATAATTAAATCAAAATTACTTTTTGATCTCATATAAAATACACAGTTAGTACCAGAATAATAACGCTCTGAGGCGGTTTAGAGCACATGATGACAAATGAAAGAATTAAAGATTTCTAGATCTATTCCTAGTCCAATACCACTGGGGCCAAATGTCAGCTGACTTTTGAGAAAGGAGTCATAAAAAGCACCCCCCCCCTCCAAATAACATAAATAATAATCTGATATAT
Organism: Epiperipatus broadwayi; assembly: GCA_028023455.1. Taxonomy (NCBI): domain Eukaryota; kingdom Metazoa; phylum Onychophora; class Udeonychophora; order Euonychophora; family Peripatidae; genus Epiperipatus; species Epiperipatus broadwayi. The sequence goes on from JAQFVV010006699.1 coordinate 451,048, forward strand.
TAACTGATATCATTCCGAGGAACTCTTGATAAATTACAAATAAATAAATAATCGAATACTTTGTCACTTGGGATGTATATTTTCTCACCAGAAATAACAAAGTAAGGTTGCTTGTGGTCATGTCTTCTATCATTATAGATTATGGCTAAATATAGTACTAGTATAATCCAATTTACCAATATTCAAATACTAAGTTTAGTTTTACTACGTTCTAGATGTTTACAAATAACTCTTTAAAAAGCACATTAAAATAACTATGTCCATGTTTTATTAAATAATTAATTTTGTCACAAATATGTCTTCAGTTTGAATAGAGTTTGTGATAAAGTATTTTTTAGCTTAATTATTATAAACACAATTTTAAGAAAATAAAAATATCCATATCATCATTTTCAACCACTATTAATCTATTGCGATGAAGTTTGCTTCACATTTAATCCAGCCTATCAATCCATAGTGTCTATTTTAATCCTCAAAATAACTTCCTTGTTTCATCTACCATCTCATATGTGATCTTCTTCTATGCCTTTAAAAACATTTTGAGAAACAATTTAAAACTTTATCTGTGTATCTATTATCATTTTTCTATTAATATGCCAATCCAGCTCCATTTTACATTTTTGATTTTTTAATGATGTAAGACATATATGTTTGCTCTGCCTCTCACATATTTCATTTTGGATCTCTTATTATTTCTAACTTACATATCTCATTTATTAAATGTTCTGAAGTTTTTGTATTGCTCTTCTGTTAAATGTCCAAATCTCAGATTCACAAATAAAAAGTGAAAATGTGATCTCTGTCACAAGACTTCTACAATCTTTTGAAACCCACTTTAAAACTTTATCTATTATTTAGTTGAGCTCCATTTCAGATTTTTGATTTTTTTTGGAAGATGTAAGAGATACCTATTTACTATCTAACTCAAATGTTCATTTTGGATGTCTTATTATTTCTAATACAGATCTCTTGGAAAATTCATTGAGTACTCTGAAGTCTTTGTATTGCTTTCTGTTAAATGTCAAAATCATACAGATCCATAATTAAAAATTGATAAAGAATATCTATTAAAAATCCTTTCTTTTCAAACAATAAGCACATTGCATTTTAATACTAAGTTCTTACAAATAAATGTGTAACTTTACTGCTCCGAATTTATAAAAAAGCTCAAGCATTAGAATAAGCTGTGAACCGATGAAAGGTCTGCCACTCCTATCACACTTAGTCACACAGGATATAATAATAATATTTTTTCTGCAAAATACACTTTATCTAAATTTAATTCAGCACTGATTAATTTCCTCCATAATGTTTTCATGTGATAAAACACTGAACTCACATGATCATAATTTCTTATGTTTGCTCAAGCTGTTAAAATGGGCAAAACTCTCCACAAGCCAGAGTAATTAATGAATGAAAGAAGGTTTGTGCATCAGATCCAAGGCTCCTCACTAATAAAATCCACAAGTTAGAAACTAGTCTGGGGATATTGGATGAGTAGGCACCCTAGATAGGAATTTTATGCACAAACCTTCTTGCATCCGTTGGTTCTCTGGCTTGTACTGAGTGGTCACTACTGTATGGAGAGTTTTCATGATTTCATGTGCATTGATATATCAAATGTAGACATTTATAGTTATTACCTACTTAAAAATATGATTACCCATCTTTATTTTCTTTTGAAAAATCCGTTGCACATTACTTTAGACTTTTTAGCATTTATGTTGTAGTACTACTTTCTTACATTTATCTTAAAACTCCTGCAACTTGCATTTCCTAGATCTCTCTATTTGCAAAATCAACTATGTGACATGAGCAAAATCTAAATGATAAAATAATTTCGATTTATTTTGGCTTTCTTAGATTGCCATTTAATTAAAGAAATTATTTTATGAATATGCTCTAAAAATTTATGGAGAGGTGAAATCACATTAGAACACATCCTCATTAATGTTTACCTTCTTAGTAGCAACATGTAATCTAATCCACTGTTGTTGCATTTTTGGTAAGTATGCTTTAGAATATGAAAGTATCCTGGATCTGTTATTTGACAATCCAAAGCTTTAATCACTCTGAAAATTTTATACAATCAGAAATACATACTTTTTCACCAATCTACAAATCCAAAATGTGCAATGGAAATTCACATTCAGGGAATTTTTTTATAACTTCTATTAAAATATGGAGGTGTACTATGCTAAAATTACTTTTAAATTCACCTTTTTTTTTTTTTTTGATTGGTTTTGTCTAACATTTGACTGTATATGTATTTTAATTATTTTGATAAATAATTTATAAGAAGAATGATTGAGGACTAATAAGTTATAATTTTTAATATCTTTTTTAACATTATTTTTTAATACTACTGCATTCAATCATCTGATATATTATTATACTTTTCAAATTTTGTTTATAACTTAATCAACTTTTTTTTTATTTCCTTAACATGCTACTTGCTTCTTTTAAAATATCAATAGTAATTCAATCATTTTTCTAGGAAGTTTTTTCTTCTTCATGGATTTCACTGCATATCTCATATTCTTACTTAAAACAGTTACCAATTCAAAGGACATTGTAACTGTAGGGAGATATTACGATTTTTTGACTACTTTACTAGTACATAATTTTTTGCAAGAATTCTTTCACATAATTTATTGTCATTCTTCTTTTTAGTAACATATCCTTTTTTTATTTATTTCTGGAACAATCTTCCTTCCAATATCAATTTTGAAACATTTTATTTTCTTGCATAATTTTTCCTTGACAATTCACAATTATATTATCATATATCATTATTAATTATTACTACATAGCATTTAAAATTTTTTTAAATATTCACTTTTTTAAGGGATCATTTTCATACATTGTTTTGTCTCAGTTTAAGAAAAATTCTGGTGAAATGCTGCATTTTTAGTATCTGCTGTGCAATTCTTAGTAAATTATCAATTATCTTCTTATTGATTTCAATCAGTCTGAACCATCATCAAGTCTGTTAATATTTTGAAATGATTATAAAGTTCAATTTTAAATAAATAGAAGTATTTCTGGAAAGTTCAGTAATATTGTTCATTAATTTTATCTTTTTATTAGTTTTTGTTTATTTAGTTTTGCATTACTAATACATATCTTTCATCTTACTAATCCAAGATCACTTTCTGTATTAAAACTATTAAAGCCATTAATATTGTAAAACAGGCAAAACTCACTATACATATTGCCACACACAGCAGAGAGCTACATTAATCAATGGGTGCCAGAAGGCTTGTGCATAAAATCCCCATCTAGTGCCTACTCATCCAATATCCCCAGATTAATATAGACATATAGTGAGTTTTGCCTATTTTAATAACAGTTAAAAGCAAGCATAAGAAATGGTGATCATGTGATATTTATTGGCTTAATATTGTAAATACATATTTTCAACAAGTCAAATTATAATCCACTTCTGTTATATTGTCATTTGTTATGTTTCCATGTGCATATCTATTTAGCAATTTTTATCCAAAGGAAAAAGTTGTAACATACATATTTGATTTTGTCTGCCAAACTCCACAAGGCTGTGACTTCTCTCACGTCCATTATAATAGACAAATTGATCCATAACACTTTTCATTTTAATTAAATTTTAATCATTTTAGCATTAATGTCTTC